>OW121741.1:137047857-137647857 GCA_933228675.1 Stomorhina lunata | reverse complement strand
AAGAAATATTTGTCTTAGACCCACCTCTTAGTCTACCAATAATCTTATAATCACGTTTTGAGTTAGTTATCAGTTCGTCCGTCCGTCTGGCTGGACCCCCATGTAAACCAAGAAATCAAAGTGCAGGTCGCAATTCTAAAGATAATTTGATGAACTTTGGCACATTTTTTTGATAGTGAGATCATGACCATTGAAATTCGTTAAAATCGGTCTATTATTTATGATAGTTCATAGGTCTCACTGGACGGAATCAGTATATTTTAATCTTATATTCTTAAACGAGCAATAATTGTATATATATATATATATAGAATGACTATCTCGAAAACGGCTCTAACGATTTTGATAAAATTTGGACAGTCGGTTTCTTTTTTGATGTATAGGTCGAAGAAGAAGGGACTTTTAGAACCTTTGCCTCTAAGAGGGTAAAAAGGGGTAAAAAGGGGAAAAAATCGAAAACGCTATATCTCCTTAAGTAATAGGTATAGAAACAAAATTTAAATTACGTTTTAAACAGCTATGAAAATAAACGGACAGGTACCGATAAGGGGTAAAAAAGGGTGAAAATAGTTTTTTTGGTACCTTTTTAACCCACTCTTATATTTTAAACTAAGGAATATAGAAAGAAACTTTGTACTGCAATCAATAGATGGGAAAGAAATATTGAACACGTATTTGGTACTTTTTTGATTTTGTGGCCAAAATGTGTAAAAAGGGGATAAACTGATAACTTAACATCTACAAAAGTAATATGAATAGGAAAATTATGTTAACTGCTTTCTAATAAAATGTACCGAATTCAATTGGTACCAAAGAAGTATGCATATGGAACTTTTTGAAATTAGGGGATAAAAAGGGGACAAAATTAGTAATGTTATAACTTTAAAACAAATGAATGTTTGTCTGTATGTATGTTCTTTATAGAATAGTAAACTGTGAATTTGATCATGTTATGCTCTTTAGAGAAGATGTTGCGGATAAGCCGGCGGAGGTTTTTAAGTTGGTAAACCGAATTTCCGACAGGTGGCGCCACTGAAAATTACTTAAAGTTAATTAAATCGTAAACTGTACATTTGATCATACTATGATCTTTTGCAAAGTTGTAGCGCATGAGCCAGCGAATGCTTTTTAATTGGTGTGAATAATTTCCGACAGGTGGCGCTACTGAAAATTGCTCAAAGTCAATTTAATCGTAAGCTGTACATATAATCATGCTAAAATCTTTAGCAATGTTGTTGCAAATGAGCCGACGAAGGTTTCTTAGTTGGTATGAAGAAATTTCGACAGGTGGCGCCACTGAAATTTACTTAAAGTCAATTTAATCGTAAACTGTACATTTAATCATGCTATAATTTTTAGCAAAGTTATTGCGGATAATCCGACGAAGGTTTATTAATTGGAATGACCAAAGTCCGACAGGTGGCGCCACTGAAAACTACTCAAAATGAATTAAATCGTAAACTGTGCATTTGATCAGACTATAAGTGAATTAAATGATAAACTGTGCATTTGATCATGTTATGATCATAAGCAAAGTTGTTACGCATAGCAGATGAAGGTTTCTTAGTGGTATGAACGACTTCAGGCGGCGTCACTGAAAACTACTCAAAATGAATTAAGTCGTAAACTATGCATTTGATCAGACTATAATCTTTAGCAAAGTTGTTGCGCATGAGTCGACGGAGGTTTCTGTTGGTATGACCAACTTTCAAAATTATTTAAAATGAGTTAAACTGTAACTGTATAAAATAAAATATATAAAAACTTTAAAATTTGCCTCAAAATGCTTATCATAAAGCCCTGAGCAAGGCTCGGTCAACCAGGTACTGAAATTTTAAATAAATACTGCATATACAGGAGAATCATTACCCAAAATTTTGTTGAAATCAGTCCATGTTTTACCATAACTCCCATACAAACTCTTCAGCCAAAACTCACTAAATGAGACGAAAATCACTTAAATGCTCGTAAATCCAAAGATAATGACAATTTTATGTTTATTTTTTGAATATATAGTTTTTGTAAAAAAATTGCTGAATTTCTAGACAATCGTTTCATATTTGACCCCTGCTCCCATATAGGTCACAACGACGAAAATAGAGTAATTTAGAAATATTTGTCTTTATACACGAAAACAAAAAAACATTTGACCTCAGTGGTCAAGGATATCATATGGTCGGGCTTGACCGACTATAGCACTTTCTTACTTGTTCAATACGATTTTTGTAATAATGAATTTCACCAAAAGGGTTTTGATAAGTGAACTTTGTAGAAGCTTTAGTGACGAGGAGAACACTGTCGTACATACAGCTAAATCCGACCTATTTTTTCGAAGACCTAGGGAGTAAAAATCTGATGAAAAAATCTATAATCAACTGTAACGAAGTAATTATCTCATTTCATTATTTGAAGTATTAGTCCCTTCAGGTTTATGTAGCCATAGGGCATCGCAGTAGTAGTGTATAAGAAAACTACTGTTACTGACGGCCGTAGGTCCCAGCAGCGTTACCGTTATGCGACTAAAGTCGCAATTTGCGACTTTTCAGGTGGCCTGCGACGCAAGCTGCGACTTTTCTTCCATGGCCCTTTTTTGCCACTTTTTCGAGTTTTGTGCGACTTTTGACATCTTTTTAGAAAATTATTTAAAATTTTTATTTTTTGTCCATATTAAATATCTCAACTAAAATTCCCTAAAATTATTGTAACTTAAGTATAAATGCCATCAATTTGGTCTCAGTTTGCACGATTTTCAAAATCTTCATACAATTTTAGAAAAAATTATTTTTTGGTGCGCTTTTGCTTTTAGGTGTTAAATGGCAAAAATTCAGTTTACGAGGTAGTTTGGAATTTTTATACATATTTGTCGTATGTTATATCAACATGGAGAACATAATTGAGATATATATCAAACGATGCACAACTGAAAGATCTACCAATCCTTATCTATTTTTTAGGAATTTATTGAGGGGCCGAAAAATATGCGAAAAAAATTTAAAAGTGGCGAAAACGTGAAATTAAAATTTAGAGGGAAATGAATTCATCCCCCAAGTATGGTGTCTATATCATAAAATAACGACTGGGTCCAAATGAAACGAAAAAAGAAGACGAAATATGAAGAAAAACATAAATGCTTCATTCGATGTTTTTTGAAATTTGCATGCCAATTACGCTTAGAAGTGCAAACTTGCGCTAAGATTTTGCGTTCAATATACCTGTAGACTTAGGAGTTCAAATCTGTAATTAGATTTTCCGAACACTTAAGAGTACAAAAATTATTCGAGTTGAAAGTCGGTTTTATAGGAATTAAAACTGTTTGATTTTTGCCTATATATAATATCTTTTCAAGTATGAATTGTTTTATAGTCTTTTGTTCATTGTTAAAAAAAAATGTTATAAAAAAAGTGTGCGACTTTTTTTATTGAAAGCGACTTTTTGTGCGACTTTTTTTGTAAAAAGCGACTATTTTTGCGACTTTTTCAAATTTGTCAGCGGTAACGCTGGGTCCCAGACATTATAAGCCGTTAGTAGTAGTAGTGCAGGGAGTATGGCATCATAGGCCATATATATAGTAGTGGTAGTACAGAGTGGAGTACTTGTTCTGACGCCCATAGTATACAGCTGTTAGTCACTAATACACTAACAACCAAGGAAATCCATATGTTTCAGGATAGGTAAATTGGACAAAGCGATGACTTAGAACATTATTTTATAATGTTGTAAGTCGTCGAAATATTATTATTATTATTATTTAATTTTTTTGATATATTTTTCATAATTTTAATCTAAACCTTCAAACTGTTAACACTTGGTTGGTCAAACACTTCAAAAAAAGCTTAAAAATTGTCTTTTTTCAGACATTTCTTTGTAAACTTAAAAATGTATGTATGTTTGGGTATTGTAATCTTTTCTTTTTACTCTCTTTTTAAAAACTTTAAATACTCGAAGCAAAAATCCTTTTTATTTGTTTGTTGTTGTAACTGCTGATACCACAAACTCTCTGATCCCTTAGCGAAAACTACAACATGAACAAATAATCTCGAAAAATAAACAAAAAATCTGCAAAAGGAATTTAACGAAAAAAAAGAAGCATAACATCCCTCCGTGTATCATGACTGTAAGAAGTTTTTAAGAGTTTTTACCTTTTGAAAAGGGTAAAAATCTGAAATAAAGTTGGTATGGAATCAAACGCTTTAATATATTCAATTTATCTTTTAATGGTTTTTAATAGCCGCTGATGCTCCTGTTGTTTATTTTGTTAAAAGTTGGGAATTTATTTTTGAAATGGAGTTACAATCATCTTTAACAGAGATAAAAAGGATGATTTAATTATAAATTTTCAGGTTTTAAGTTTTTGTTGATATTTTTTAAACAAATTGTAAAGATGAGAAGAAAGAAAAAGTTAAGTATAAAACATAAATTAATATTTACATTCTTGAAAATTTCAGCCTTAATTAAATATTTAATACTAAATGGACAGCTAGTGATAGGGATAAATGATGAACAAGGATTTTAAAGGTTAAAGTTTAAGATGATAAAAGCTTTTATTTATTTATTTAAGGATAATAATTATAAAATTAAATTGTGTGAAAATATTAAATTTAAAAGATATTAAAGTTTAAACTTACGATTTTTCTACATAAACAAATTTGAACAAAAAAAGAATTTTCTATAGAAAAAATTTTGTATAGAAAAAATTTTGTAAAACCAAAATTTTTCTATAGAAACAATTTTGTAAAACAAACAATTTTGTATAACAAAAATGTTTCTATAGAAAATGATTTGTGTAACAAAAAATTTTCTACAGAAAAAATTTAGATTTAGAAATAGTTTTCTATAAAAAAATGTCGTATAGCAAAAATTTTTCTATAGAAAAAATTTTGTATATCAAAAGTTTTTCGATAGAAAAAATTTTGTGTAACAAACATTTTTCTATGGAAAAAATTTTGTAAAACAAAAATTTTTCTATGGAAAAAATTTTGTAAAACAAAAATTTTTCTATAGAAAAAATTTTGTAAAAGAAAAATTTTTCTATAGAAAAAATTTTATAAAACAAAAATTTTTCTATGGAAAAAATTTTGTAAAACAAAAATTTTTCTATAGAAAAAATTTTGTAAAACAAAAATTTTTCTATAAAAAAAAATTTTGTAAAAAAAAAAAATTTCTATACAAAAAAGTAAAAAAAAAAAATTCTATAAAAAAAAAATTTTGTAAAACAAAAATTTTTCTATAGAAAAAATTTTTCTATAGAAAAAAATTTTGTAAAACAAACATTTTTCTATAAAAAAAAAATTTTGTATAACAAAAATTTTTCTATAGAAAAAATTTTGTTTAACATTTTTCTATAGAAAAAATTTTGTATGACAAAAACTTTTCTATAGAAAAAATTTTGTATAACAAACATTTTTTTCTATAGAAAAAATTTTGCTATACAAAAGTTTTTCTATAGAAAAAATTTTGTAAAACAAAAATTTTTCTGTAGAAAAAATTGGTAAAACAAAAATTTTTCTATACAAAAAATTTGTAAAACAAAAAGTTTTCTATACAAAAAATTTTGTAAAACAAAAATTTTTCTATGGAAAAAATTTTGTAAAACAAAAATATTTCTATAAAAAAATTTTGTATAACAAAAATTTTGCTGTAGAAAAAATTTTGTATAACAAAAATTTTTCTGTAGAAAAAAATTTTGTATAGCAAAAATTTTTCTATAGAAAAAATTTTGTATAGCAAAAATTTTTCTATAGAAAAAATTTTGTATATCAAAAATTTTTCGATAGAAAAAATTTTGTATAACAAAAACTTTTCTATAGAAAAAATTTTGTGTAACAAAAATTTTGTATAACAAAAATTTTTTGTACAGAAAAAATTTTGTATAACAAAAATTTTTCTATAGAAAAAATTTTGTATAACAAAAATTTTTCTATTGAAAAAATTTTGTATAACAAAAATTTTTCTATTGAAACAATTTTGTATAACAAAAATTTTTCTATTGAAACAATTTTCTATAACAAAAATTTTTCTATTGAAAAAATTTTGTATGACAAAAATTTTTCTATTGAAAAAATTTTGTATAACAAAAATTTTTCTATTGAAAAAATTTGGTATAACAAACATTTTTCTATAGAAAAAATTTTGTATAACAAAAATTTTTCTATAGAAAAAATTTTGTATAACAAAAATTTTTCTATAGAAAAAATTTTGTAAAACAAAAATTTTTTTATAGAAAAATTTTGTATAACAAAAATTTTTCTATAGAAAAAATTTTGTATAACAAAAATTTTTCTATAGAAAAAATTTTGTGTAATAAAAATTTTTTTATTGAAAAAATTTTGTATAACAAAAATTTTTCTATTGAAAAAATTTTGTATAATAAAAATTTTTCTATTGAAAAAATTTTGTATAACACAAATTTTGTATTAATAAAATGATTTTTATTGCGAAAAATTGCACTTGCTTAAAGAACTTTAGCTTTCACCACTATTTATCCTATTTTAAATATTTAGCGAAATACCGGAAACAAAATATAATGTTTCTTGTAATACCGACAAAATAACCCAACATTTATTTTTCACATCTTAACAAATTATTTTACTCACTTCCTTCCATTCATGAGAGTTCATATTTTAAGTTTTTTTTTGTTGCAAAGCTTCACAATTTACGGGTAATGCGGTTAAGCCACATATCAACACCGTAAACTATGAGAAAAAAAGGTACCAGCATAAAATAACTTGGTCGGTCATCTTTTAATACTGCAGTAGTTTTACAAGATGTTTTGCGACCTCCTTTTGGCTATACCAAACATTCGGCGCAAATATGTTCCTTGAACAAATTTTGAGGTTTAAATTCTGAAAAAAGTTTTTAACGCAGAAATAAAAATAAGAAATGAAAAATATAAATAATTTGTATTTATGGTATAAAGTTTGTTGTACAATATAACATAAGTTATCTGTAGTTAAGGCAGTTTCTATATGAATGAGTTCTGTCTTGCATGTGTCGGTCTGTTATTTTCTCTGTCTTTGTAAACGTTTATCATATGATAATAAAAAAAAAACATTTATAAAATAAATATGTGTAATTTAAAACACAAGTTCAATTAAAATTATATGACTATTAAAATAAATTGCTGTAATTACAACTTAAATTGTATAATAAAATTCTATAAATATATTTGCAATATTTAAGTACATTTATACACATATATTCATACTGATACATACATAAGTAAACATATACATATTAGAAATATACTAAATCTTGCTCTTGATTAACTTTGTAGCCTATTAGGAAAGTAGGAATTTCCACACAAAAAAATAGTCAAAAAATATTTCATTTCAAAAATAAAAAAACATTTTTCTTTTCGACATTTTTTAGTTGTTGACCATTTATACATTTAATATTAAACCGATATTTAAAAAAAAATTTATAGAAAAATTTTTTCTTTAGAAAAATTTTCGTTAAAAAAATTTTTCTATAGAAAAATTTTCGTTAAACAAATTTTTCTATAGAAAAATTTTCGTTAAACAAATTTTTCTATAGAAAAATTTTCGTTAAACAAATTTTTCTATAGAATAATTTTCGTTAAACAAATTTTTCTATAGAAAAATTTTCGTTAAACAAATTTTTCTATAGAAAAATTTTCGTTAAACAAATTTTTCTAAAAACGAAAAATTTTCGTTAAACAAATTTTTCTATAGAAAAATTTTCGTTAAACAAATTTTTCTATAGAAAAGTTTTCGTTAAACAAATTTTTCTATAGAAAAATTTTCGTTAAACAAATTTTTCTATAGAAAAATTTTCGTTAAACAAATTTTTCTATAGAAAAATTTTCGTTAAACAAATTTTTCTATAGAAAAATTTTCGTTAAACAAATTTTTCTATAGAAAAATTTTCGTTAAATAAATTTTTCTATAGAAAAATTTTCGTTAAATAAATTTTTCTATAGAAAAATTTTCGTTAAATAAATTTTTCTATAGAAAAATTTTCGTTAAACAAATTTTTTTATAATAATATTTTCGTTAAACAAATTTTTCTATAGAAAAATTTTCGTTAAACAAATTTTTCTATAGAAAAATTTTCGTTAAACAAATTTTTCTATAGAAAAATTTTCGTTAAACAAATTTTTCTATAGAAAAATTTTCGTTAAACAAATTTTTCTATAGAAAAATTTTTGTTAAACAAATTTTTCTATAGAAAAATTTTCGTTAAACAAATTTTTCTATAGAAAAATTTTCGTTAAACAAATTTTTCTATAGAAAAATTTTCGTTAAACAAATTTTTCTATAGAAAAATTTTCGTTAAACAAATTTTTCTATAGAAAAATTTTCGTTAAACAAATTTTTCTATAGAAAAATTTTCGTTAAACAAATTTTTCTATAGAAAAATTTTCGTTAAACAAATTTTTCTATAGAAAAATTTTCGTTAAACAAATTTTTCTACAGAAAAATTTTCGTTAAACAAATTTTTCTATAGAAAAATTTTCGTTAAACAAATTTTTCTATAGAAAAATTTTCGTTAAACAAATTTTTCTACAGAAAAATTTTCGTTAAACAAATTTTTCTATAGAAAAATTTTCGTTAAACAAATTTTTCTATAGAAAAATTTTCGTTAAACAAATTTTTCTATAGAAAAATTTTCGTTAAACAAATTTTTCTATAGAAAAATTTGCGTTAAACAAATTTTTCTATAGAAAAATTTGCGTTAAACAAATTTTTCTATAGAAAAATTTGCGTTAAACAAATTTTTCTATAGAAAAATTTTCATTAAAAAATTTTTTCTATAGAAAAATTTTCGTAAAAAAATTTTTTCTATAGAAAAATTTTCATTAAAAATATTTTCTATAGAAAAATTTTCGTTAAATAAATTTTTCTATAGAAAAATTTTCGTTAAATAAATTTTTCTATAGAAAAATTTTCGTTAAATAAATTTTTCTATAGAAAAATTTTCGTTAAATAAATTTTTCTATAGAAAAATTTTCGTTAAATAAATTTTTCTATAGAAAAATTTTCGTTAAATAAATTTTTCTATAGAAAAATTTTCGTTAAATAAATTTTTCTATAGAAAAATTTTCGTTAAATAAATTTTTCTATAGAAAAATTTTCGTTAAATAAATTTTTCTATAGAAAAATTTTCGTTAAATAAATTTTTCTATAGAAAAATTTTCGTTAAATAAATTTTTCTATAGAAAAATTTTCGTTAAATAAATTTTTCTATAGAAAAATTTTCGTTAAATAAATTTTTCTATAGAAAAGTTTTCGTTAAATAAATTTTTCTATAGAAAAATTTTCGTTAAATAAATTTTTCTATAGAAAAATTTTCATTAAATAAATTTTTCTATAGAAAAATTTTCGTTAAATAAATTTTTCTATAGAAAAATTTTCGTTAAATAAATTTTTCTATAGAAAAATTTTCGTTCAATAAATTTTTCTATAGAAAAATTTTCGTTCGATAAATTTTTCTATAGAAAAATTTTCGTTAAATAAATTTTTCTATAGAAAAATTTTCGTTAAATAAATTTTTCTATAGAAAAATTTTCGTTAAATAAATTTTTCTATAGAAAAATTTTCGTTAAATAAATTTTTCTATAGAAAAATTTTCGTTAAATAAATTTTTCTATAGAAAAATTTTCGTTAAATAAATTTTTCTATAGAAAAATTTTCGTTAAATAAATTTTTCTATAGAAAAATTTTCGTTAAATAAATTTTTCTATAGAAAAATTTTCGTTAAATAAATTTTTCTATAGAAAAATTTTCGTTAAATAAATTTTTCTATAGAAAAATTTTCGTTAAATAAATTTTTCTATAGAAAAATTTTCGTTAAACAAATTTTTCTATAGAAAAATTTTCGTTAAACAAATTTTTCTATAGAATAATTTTCGTTAAACAAATTTTTCTATAGAAAAATTTTCGTTAAACAAATTTTTCTATAGAAAAATTTTCGTTAAACAAATTTTTCTATAGAAAAATTTTCGTTAAACAAATTTTTCTAAAAACGAAAAATTTTCGTTAAACAAATTTTTCTATAGAAAAATTTTCGTTAAACAAATTTTTCTATAGAAAAGTTTTCGTTAAACAAATTTTTCTATAGAAAAATTTTCGTTAAACAAATTTTTCTATAGAAAAATTTTCGTTAAACAAATTTTTCTATAGAAAAATTTTCGTTAAACAAATTTTTCTATAGAAAAATTTTCGTTAAATAAATTTTTCTATAGAAAAATTTTCGTTAAATAAATTTTTCTATAGAAAAATTTTCGTTAAATAAATTTTTCTATAGAAAAATTTTCGTTAAACAAATTTTTTTATAATAATATTTTCGTTAAACAAATTTTTCTATAGAAAAATTTTCGTTAAACAAATTTTTCTATAGAAAAATTTTCGTTAAACAAATTTTTCTATAGAAAAATTTTCGTTAAACAAATTTTTCTATAGAAAAATTTTTGTTAAACAAATTTTTCTATAGAAAAATTTTCGTTAAACAAATTTTTCTATAGAAAAATTTTCGTTAAACAAATTTTTCTATAGAAAAATTTTCGTTAAACAAATTTTTCTATAGAAAAATTTTCGTTAAACAAATTTTTCTATAGAAAAATTTTCGTTAAACAAATTTTTCTATAGAAAAATTTTCGTTAAACAAATTTTTCTATAGAAAAATTTTCGTTAAACAAATTTTTCTACAGAAAAATTTTCGTTAAACAAATTTTTCTATAGAAAAATTTTCGTTAAACAAATTTTTCTATAGAAAAATTTTCGTTAAACAAATTTTTCTACAGAAAAATTTTCGTTAAACAAATTTTTCTATAGAAAAATTTTCGTTAAACAAATTTTTCTATAGAAAAATTTTCGTAAAACAAATTTTTCTATAGAAAAATTTTCGTTAAACAAATTTTTCTATAGAAAAATTTGCGTTAAACAAATTTTTCTATAGAAAAATTTGCGTTAAACAAATTTTTCTATAGAAAAATTTGCGTTAAACAAATTTTTCTATAGAAAAATTTTCATTAAAAAATTTTTTCTATAGAAAAATTTTCGTTAAAAAATTTTTTCTATAGAAAAATTTTCGTTAAAAAATTTTTTCTATAGAAAAATTTTCATTAAAAATATTTTCTATAGAAAAATTTTCGTTAAATAAATTTTTCTATAGAAAAATTTTCGTTAAATAAATTTTTCTATAGAAAAATTTTCGTTAAATAAATTTTTCTATAGAAAAATTTTCGTTAAATAAATTTTTCTATAGAAAAATTTTCGTTAAATAAATTTTTCTATAGAAAAATTTTCGTTAAATAAATTTTTCTATAGAAAAATTTTCGTTAAATAAATTTTTCTATAGAAAAATTTTCGTTAAATAAATTTTTCTATAGAAAAATTTTCGTTAAATAAATTTTTCTATAGAAAAATTTTCGTTAAATAAATTTTTCTATAGAAAAATTTTCGTTAAATAAATTTTTCTATAGAAAAATTTTCGTTAAATAAATTTTTCTATAGAAAAATTTTCGTTAAATAAGTTTTTCTATAGAAAAATTTTCGTTAAATAAATTTCTCTATAGAAAAATTTTCGTTAAATAAATTTTTCTATAGAAAAATTTTCGTTAAATAAATTTTTCTATAGAAAAATTTTCGTTAAATAAATTTTTCTATAGAAAAATTTTCGTTAAATAAATTTTTCTATAGAAAAATTTTCGTTAAATAAATTTTTCTATAGAAAAATTTTCGTTAAATAAATTTTTCTATAGAAAAATTTTCGTTAAATAAATTTTTCTATAGAAAAATTTTCGTTAAATAAATTTTTCTATAGAAAAATTTTCGTTAAATAAATTTTTCTATAGAAAAATTTTCGTTAAATAAATTTTTCTATAGAAAAATTTTCGTTCAATAAATTTTTCTATAGAAAAATTTTCGTTCAATAAATTTTTCTATAGAAAAATTTTCGTTCAATAAATTTTTCTATAGAAAAATTTTCGTTAAATAAATTTTTCTATAGAAAACTTTTCGTTAAATAAATTTTTCTATAGAAAAATTTTCGTTAAATAAATTTTTCTATAGAAAAATTTTCGTTAAATAAATTTTTCTATAGAAAAATTTTCGTTAAATAAATTTTTCTATAGAAAAATTTTCGTTAAATAAATTTTTCTATAGAAAAATTTTCTCAAAAAATAACAAATTAGTCGGGATGTAAATATTATTCAAAAAGAAGTGTATTTGCACTTCTTTCATTCAGCTTATTTTTAAAATAAACTTGTTTATTTTAAAACATCTTACCCCCCCCTTCTTCACAGCATTCTGCATATAGTAGCCGACGGCTACAGCAAGAATGTGGGAAGTGAAGGTAGATGAAAACTGAAAAATGTTTGTTTTTGTTCAGTCGATAATCTACGCTTTTACTTTTGGTTTATGAACATAATTCTTAATAGTTATGTTTGTAAATTTAGTAATAATGCGAGGTTTTCGATCTGTCTAAATTGGGGATAATCCTCCTGAAGAGATGGTTTAACCAACCATCGAAACGCGTCGAGGAATTTGGTTTCTCCGCAAACATTTTTTGGCTTTTTATCAATAAATTGATCTGTTACATTAATAAATAAATGTAACAGGTTTGGGATCAAATGCAATATTTTCGCTAAAAAATATTTTTTTAGAAATATTTTCGTTAAACAATTTTTCTATAGAAAAATGTTCGCTAAAAAATTTTTTCTATAGAAAAATGTTTGCTAAAAAATTTTTTCTATAGAAAAATTTTCGTTAAAAAATTTTTTCTATAGAAAAATTTTTGCAAAAAAAATTTTTTTTATAGAAAAATTTTAGTTAAAAATTGTTTTCTAAAGAAAAATTTTAGTTAAAAATATTTTTCTATAGAAAATGTTTTATTAAAAATTTTTTTTTGAGAAAAATTTTCGTTAAAAAAATTTTAGTTAAAAAAATTTTAGTTAAAATTTTTTTCTAATTTTTCCAATTTGGCAGGAGAAAAGGCACAGGAGTATTATTCAAATAATACAAAATAAAATAAGCATTAGTCTCAAAACCATACTCTCTACAACTCCTGTCGAATTTAAGTCTTTTAGAAAATATTATTAACTTTGTGCTCTTTTAGAATAAAATTAGCCTATAATATAGAATTCTAGCAATTTGTCTAGTCAATTTTAATTAAAAGAAACCTTAATTATTTTCAGAATTTATATACCAAATGATTTATTTAAGTCTCCACCAGCCAACAATTTCTTTAAAATTTACAAATTATTTAGAATTCCATTAGAATTCTTAAATGTCTGCCCTAAAATTAGCTGCTAGACAGACGTTTATTAAACTTATTAAATCTTTTAATAATGCCTTTATTAAAGCACAACCAATTAAATAAACTTAAAAATTATTTACAGCAAAATTATTTCTAAATTAATTGCCTATATTTATATGGAGATGTTACAATGCAATTTATGACCTTAGGGTTAAAATTTGTAATTATTAGTCGAAGCAGAATAGAATAACACATTTCTAAATGTCAAAAATGTCTAATTAAATACAAATACAAAAACAATACAAACGCAATTATACAATAAATTAATAATTACAGGCGACATTTTCTAACACAATTATGAACAAAAACAACAACAAAATATTTACAACAAATTTAACACAATTAACAAAACATTAGACACCCGAGGGTCTTTTTCTATTTAAACCAATAAATCCTTTGCATGCAATTTTCATTTGAAAATTTAATTTTCTTGTTTTTTTTAAACTTCATTACTTTTTATTTGAAAAAGAAATTTAATTCAACATTTGTTCTCTAAATTCATTCGTTTTTATTTCCATCCAGTTGAGTTGAGTTGAGTTTCTTTTCATAGCAAAACTTGAATATGAATTGGTATTTACTATTTATTTCGTTTTCTTTATTTTCTATAAAATTTTCCTTCTTCGTTCTATATTTGAAATCTTTTTTAATTTGTTTACTCCCGTTGATTTGTTCCACTACATTTTATTTCTGCCACTCATTTAACATTTGAATTTCAGCTGCCGCAGCTTTTTCTGCTGCTGCGAAAAGAAAAGATGTTTGATGATTTTTCTGATGCTGCCGCTACTAGTAACTGGTGCTAAATTATGTAGAAATCTCGTCTACAAACGAAGGAAAAACAAATTCTTTTCTAACAACAAAACAAATTGATTTTTCTCGTTTTCATTTTTTAAAGCTGTTATTTTTTTTATAAAAATCTTTAAATAATGACAATAAAGTCTTAACAAAGTACTATTTTTTTATTATTAACCGTTAAGGTATTTAATTCCATTCCTACTATAGAATAATTCTATTGAAAATTAGAAGTAAAAGATAAGGTATAAGACATACACTAAGGTGCAATAATAGAAAATTATTGATATAAAATCTTCGATATCAAAATTTTCTATAGAATCGATATAAAATTTTTCAAAAAGAAAAATTACTCGCATTTGATCCCAATCCTTTACATTTATTTATTAATATAATAGACAATTTATTGAAGAAAGGCAAAAATGTTTGAAAACCTTTTCGATCTGTCTAAAAGTAGGCGTACTCCTCCTGAAGATAATAGCCTAACCAACCATCGAAACGCCTCGATGAATTGGTTGTCCCTACAAACATTTTTTGTCTTTTATCAATAAATTGTCTTTTACATTAACAAATGAATATAACAGTTTGGTTCTTTTGATACAATTTTTTTTTTAGAAAATTTTCCTAAAAAAAATTTTCGATATAAAATTTCAAAATTTTAGGTATAAAATTTTCTATCTAATATTTTTCTATCGAAAATTTTCGATACAAAATATTTCTATAGAGGGTTTTTTATAAATAATTTTTCTATAGAAAATTTTTGATGTAAAATTTTTCTATAGAAAATTTTTGATATAAAATTTTTGATATAAAATTTTTCTATAAAAAATATCCGATATAAAATTTTTCTTTAAAAATTTTCGACATAAAATTTTTCTTTAAAATTTTCGATACAAAATTGCTCTATAGAAAATTTTCGATATAAAATTTTTCTATAGAAATTTTCGATATAAAATTTTTCCATAGAAAATTATTGGTGTAAAAGTTTTCTATAGAAAATTTTCGGTATAAGATTTTTCTATAGAAAATTTTCGGTATAAAATTTTTCTATAGAAATTTTTGATACAAAATTTTTCTATAGAAAATTTTTGATACAAAATGTTTTTATAGAAAATTTTCGGTATAAAATTTTTCTATAGAAAATTTTTGATACAAAATTTTTCTATAGAAAATTTTCGGTATAAAATTTTTCTATAGAAAATTTTTGATACAAAATTTTTCTAAACAAAATTATTCTATAAAAAATTTTTGTTTGATATAAAATTTTTCTACAGAAAATTTTAGATATAAAAGTTTTCTATACAAAATTTTTGATAGAAAATTTTCAATATAAAATTTGGGATTCTTAGTGCAATACACTACAGTAAAACTTTTTAATTAAATGTTTGATGTCCCAAATTTTGATAAACCTTTTTAATAAAATTTTTATTTGGAAAATTTTCGATATATTCTCGATATAAAATTTTTTATAGAAAACTTTCGATATAAAATTTTTCTATAAAAACTTTTCGATACAAAATTTTTCTGTACAAAATTTTTGACATAAAATGTTTCGATATAAAATTTTCCTACATAAACTTTTTTATAAAAAATTTATCTGTAGAAAGCTTTTGATATAAAATTTTTTATATAAAATTTTTCTATAAAAAAATGCTGATACAAAATTTTTCTATAGAAAATTTTTGATAACATTTTTCCATAGAAAATTTTCGATATAAAATTTTTTTAAGAAACTTTTCGATATATTCTCGGTATAAAATTTTTTTGTAAAAAATTTTCGACTAAATTATTTTATAGAAAATTTTCGATATAAAATTTTTCTATAGAATAGTTTCAATACAAAATTTTTCTATAGAAAATTTTCAATACAAAATTTTGCTGTAAAAAATTTTCGATATAAAATTTTTTTCTAGAAAATTTTTTATATAAAATTTTACTATACAAAAATTTTTGATAGAAAATTTTCAATATAAAATTTTTCTTTAGAAGATTTTTGATATATTCTCGATATAAAATTTTTTATAGAAAATTTTCGATATAAAATTTTTCTACAGAAAATTTTCTATAGAAAATTTTGGATATAAAATTCTTCTATAGAAAATTTTTGATATAAAATTTATCTGTAGAAAGCTTTTGATAGAAAATTTTTCTATAGAAAGTTTTTGATGTAAATTTATTCTATAGAAAGCTTTTTTTATAAACTTTTCTACAGGAAATTTAAATATAAAGTTTTTCTAAAGAATATTTTTATATAAAATTTTCGATATAAAATTTTTCTATAAAAATTTTTAGATAAAAACTTTTTGATGTAAAACTTTTCGATTTAAATTTTTCTACAAAAAAATTTAGATTTTTTTAAATTTAAATTTTTGAAAAAAAAAAATGTATGATATAAGATTTTTCTATTTTCGGTATTAAATTTTCTATAAAAAATTTTTGAAACAAAATGTTTCTATAGAAAATTTTAGATATTAAATTTTTGTATGTATAATTCTTTTCTTCGACCTTTTCCTTTTTCTCAAATAAAACTCTTATTACAAGCTCGAGGTCTTTTTTGTTGTTTTTATTTTATTAAATTTATTTTTTAATTTAATAAATAGTCGATATTTCGCTATCCTTTGGATAGCATCATCAGGATTTAAAAAATGAGTGACAATAAAACAAACAATAAACTTATGTCTATTCCTTATTAACTTTAATATTGCACTATTGCATTTTTGCTTAGAAAATTTTTTATAAACAAATTTTCCTAAAAAAATTGTTTATATAAAATTTTTTCTATAGAAAACTTTCAATATAAAATTTTTCTATAGACAATTTTGGATATAAAATTTTTCTATGCCAATTTTTCGATATGAAATTTTTATATAGAAAATTTTGGATTTAAAATTTTGCTGAACAAAATTTTCAACATAAAATTTTTCTATAGAATATTTTAAATATCAAATTTTTCTATAAAATTTTAAATATCAAATTTTTCTATAGAAAATTTTCGAAATGAAATTTTTCTTTAGTATAATATTAAAAAAAAAATTTCTATATAAAATTTTTCTAAAGAAAATTTTCTACATAAAATTTTTCTAAAGAAAATTTTCAAAATAATATTTTTATATAGAACATTTTTAATATAAAATTTTTGTAAAGAAAATTTTCGATATGAAATTTTTCTAAAGAAAATTTTCGATATGAAATTTTTTTATAGAAAATTTTTGATATAAAATTTTTCTAAAGAAAATTTTCGATATTCAATTTTTCTATAGAAAATTTTCAAAATAAAATTTTTCTAAAGAAAATTTTCGATAAAACTGTTTCTATAGAAAATTTTTTATATAAAATTTTTCTATAGAAAATTTTCGATGAAAAATGTTTTTATAGAAAATTTTCGATATAAAATTTTTTATAGAAAAATTTCGATATAAAATTTTTTTATAGAAAAATTTCGATATATTATAAAAATGTTTAATGGTATAGAGTAAACAAATGCCAACAAAAAATCAATTTATTTACTAAGAGATGGGAATAAAATAAATGAATACAAATGTTTTTGGTAAAAAAACTTCTAAGATGTAATGGAATACAAGCAGAAAATGTTTAACCGCAAACAACTTAAGAAAATTTCCAATAAAAGCAAAACTATTAAGAAAAATTATAAACCAAAACCAAGACGAGACTTGAAAGCAATAAAATCTACTTCTATCCAAACAAACTAGACAAATAAAAATGTTACAAAATTTATAAAATGGAGAAAAAAAAACTCAAAATACTTCTATGTAGTTTTTTTTTAGAAGGAACAAGTGAGTATTGGAAATGGAATTATTTTTCACAAATTCAAAGGAAATTTGTTGCAACAATGTTGATTTACATTTTTTACGTATTTATAAATGTTGGGTGTATGAATTTCACATTGATGTTTTTGAATGCCCTACACTATGAGAGAGTCAGATATCAGCTCGTTTGTGTTGATTATAAGTTAATTGATATTGATTGTGTAAGGCGGGATACACACCGAACTCGAAATTTAAACATATTTCTCTTGTATATGACTCTGATTTTTGATATACAAGTTTATCTGTTTATGATTGCTTATGTTTCTTTTCTTATTTTTTTAATTGTTCCTAGTAAATTTTAAACTTAGGTGTCAACATTTAGGGATAATTATAAATGCGATTTGGTGAAGCTATTTCTCCAATTCGTATTTACCCAATAAATTATTTTAACGTATTTTTCATTTGTATTTTTTCACCAATTGTTGTATGTTTATAAAATCAAATAGAACTGGGTTATTTTCCTACTCTTCAGCATCCTTTTACATTTTCAAGCTTTTGTATATTACACGATTACTTTCAAAAAAAAAAAAAATCACAAAAAACAAATTTAAAAGCGAATGAATGATACAATAAAAATTGTAATAGAAGAAAATCGTACAAATATTACATTTTCTATATAAACGAAAACAAATTTAATGAAAATCATTTTAAAATGTCAGTATCGATGGCAGATTGTTGTGGGTGAACTCAACTGAACGTTTGTCTGTCTGTGTGTGTGTTTGGTGCTGCTCCGTTTGTTAAAAGATGGTGTCGATTTGTTATGTTAACTCATAGAAGAAAAATAAAATTGTAATAGAAAATAATAACAAATAAATAAATGATGATATTTTGATTTGTTTATTATTTGACAATTTCTATGCAAATTTCTATTCATTATGAAAAATATATATTTATGTACATTTTAATAAGAAAATATTGGAAAATTTCCAATGTTTAATAACAATAACAATAATATTTATATATGCAAATGAAAATATTTGATAAGTAAGTATTAAGTGTTTAGAGGTGATGCTACTTAGTTGATTAGTTGACGTCGATTATTAAGCATAACATAATCTGCCTGAGCTCGAGCCCAAGTTACGGCAAACATTCTATTCTATAACTATTCATTTCTATAAAAATTATTTATTACCACAGCATCCTCCATAGACGGACAGACAACCCTATTGCATGCAGTCGATGAAAATAAGATCAAATTGGCTGCAGAAGAAAAATATTAAGTAGAAAGTCTACCTAACAATAGATGTCGCAACTTCACTGTCCTAAAAGTAGACTTAGAAAAAAATTTTCGATATAAAATTTTCTAAAGGAAATTTTAGAAATAAAATTTTTCTATAGAAAATTTTCGATATAAATTTTTTTATAGATATTGAAATTTATATAAAAATTTTCTATATAAAATTTTCAATCAAAAATTTTCGATATAAAATTTTTCTATAGATAATATTTCATATAAAATTTTTCTATAGAAAATGGAACATTTTGGATATAAAATTTTTCTATAGATATTTTATATATTTTTTTTATAGATATTGAAATTAATATAAAATTTTTTTATAGAAAACTTTCAATAAAAAATTTTCGATATAATATTTTTCTAAAAAAAAATTTCGATATACATTTTTAATTGAAAATTTTCGATATAAAATTCTACTATTGAAAATTTTCGATATGAAATTTTTTT
This sequence comes from Stomorhina lunata, assembly GCA_933228675.1. Taxonomy (NCBI): domain Eukaryota; kingdom Metazoa; phylum Arthropoda; class Insecta; order Diptera; family Rhiniidae; genus Stomorhina; species Stomorhina lunata. Next base: position 137,628,279 of record OW121741.1, on the reverse strand, counting down.
ATAAAAAATTTTCGCTGTGAAATTTTTCTGTAGAAAACTTTCGATATGAAATTTTTCTAGACAAATTTTCGATATGAAGTTTTTCTATGGATAATAAATTTGATATAAAATTTTTCTATAGATATTGATGTGATATAAAATTTTGATGTAGAAATATTTCAATATAAAATTTTTTATAGAAAATTTTCAATATTTTCGATATAAAATTTTCGAATTAAAATTTTCAATAAAAATTTTTGATATAAAGATTTTCTTTATAATTTTTTAATATACAATTGTTCTAAATAAATTATTCAATAGAAAATTTTCAATATAAAATTTTTCTATAGAAAATTTTCAATATAAAATTTTTCTATAAAACATTTTCAAAATAAAATTTTTATATAGAAAATTTTTCTATAAAAATTTTCGATATGAAATTTTTCTATAAAAAATTTTCGATATAAAATTTTTCTATAGAAAATTTTCGATACGAAATTTTTCTAAAGAAAATTTTCTATATAACATTTTTTTAAAGAAATTTTTGATATAGAATTTTTTTTTATAGAATCTTTTCGATATAAAATTTTTTATAGAACATTTTCGATATAAAATTTTTCTATAAAAAATTTTTGATATGAAATTTTTCTATAAAAAATTTTCGATATAAAATTTTTCTATAGAAAATTTTCGATACGAAATTTTTCTAAAGAAATTTTTCGATATAACATTTTTTTAAAGAAATTTTTGATATAAAAATTTTTTATAGAATCTTTTCGATATAAAATCTTTTATAGAACATTTTCGATATAAAATTTTTTTATAAAACATTTTTGATATGAAATTTTTCTATAGAAATTTTCGATATGAAATTATTCTATAGAAAATTTTCGATATGAAATTTTTCTAAAAAAAATTTTTCAATATAAAATTTTCTATAGAAGTTTTTGATATAAAGTTTTTCTATAGAAAATTTTCGATTTCTATAGAATATTTTCGATGCAAAATTTTTCTACAGAAAAGTTTTAAGAAAAAATTTTTCTATAGAAAATTTTTGATATAAAATTTTTTTATAGAAAATTTTTAATATAAAATTTTTTTATAGAAAATTTTTGATATACAATTTTTCTATAGAAAATTTTCGATATGAAATTTTTCTATAGATAATTTTCGATATGAAATTTTTCTATAGAAAATTTTCGATATGAAATTTTTCTAAACAAATTCTTGGATATAAAATTTTTGTAAAGAAAATTTTTCTATATAAAATTTGTCCAAAAAAAAAAAAATTTTGATAAACCTTTTTGAAAATTTTCTATTTAAAATTTTTATAAAAAATTTTTTGATATAAAATTTTTCTATAGAAATTTTCGATAAAAAGTTTTCTATAGAAAATTTTCGATGTGAAATTTTTTTATAGAATATTTTTGATATGAAATTATTCTATAAAAAATTTTTGATATGAAATTTTTCTATAAAAAAATTTCAATATGAAATTTTTCCATAGAAAATTTTCGATATAAAATTTTTTTAAAGAAATATTTGATATAAAATTTTCCTATAGAATCTTTTCGATGTGAAATTTTTTTATAGAAAATTTTTGATATGAAATTATTCTATATGAAATTTTTCTATAAAAAATTTTTGTTATGAAATTATTCTATAAAAAATTTTTTTTATGAAATTATTCTATAAAAAATTTTTGATATGAAATTTTTTCATTCGATATAAAATTTTTCTGTACAAAATTTTCCATATAAAAATATTTCAATACAAAATTTTCGATATGAAATCATTCTAAAAAAATTTATGAATTTTGGATATAAAATTTTTCTATATAAAATTTTTCTATAGCAAATTTTCAAGACAAAATTTTTGTATAGAACGTTAAAAAAAAAAAAAAAATTTATAGAAAATTTTCAAGACAAAATTTTTGTGAAGAAAATTTTGATATAAAATTTTTTAATAGAAAATTTTTGATATAACATTTTCTTTTCTTGATTCAAAATTTTTCTATAGAAAATTTTCGATATAAAATAAAAAAAATTAATTTCATAGACTAAGACATATTTGTATGTAAGTATATTAATTTTAATAAATTTAAAAGGTAAATTTTTTACTCTTAATTTGATCCCCAACCTGTACAAACATTTTTTATACACAATTTTTTTTTAAGTTTTTTAAATAACCATTTTTTAGAATATTCGTTTGTATTTTTTTATGGAAAATGGCTACATCCTTTGTTAGACTGTATTATATTAATCAAGGTAAATTGTTTAACTAATAAGCATTTTCATCGATTATTTTTTTTTCAAATTCTATTAAAAGATTATCTTTTTATGTAATTAAAAACTGAAAAATATCACAACCTCAAAAAAATATTTTATAATTATTTTTCAGTCTCGCCATAAATTTTTCCATAATGCCACCATCGCTATCACTTTACAGCGATAACTTTCATTAAATTAAAATGATAATTGCAAAAAATTTTAATAACTATTTGTTTGCTTTTGTTTTTGTTTAATTTAATTTTTATTATTAAATTTTTTTTTTATTTATAAACAAATATTATACATTTGTTAAATTGTAATTAAAGTTAAATAATCTGTTTTAATAATCACTAGCGAAATTTATTAAATAATAAATACGAGTAATAACACAAAAAAATTTACATAATTATTTGTTTATTTTTTTCACTTTTTTCTGTTTTTTTTTGTTGCTTAAATATAATTTGTGTTTAATTTACTAAATTTTAATTAAAAATACAATTAAATTTTTATAGGCCAAAAACCGAAATCATATAAATCTGTTGAGAAAAGTAAATTTAAATATTTAAATATTGTAATGTGTGGTTGGTTGTTCGGTTGTTGGGTTACGCGTATTTGGTTCTATGGCAGGAATAAATATTTTTGTCTATAATTCAAATTAAAATATGTTTAATATATTTATTGTGCAATATAAGGCATAATTGTTGTTTTTATTGTTTTTTTTTTTTTTGAAAATTCAGTCACATATTAAGCCATAATTATATATAAATTCAATTAAATTGGCTGAAATACTATAGAAAGCAAATAGGGGTAAATAGAGAGAAAGGGAAAATCTGAGGTCGATTTTCCGAAATTTAAAATAATTAATCAAATTAATGTTTAAAATAAAAATAGAGTTTAACAGAAGAATGAACTATTATCAGTTAAGTCAGTAAATATGATACCATACACCAATGAGATGAATTGGGTTTACTTTACTTTTTCGCATATTTTCTTATAAAAGTAAATTTTTCGCATATTTTACTAATAAAAGTAAATTTTTAATAATTTTTCAAATATTTACCAAAGAGGTAAATTTTTGGAAAATTTACTATAAAAGTAAATTTTTGGAAAATTTACTATAAAAGTAAATTTTTGGAAAATTTACTATAAAAGTAAAATTTTCGAAAATTTACTATAAAAGTAAATTTTTTGAAAATTTACTAAAAATGTAAATTTATCGAAAATTTCAATACGAAATTATTCCATAAAAAATTTTTGATATGAAATTTTTCCATACAAAATTTTTGATATGAAATTTTTTTACAGAAAATTTTCGTAATAAATTTTTCTTAAGAATTTTTCGACATAAAAGTTTTGTAAAGAAAGTTTTCGATACATAATTATTCTATAGAAAATTATAAAGAAAATTTTTGGTATAAAATTTTTTTATAGAAATTTTTCAAAAAATTTGCGATTTAAAATTTTTCGATATAAAATTTTTCTTTAAAAAATTTTCGATAAAAAATTTTTCTTTAAAAAATTCTATAGAAAAGTTTTGATATAAAATTTTGCTATAGAAAATTTTTCTATAGAAAATTTTTGATATAAAATTTTTCTATAGAAAATTTTCGGTATAAAATTTTTCTATAGAAAATTTTCGGTATAAAATTTTTCTCCAAAAAATTTTCGTTATCAAATTTTTGCTAGAAAATTTTCGATATGAAATTTTTCTGTTAAAAATTTTTTATATGAAGTTTCTCTGTTGAAAATTTTCGATATAAAATTTTTCTATACAACATTTTCGATATAAAATTTTTATAAAGAAAATTTTTGATACAAAATTTTTCTATAGAAAATTTTCGGTATAAAATTTTTCCATAAAAAATTTTTGATACAAAATTTTTTTATTGAAAATTTTGCGATATAAAATTTTTCTACAAAAAATTTTTGATATACATTTTTTTACAGAAAATTTTCGATATGAAATTTTTCTATTAAAGATTTTCGATATGAAATTTTTCTATTGAAAATTTTCGATAAGAAATTTTTCTATAGAAAATTTTAAATTTAAAATTTTTCTAAAGAAGTTTTCGATACACAATTTTGGTATAAAAATTTGTATATGCAAAATTTTTCTATGAAAATGTTTGATATAAGCTTTTTCTATAGATATTGATTTTGATATATAATTTTTCTTTAGAAAATTTTCAATATAAAATTTTTTATAGAAACTTTTCGATATAAGAATTATCTATAGAAAAATTTTGTATCGAAAAGTTTTGAAATAAGACTTTTCGAAAGAAAATTTTTGACATGAAATTTTTGTAAAAAAATTTTCGGTATGAAATTTTTCTTTAAAAAATTTTCGATAGAAAATTTTTCTATAGAAAATTTTTTATATGAAATTTTTCTATAGAAAATTTGCAGTATAAAACTTTTCTATAGAAAATATTCGATATGAAATGTTTCGATAGAAAATTTTTTATAAGAAAAATTTTTATGAAAAATTTTTAATATGAAATTTTTCTATAGAAATTTTCGATATAAAATTTTTTTAAAAAATTTTTCGGTATAAAATTTTTGTGAAGAACATTTTCCATAAAAAATTTTTCTATAGAAAATTTTCGATATAAAATTTTTCTGTAGAAAATTTTCGATATAAAATTTTTCTATAGAAAATTTTCGATATAAAATTTTTCTATAGAAATTTTCGATATAAAATTTGTTTAAAGAGTTTTTCGGTATAAAATTTTTGTAAAAAAAATTTTCGATAGATAATTTTGGATATAAAATTTTTCGATAGAGAATTTTTGATATAAAATTTTCATATAGAAAATTTTCGATAGAAAATTTTTAATAATAAAATTGTTCATAAAAAATTTTCGATATAAAATTTTTCTTTAGAAAATTTTCGATATAAAATTTTCTATAGAAAGTTTTACTTTGCTTAAATTCTTCGAGAATTTAATTATAAAAGCAAATTTTTCGAAAATGTATACAAAGGTGAATTTTTCGGAAATTTACTTATAAAAGTAAATATTTCGAAAATAAATTATATAAGTAAATTTCTCAAAAATTTTGATTTGCAATTTTTATATAAAAAAATATTGATATGCTATTTTTTCATAAAAAAATTATCTGTAGGAAATTTTCGATATAAAATTTTTCTGAAGAATTTTTTTTGTAAAGAAAGTTTTCGAATTAAATATTTTCTGTATATATTATATTTGATATAAAATTTTTCTATAGAAAATTTTCAAATTTTCGATATAAATTTTTCCCTAGATATTGAATTTGATATATAATTTTTCTATAGAAAGTTTTTAATAAAATTTTTGTATAGAAAAATTTGGATATAAAATTTTGCTTTAGAAAATTTTAGGTTTAAAATTTTTCTTATAAAATTTTCGATATAAAATTTTTCTATAGAAAATTTTTGATACAAAATTTTTCTATAGAAAATTTTTCTTAAGAAAATTTTCTATATAAAATTTTTCTTAAGAAAATTTTCTAAATAAAATTTTTCTTAAGAAAATTTTCTATATAAAATTTTTCTTAAGAAAATTTTCGATATGAAATTTTTGTATAGAAAATTTTCGATACAAAATTTTTCTATAGAAAATTTTTCTTAAGAAAATTTTTCTATAGAAAATTTTTCTTAAGAAAATTTTCTATGTAAAATTTTTCTAAAGAAATTTATCGATATGAAGTATTTATACAGAAAATTTTTGATATGAAATTTGTCTATAGAAAATTTTCGATATGAAATTTTTCTATAGAAAATTTCCGATATGAAATTATTCTATAGAAAATTTTCGATATGAAATTTTTCTTTAGAAAAATTTTGATATAAAATTTTTCTATAGAAAATTTTCGATATGAAATTTTTCTATAGAAAATTTTCGATGTGAAGCTTATGTATATAAAATTTTCAATATAAAACTTTTCTATAGAAAATTTTTAATATAAAGTTTGTTTATAGAAAATTTACGATATAAAATTTTTCTTTTTGAAAAAAATTTTCGATACAAAATTTTTTTATAGAAAATTTTCGAATGGAAGTAAGTTCTTCAAAAATTTGCTTACAAAAGTAAATTTTTGAAAATATTCAACACCCTACACCCCGTTGTGCAAACTACAGCTTAGTTAAAAATTATTATAAATTATAAATATTTACCAATTTATTAAAAACCAAAAAAAAACTGACTTTAAAAATTAAGTTAATACTTGCAAATAAATATTTATGTATACATATATTTAATATTTTGTACAGATGAATAAACATGTTTTACTATTTTATTATTTTGTATAATAATCTTATTTACATAATATTTTTGTATGTAAATTTTTGGGGAAAAAAATTCATTATACGAAAACAAAATAACGATTAAAAGCTTAAAATATCAAAAAAACAAAAAAGAACTGCACAAATAGCTTCTACTACTACTTATACACAAATTATTTTCTATTATATTATGAAATTTCTAGTAGATATAAAATTTAATTTTATTATTTCATTAAAAAAGATTTGCAACATATTAAAAATTTCCATTTATTGTTAAAATATGCGTAAAACTCTTGTTTAGATTTTTTGCCATAATTTATGCATTTATTCTCATAATATTTAGTTTTTGTTTTTTTTTCAGGCAGGAGATGAAAAATTAAAATCAATTTTATAATGAATTTAAAATTTTTAAATAAAATCAATGTTTGTATTAAAAGTGTTTGTGTTGACTTTGTTTAAGTGTTAGTGTGGGTATTTTTAACAGTTTTGGTTTTTGCCTGTATTCATAATATCTGTGGTATATATAAACATATAGAAATGACTGATGTATGTATTATGGTCTTCTTAAAGCATTATATTATTGTCATAATCAACCTTATATTTTTTTTTTCAAAATTATTATTACCTTGTTTTGAAAATTAAAACATTATCTGTATATATCCTTGACAAAAAATAATTACATTTATATTGAAAAATTATGCAAACAATAAAATAAATATTTATGCTGATTATAAATGCTTTTATTAACTAAACAAAACTTCAAATAAAAACATAAATTTCTACTTTAAAATTAAATGATTCTATTAAGCTTAAATTAACTAGAAAAATATGTAAGTGCATGCACAATCGTGCACAGACATATAGACATAAGCGCACTTTTACAAATAAACAAATAAATCTGAAATAGCCAATAAATGTAATTATTGTGTGATACAAACCATAAATTGGTTGAACGCAATTCAATATTTTCCAAACTAAATAAATATTTGGAATTATATTTAATTCCATATATTTGGATAACCAAAAAATACACGGGACGAAAAACAGCCAGAACTTAAGTTTGTTCGAGTTAATTTGATACCCTTTACCATTTAGGTCAAACATTATATAATCGCCAACAAATTCACAAATAGATTTTCACCATTCCTAGGGATATATCTATTGATCCGATTTAGTGCAAAAAGTAAAGTAATTTTCTCTGTAATGTTTGTTCCAAACTTTATTTAATTATTTTTTTAAATTAAAAGTCCATGCCGTAACCGGAAAAGACAAGGTTAAGTCGATTTAGACAGTAATTCTTAGTCGTTTGTTGAACATCAGTAAATGTAACAGGCTGGGATTAAGTGCTAATATTTTTTGCAAGACGATTCATCAGTAAATGTTAATGTAACAGGCTGGGATTAAGTGCTAATATTTTTTAATAAAATTTGTTTCTATATAACATTTTGTTACATACAATAGACTTTAACAAATTCCCTTTTGAATATCCCAATTATTGACCTTCTAGTGACAGATGTAAAAACTGTTTTAAGCCAACTCTGTATCTAAATTACATTAAACAGAAAAACTAAAAATATTTAAAATATTTGTGATAGCAAATTTGTATTTATTTTAATCTAAATATTGACATTGTTTTTAGGAAAATTAAAAGTAAAGCAAATATTTAACCAGATGTATACATTTTGTGTAAACTCATACGTAGATTTATATTATCCTAATAATGATGCCAGTTACCCTCATACACACGTTTTGTTGCCTCATACACACATTTTGTTTTCTTGATAATTGAACTAAAAATCCATCGTAATAATTAAGAAACTCTCTTCTTTTGCAATAATGAAATCTCATATTGTAAATTAAGGTTTAAACGAAGGAATGTTTTGATTACCCGAATAATACAGAAACGTTTTCTAAGCGACATTTTTCGTATTTCAAAAAAAGCGAACTTCAAATTTGATAATATCTGAGAGTGCGTCAGAGTGTGAGTTTGGATATATTCTTAATCCCAAAAGTATGGTTTACTTTTTTCTAAATACTTGTGCTAGTTCTTTGGATTGAGATGGGACTAAAATTTGTTTAGAAAGAAAGGCTAAGGAATCAGATTTTGTGGACATTCGATTAAAATTTTGTGACGTCATAGAAAAAACACATTTTGACACACAATGAGATGAGTTCTTGTAGACATACTAAAATTATGAATAAATGTTTACATTTCGTGTAAGTCTTCAGAAGAATAAATAATGTATGTGAACCATTGTTACATAAATTAAACGCAAACCATATACTATGTCACTTATACAACTGTCACGAATAAGCATCTTTTCCCATTTTTAGACACGACAACTCATATAGAGCGATCTCTAAAGAAGCTTGATATGAATCGATAAAATATTATTATCGACACCAAAAGCAATAAGTTTTGATAAAAATGTTGAATAAACCGAAATTTTTCGTATGTATATTAAAAATAAAGAAAAAAATCTTTACGTTGCGTATGATTGATTTTTATTTATTAGCTTATTCCGATATTACTTATACGAGTGAGTGGCCAAAGTGAGATATCAAAAAAAAAAAAAAAATAATATACATATAATATAATATATATAAAATATATATATATAATATATATATAAAAATTTAATATTTTTAGGATATTGTTTGAAAATTGCCTATAGGAAGTTTTTGAAAAATTTACAATTTTTAGGAAATTTTTTTAATATTGAATATTTATAGAAATTAAAAATTGATTTTTTTAGGAATTTTTTCATAAATTGACTATTAATAAGGAATTTTTCAAAAATTGGCTATTTGTAGGAAAGTTTTTAAAAATTGACTAAATATAGGAAATGTTTCAAAAATTTACTATTAGGAAATTTTTTAAAAATTTACTATTAATAAGAAATTTATCAAAACTTTACTTTTTTAGGAAATTTTTTAAAAATTTAGTATTTGTAGGAAATTTTTTAAAACTTGACTATTTATAAGAAATTTTTAAAAAATTTACTATTTATTGGAAATTTTTCGAAAATTGACTATGTATAGGAAATTTTTCAAAAATTGACTATTTATAGGAAATTTTTAAAAAATTTACTATTTATAGGAAATTTTTTAAAAATTTACTTTTGATAAGAAATTTTTCAAAAATTTACTATTTGTAGAAAATTTTTCTAAAATTTTCTATTTTTAGGAAATTTTTCAAAAATTAACTATTTTTAGGAAATTTTACAAAAATTTACTTTTTTTAGCAAAATTTTCAAAAATTGACCATTTATAGGAAAATTTTTTAAAAGTTGACTATTAATAGCAAATTTTTCAAAAATTTACTATTTATAGGAAATTTTTCAAAAATTGACCATTTATCGGAAATTTTTCAAAAGTTGAGTATGTATACGAAATTTTTAAAAAATTGGCTATTTATAGGAAATGTTTAAAAAATTGACATTTTATAGGAAATTTTTAATAAATTTATCATTTATAGGAGGTTTTTCAAAAATTTACTATTTATAGGAAAAGTTAACTATTTATAGAAATTTTTCAAAAATTTACAATTTATAGGAAATTTTTCAAAAATTTACATTTTATAGGAAATTTTTCAAAAATTTACTATTTAAAGAATATTTTTCAAAAATGAACTATATACTAAAATTTTTAAAAATTTACTATTAATAGGAAATTTTTAAAAAAATTACTATTTATGGTAAGTTTTTAAAAAATTTACTAATTATATTAAATTTTTCAGAAATTGATATTTATAGGAAATTTTTCAAAAATTTGCTATTTATAGGACATTATTCAAAGATTTACCATTTATAGGAAATTTTTCAAAAATTGACTATTTATAGAAAATTTTTCAAAAATTGACTATTTATTTATAAATTTTTCAAAAATTGACTATTTATAGGAAATTTTTCAAAAATTTACTATTTATAGGAAATTTTTCAAAAATTTACTTTTGATAAGAAATTTTTCAAAAATTTACTATTTGTAGAAAATTCTAAAATTTTCTATTTTTAGAAAATTTTTCAAAAATTTACTATTTTTAGGAAATTTTACAAAAATTTACCTTTTTAGCAAAATTTTCAAAAATTGACCATTTATAGGAAAATTTTCAAAAGTTGACTATTTATAGCAAATTTTTCAAAAATTTACTATTTATAGGGAATTTTTCAAAAATTGACCATTTATCGGAAATTTTTCAAAAGTTGAGTATGTATACGAAATTTTAAAAAAATTGGCTATTTATTGGAAATTTTTAAAAAATTGACATTTTATAGGAAATTTTTAATAAATTTATTATTTATAGGAGGTTTTTCAAAAATTTACTATTTATAGGAAAAGTTGACTATTTATAGAAATTTTTCAAAAATTTACAATTTATAGCAAATTTTTCAAAAATTTACATTTTATAGGAAGTTTTTCAAAAATTTACTATTTAAAGAATATTTTTCAAAAATGAACTATATACTAAAATTTTTAAAAATTTACTATTAATAGGAAATTTTTAAAAAATTTACTTTTTATGCTAAGTTTTTAAAAAATTTACTAATTATATTAAATTTTGCAGAAATTGACATTTATAGGAGATTTTTCAAAAATTTGCTATTTATAGGACATTATTCAAAGATTTACCATTTATAGGAAATTTTTCAAAAATTGACTATTTATAGAAAATTTTTCAAAAATTGACTATTTATTTATACATTTTTCAAAAATTGACTATTTATAGGAAATTTTCCAAAAATTTACTGTTTATGGCAAATTTTGGAAAAATTTGCTATATATAGGAAATTTTTCAAAAACATTTCTAGCATTTTTGTTTTGGTACAAAAAGTATTAAGCTCAGATCAACGAGTAAATATATCGAGAATAAACCCAATAAATGTTGGTAAAAAGACAGAAATGGTATGAGTACCGAGAGGTTAATTTGTTTGTAGTTTCCATAGAAAAGGTAACAATAAAGCAATATTTTTAAAGAAAAATGTTTAAAAAAAAATTTATGTTTGAATTTTTTTAACGTTTTTTATTGAACATTTTTTGATATTGTTAATAACACTTAAATTTAACCCCTATTTGGATAAAGCACTTTTACAATTACAGCTTAACTTTAATCATAATATTTAATCAAATTATTAAAATTTATTACTAAATTACTTATGTATATTTATAGGCTTAATAGTGAAGTAATTAAATTATATTTAACCATAATTTATGGATAACAACTTTGAGGAGAGTTATTAAAAAAGCAAAAAAAAAAAACCTACAACAACACTTGAAAGCAATTATTCAATATTTATTTAATAAACGCGATCAAATATCAAAACCAATTTTATTTATTTACATCCCACCAGCCGTAAGTAACCAGATATTGTTGAATATAAATTGCCTGAAAATCACTTGTTTTTTTTTAAATATTATTATATATTAACCTCGACTAAACAGAAGAGTTCAGTTCATGAAATATCTGCACAAAAAAACACAAAAACAACAAAAAATCATTTCAAAATAATTAATTACATTTTTATTAAAACCACAGACTTTTAAATAATATATGAGAATTTTATGCATTTAAGTGTAAAATTGTTAAATTATACTAACAATTGCACATTAACGTTAATGTTATTTATGATAAATATTTATAATTAAAAAGTTGATATAAGAAATTGAAATAAAAACAAAAGCAACGGCAAAAAAAAAAACGTAAAAATGAATTTTAAACAAATTAAGACCCAGAGGCATTTTTTGTGTTTAATTGTTAAACGATCTATTGTCATCAATTATAATGATTATTGTTAAATCGATATTGAGTTTTATTGAAATGAAATATTTGTTGGTTTTATTGATGGGATGTTTGTTTGTTTAACTGGGATTATTTGTTTATTTAATTAAATATATTAACTTTGTAATTGCTTACAACTATTTAATAACACTGGGCTACAGAAATAGATGGTTCCTCTAAAGACTTTACTTCTTAGGAAATAATAACGAAATTTTGTAATACATGAATACTATACAATATTTTATATAAAGCTAAACGTTGAAATCGAGAATATCCATAAAGAAAGTATTTCAATTTTAAAATTTTCGACTAATTGTTGTTTGGTGTGATTAATTAATTTTTTTACATTTATACTAACAAGTCTCATATAATTTGAATCAAATGTTTTTCTTTTTTCGCATTTAATTAAATACCATTTTTATTAAAAGCGACGGTTTTGTGGTTTTGATCAATGACAACGGGAGACGAATAAAGATTCTTTGAAAGCAAAGGGCAATTTTTTATAAGCCTTTATTGGCTCATGATAATTTAATGATTAAGCAATTAAATTTTAAATCGTATTTAAATTTATGGGCAATAGATGGTAAGAAAAGACCTAAAAAATTTGCCTTGAGATAAAATCAAAAAACAATAATATCTTACTCAAAACAGCTAAACTGAAAAAACGAAAAATTTCGTCATAGATTTTTATTGCTGAAAATAATTGTAAGGACACTTAATATATATAAGGAATGAAAACTTAAGTCGACCTTTTTCCTATTGCCACAGATATACAGAATTTTTCGTATGTTTATTGAAAATCAAGAAAAACATGAAATTAAAATTTTTTACGTTGCGTATGATTGATTGTTATTTATTAGCTTATTCAGATATTACTCATACGTGCGAGTGGCCAAAGTAAAATATCAAAAGAATTTTAAGACTTACAATATTTACTAATTTTAGTAAATATTAAGAAAATTAACTATTTAGGAAAATTTTTAAAAATTAAATATTTTTAGGATATTTTCCAAAATTTGAACATTGTTAGGAAATTTTTCAAAAAATTTAATATTTTTAGGAAATTTTTCAACTATTGAATAATTTTAGGAAATTTTTAAAAAATATACTTTTCATAGGTTTTTTTCAAAAATTGACTATTTATAGAAAATTTTTTAAAAGTTGGTTAGGAAATTTTTCAAAAATTGAATATTAGAGGAAATTTTTCAAAAAATTACTATTTATAGGGAATTTTTCAAAAATTTGCTATTATAGGAAATTTTTTAAAAATATAATATTTTAAGTAAATTTTTTGAAAATTGACTATTTATGGGAAATATTAAAAAAATTTACTATTTATGGATAAATTTTAAAAAATTGGCTATTTATAGGAGAATTTTCAAAAATTGACTACGGTAGGAAATTTTTTAAAAAATTTACAAATTATTGGAAAATTTTCAAAAATTGACCATTTATAGGAAGTTTTTTCAAAAATTGAGTATAAAAATTTATTCAAAATTTGACTTTTTATAGGAAATTTTTCAAAAATTGACTATTAAAAGAAATTTTTCGAAAATTGACTATTTATGGAAAATTTTTCAAAAATTGACTATTTATAGGAAATTTTTCAAAAATTGACTACTTATAGGAAATTTTTCAAAAATTGACTATTTATAAGAAATTTTTCAAAAATTGACTACTTATAGGAAATTTTTAAAAAATTGACTATTTAAAGGAAATTTTTCAAAAATTGACTATTTATAGGAAATTTTTCAAAAATTGACTATTTATAGGAAATTTTTCAAAAATTGACTATTTATAGGAAATTTTTCAAAAATTGACTATTTATAGGAAATTTTTCAAAAATTGACTATTTATAGGAAATTTTTCAAAAATTGACTATGTATAGAAAATTTTTCAAAAATTGACTATTTATAGGAAATTTTTCAAAAATTTACTATTTATAGGAAATTTTTCAAAAATTGACTATTTATAGAAAATTTTTCAAAACTTGACTATTTATAGGAAATTTTTCAAAAATTTACTATTTATAGGAAATTTTTCAAAAATTTACTATTTATAGGAAATTTTTCGAAAATTGACTATTTATAGGAAATTTTTCAAAAATTTACTATTTATAGGAAACTTTTAAAAAATTGACTATTTATAGGAAATTTTTCAAAAATTTATTATTTTTAGGAAATTTTTCACATTTTTTTTAAGAAATATTCCTTTAATAACCGGAAAAAAACTTTTTGAAAAATACAAAATAATAATATTTGAATGTAACATATTACAAAAAAAACTGATGACGTACCAAATACAAATGATCATTAGAAAAGTTACTAAAATATCATCAAATATTTATTTAGTGAACAAAAATTAAATTCAATGCAATTAATAAGTTCCTTAAAATAAATTGTGCATAATTTCCCTGAGATATTTTTCCTTAACACCCGCACTATTTAAATACAGAGTTATTTTAAGCTGCTATAATAAATAAACTTTAAAATATATGTACGAATTTCATCTACTACTTTAAATATTTTATTACATAAATCCCCACATAAAATCATATAGTAAAACTAGCAACTACATTTATAATCCGTGCAATAACCTTTAAAAAAACCAACACCTTTCTGCACTTTAACACTAAATCATGCTCAGTTGTAAATTTTATGACCCTCGTATATAACATTCTCATCGCATAATTTGTAACATTCCAACACCAGCGTTTCCACAGCCACCACCACTTCAGGAGCTACTAACTGCCACCTGTTATAATTTGAAATAATAACACCAAACATCATGTAATGCCATATTTAAGCTGTCATAAATTTCTCAAACTAACTAATATTTTGCTCCAACCAACCAACAAACATCCATTCATCTAAAAAAGAATGAAAGATATGCAGACGGACGGAAAGACGGGCATTTATGCAGACAAATAGTTCACACGCTGACAGCGAAGAATAACATTCACAAAAAATAATCAGCAGCAGCAACATTTGTAGCAACCAATGACAAAGGGAAAATGTTTGGAAAATAAAAAATTGTAGAGAAAAAATTACTTAACAAATACTACTCGTAGTGCCAAAAATTTCAACTATGTACTTACACCTCTTTTTTATTTTCCTAATATTAAACACACTTACCCATTACTTGTTCCCAAATCATCCTGAAGGGTGTAAAAATGAAATGGGTTCCCTGGCAAAAGAAAAAAAAGGAGCAATAAAAAGAATCCACAAACAAACGTAAATTATGTTACACTTTTACAAATACTCCATTTGATAAGACTCATAAAAAATAAGGATAAGGGAAAATGGGAAAAACTCATGATGAAAACAACTAGAAAAAATACACACATACACTCATACATAAATATAAATTATATATGTAGGGTAAGTTGCAGTTTTTTTTAATAGAACAAATATTTTAAAAAAGTTAAAAAAAAACAAAGAAATTTAAAGCACATAAATTATGTTTAGTAAGCTCTCATACTAACTAAAAATACGTTTTATTAGTAAATGAACAACAGCTAGTTAATATTCCAGCAGAAATGATAAAAAATATAGCAGAAGTATTGAACAGTTGCTTAATTGAGAGTATTTGTATATTATACAAATACAAATACTGCTTATTAAGCAGTATTTGTTTTAAATTTAAAATATTAAATAAAATATACTAAAATTTGAAGGCAAAATCTCAATTCTTTTAAGCAAGACCAATTTACGTCTCCACTATCAAATTGTATTAAAAATAACATTGATAACCAATTTGCATGGAAGCCAAGACAATCCAATCCAGCCAGTCGTTTAGATATAGACTCAGGAAGTGATTTTTGTTCTTAATCGA
Source organism: Stomorhina lunata (assembly GCA_933228675.1). NCBI lineage: Eukaryota > Metazoa > Arthropoda > Insecta > Diptera > Rhiniidae > Stomorhina > Stomorhina lunata. The sequence continues at coordinate 137,612,156 of OW121741.1, read as the reverse complement.
TTGATATACTTTAATAAGGGTCCAATATTTTCACGCGTTACATACACCAGCACAATCTTGTTATACCCTTCACCAACGAACGGACAGAAGGACGAAGCTCAATCCATTAATAATAATTATCCATCTTAGACTTAAAAGAATTTCAGGGTTTTTTTTTTGGTTGGAATAAAAACCTCAGACTACCAAACCACCTCGTCCATTCGTGGGTATACAAAACAATATAAATAAAAATCATTTTTTTAGTCTCTACCATAAAATGTATGTATTGTATGTAGATTTTTATTTATAAGGTGAGAAAAATTACTTATTTCGTCATCCTCGAGATATCAATAATTTTTTTTGTTTGTTCTAAAAATTTAATTTTCAAAGTCGAAGAAAACTTCAAATTTTGCTTTTAATACCAGGCGAACAGAATAACCAGAAAGTTGATATATAAAATTTACACCCGACAACATTTCCTACTGGGTTTATATGAAAACTAGAAAAACTTCACATACTTTCAGGCTTAAAATTAAAATAAATTTAACTTCGGCCTTAAGATATGTGAAGTTTATTTTTTTACCTGTTTTTTATTTTTTCAAATGACTACCGGCTATAAATCCTGAGCTCCTGTTAGTGAAGGCAAAATTTAACTTTAGAATGTTTTAAATTGAAAATTATTTTGTAAAAAAATAACTTTTTATGTCAAAACATGTGTGCCCTCATAGATTTTATCGAATATATTCTTTTTCTGCAATCAAAGTTTTTTTTTAAATACCTGTTGTTTTTAAGAAAAAATATAATTTTTCGTTTTTTCAAAAAATGCTTTTTATTTAAAATTAAATTGGATATTTTGCCTACATGAAAACTTTTTTACAAAATATAAAAAAAATAAATAATTTTTCTAACAAATTCTTATAGTTTTTCAAGAAAAAAATTTACCTTCTAATTCATTATCGAAAATTTGCTATTTATAAGAAATTTTTCAGAATTTTATAGATTTTTTTTTTAAATTTAATATTTATAGGAAAATTTTCAAAAATTTACTATTTATAGGAAATTTTTCAAAAATTTACTATTTATAGGAAATTTTTCAAAAATTGACTATTTATTTATAGGAAATTTTTCAAAAATTTACTATTTATAGGAAATTTTTCAAAAATTTACTATTTTCAAAAATTTACTATTTATAGGAAATTTTTCAAAAATTTACTATTTATAGGAAATTTTTCAAAAATTTACTATTTATAGGAAATTTTTCGAAAATTTACTATTTATAGGAAATTTTTCAAAAATTTACTATTTATAGGAAATTTTTCAAACATTTACTGTATAAAAGAAATTTTTAAAAAATTTGCTACTTTTTTCTTCTCCCCTAAACTTATACAATAGGGTGGGTCGATTTTTTTAGTGAACAATCGTATAGCAAAATCGAAATCTGCACCTGATTCTAAGAAAGTTTCCCTAAGAAACCAGGTGTCTAAAATGAAATCCTAGCTAGCGCCGCGAGGCCTGCAAATATTCACTTCCTACATATTGAATAGAATTTTGAAAAAAAAAAAAATGGTTTTGGATATAATTCGATATCTTGAGAACTGATGAAGATATCTCAGTGAAACTTCAGGTGGACAAAGCTTTTGAGTTTCCACAAAATATGAGCTAAAGTAGAGCTTAGTAGAATACCATTAGGATCCCAAATGTGAAACCAAAGTTTAACATGTCGAAGAAATTTCGTTCTTAAAATGTTCCATTTATGCTCTCAACGTATATCTGATTATACATTTGGAAAGAGCATTCAAATATGTATTAAGACTGTGTTTGACTGTGTGAATATCTCATTTATGTTTCAAGATCTTTAGTGTTAAAACTTTGCTTCGTTCAATTATCATAAAATTTTAATATATATTTGACGAATTGTTATGTGCAACAAATGTTCAACACTGAATATCTTGAAAGATAAAAGAGATAATCACAAAATTAAAACAAATTTTAATATATATTTAAATGCTCTTTCCAAATGTATAATCTAATATACGTTCAGAGCATAAATAGGACTTTGGTGAATTTGAAGAACAAAATTACTTCGAGATATTAAACATTGGTTTCACGCTTGAGAGCCCAGTGGCATTCTACTACGCCTTACTGTAGCCTATATTTTGTGGAAACTCACCAGCTTTATCCACCTGAAGTTTCACAGTGATATCTTCATCAGTTCTCAAGATAACGAATTATATCCAAAACTATTTTTTTTTCCAAAATTCTATTCAATATGTAGGAAGTGAATATTTTCAGGCTTCGCGGCGCTAGCTAGGATTTCATTTAGACACCTGGTTTCTTAGGGAAACTTTCTTAGATCAGGTGCAGATTTCGATTTTGCTATACGATTGTTGCGTTTTTTGGTTCCCATACAAATCGACCCACTCTACTGCTTATATAAACAGAAACAAACAAGTGTTAGTAAATTTGCTAAAAATCGGCATTTGACTATAAAAGCAAACATACAAACTTAATTATCGTAAATCTAAAGATAATGAGAATTTAATATTTCTTTTTTGTCACAATTTTTTGGTCCACATTTGACCCTATCTTCCATAAACGTATCTCCATATACCGGTAGCTAATGAAAGCTGCTATCAAAACAAAAACTTACACTGAACAACTTTTTTTCTGTTCCGTTTTTATTTATAGATTTATCGAAAATGGAGTAATAAAACAAGAATTTGAAAAGTGAGCCGCTTTCAGGCTTTAAAGTCCGCTTTAGAAATGTTGCAAATGTGTCGTGAGGGTGAAGGCCATTTGAATTCAATTATTTTCAAAACTTTAATCAAAATGTATTCTTTTTTAAATGAACTTATAAAATATATATTATTTAAACTTTATAAAAAGTTTTTCGAAATTCTTAGCAAAATTCATCAGTCACCCTGTATATAATATTAATAAATGTTTGCATGATGAAAGAATTTAGCAAATATATTTTATTTGATCTTAGTGTTAAGATATTTGATATGGTCGGGCTTGACCGATAATAATATTACCTTTTTATACCCTTCACCACCATAGGTGGAAAGGGTATTATAAGTTTGTGCTGATGTATGTAACACATGGAAATATTTGTCTTAGACCCAGTATACCAATAGGCTTAGAATCACTTTCTGAGTCGATTTAGCGATATCCGTCCGTCCGTCCGTCTGGCTGGACCCCCATATAAACCTCGTAATCAAACTATAGGTCGAAATTCTAAAGATAATTTGATTAAATTTGGCACAGATCATTTTTTTGATAACACTAGGCAACAGCCATTTTGTTATTTGGTTCTAGCATACTTTTTCTCATGGATTTGGACCTACTGAACACGAAAATGAATTTTAAAAATTTTTCTGTCGATTGGTTTGCGAGATACAAATTTTTTAATTTTTTTTTTTAATTTTTGGAGGTACACTTACTATTTTGAGCATATCTTTAGTCTTCTTTGACCTATTTTACTACTCAAATTAAAGACAATTGAGCCGTCTACAACTTATTCTGAGAAAATTTTCAAATCGGGTTAGTAGTTTTGATGTTGGCGGCTTAAAAAGGTTAAAAAACTGGGTTTTTTTAGTAAAAATGTGGCTGAAAAATTCATATAAAAATTCATATAAAATATAAAACGCGATGTTAACAGCGATTTTAATTTTTTTACGTATAGCTGACACTTTTCCAAAGAAAATAAGCCCTTACTTAACAAAATCTGATGACAAATGGCCGACTTATTATTTTTTGGTAAACGACCGAAATTCCGCTATTTCACGACTTTTTGATTTTCATTATTTGCACAGCTTACCTACCCAACGCAAACGAATAAATACATAGCCATGGTCCCATTATAATGGGACCATGGCTATTGAGATTCGTCAAAATCGTTAGATTATTCATGGTATCTCCCATAGGTCCCACTTCCCAGAATTGATATATTGGCCACAAATATCAATATTTTTTCATAAAATTTAAATCAAATACTGCTTATGTAAACTTAAATCACTGTACCAAATTTCGTTGAAATCGGTCCACATTTGACCATAGCTCCCATACAAAGCTTTTCTTTAAAAACGCGCAAAATGAGACAAAAATCACTAAAACGCTCGTAAATCTAAAGATGATGAGAATACATAACTTTTGTAACAACTGTAATGCATTTGCTAAATTTCGAGATAATCGGTCCAAATTTAACCCTAGCTCTCATATAAGTCCAAATGACGGAAACAGCTTAAATATATAAGTTTTGAGAAAATGTTTGTATGATGGCAAAATTTAGCAAATATTTGTCTTTATACAGGAAAACTAACACCTTTGACCTTAATGGTGAAGGGTATCGTATGGTCGGGCTTGACGGGCACTTTCTTACTTGTTTTTATATGTACTTATAAATAGAAACTACAAATTTTGTATATTCTAGTACTAATTTTTCTTTTTATTTTTTATGAAAACACAATAAAAACAATTTTTTAGATAATATTTTTTGCTGAAATTTCTTCGGCAATATTCTTCATTGAATAGTACCAGCATGACATCAATTACTATAATTTAAAGAATTAGATGAGATAATGATGAACATGTCTGTAAAATAAAAAAGAATAATTGATTAAAGATTATGAATATTAATTTAATATTTAAAAATTCTTAAGAGTGAAAATTAAAAGCTATAAAGAATGTGAAAAGGAGAAATCTGTTATACATAAACTTGTTTAAAATATATTTTTTTTTTATATTTTCTAAAGAAAAGTTATTCATACATTAACTTTTCTGAAGAAAGATTTTTATACCAAAAGCTGTTTTTTACAGAAAATCAGATATACAATTACATATAAAAAAATATTTCCTATAAATATCCAATTTTTTAAAATTTTCCTATAATTTTATAGCTAAAAAAGTGAATTTTCGAAAAATTTCTATATGTAAGTAAAACTGCTCAAATTTTTCTCTTTCTGCTTATCCCAATCATAGTCAGTTTTTTTTAATACACATATACCTATAACAATATAAACAAATACATATTAATCTGTTAGAACATACATATGTATATGTGTATTTGTAAAGAAGCTTTTTTAAATGCTAAAAAATATAGTATATAAAATCGAGTATGTTTGTCACGGAAAACTAAACGGAAGTGTTTATATAGTGTTGAGCATAAGAATATACAACACATGTATGGATACGTATATAAGTATAAAAGGAAATGCGATTTACGACAATTTAGTGTGTAGAATTACAACATGTACAACAAGAACAACAACAGCAAAAAGTACAAAAAATATACATATGAACTACAGGAGCTCAAAAAATACATTCATTCTTTTATATTATATTGCATATATTCGTACTCACTTATTGTGTAGGTATTCACTAGATATTGTTAAACCAAAACGTGTGACAAACTCTTAGTAATTTTGTAAAATGTATATAAATACTACAATTTATAACTCTCAAATGCCAGTGGAAATGTACGAATGAATAAAAGTGTGTTAGAAGCAATAAAATATAGGATAACAATTTGTTAAAGTTCAACAAGTTGCAGATATTCAATACACACTTGTACTCTTTTGCAAATAAATACAAAACACTAGAGAGAAAACTAAGTAAAAGCAAGAATTATACTCGTAAGTTGTTATAAGTCAAATTCAAATTCAAACAAAACTTAGAAAATAAGCTTAAATATTTCACAACTTAAAGCTGAAAGGTAAAATATATAATACAAGTAATATTTATCTCTAAAAATAACCCCTCATGTATAATTTACCTTTTAGTTAAACAAAGCTAGGGAGAAGATAAAATACAAAAATATTTTTTACATTTTTTGCATTTAAGCGAGACCAGACTAAGGTCTCCTTATTTTTGCATGTTTAATAATGTACGTTCAAGTCAATGTGAATATTGGTCCTCAGGGAAAATTTTGTGTAAATTAGCCAGCTCATTTTATGTTTGTGATCTCATCATCAGGAAAATCAACATTTTACCATTAGCATTATCTTTATCTTTATCTTTATCTTTATCTTTATCAGCATCAAAATCATCATCCTCATAGTGACACGTGTGTGAGTGTAAATGCCTGAATTTTAGTGTTAGTGTTTGTGTCAAAAAAAGTGTTTAAGTTTATATCTGTTTCTGTAATTGTGAGTGTTAAACAAATTTGTTTGTGTTCTTTTACACTACACAAGCGGAAAAAAGACTGACTGGTCAGTTAGTTTTATCAAAAACTAATAAAAGGGGTTTCAGAAAATATTAACTTCTATAGAAGCATTGCGAAGATCAAATAGGGTCTTTTGTTTTGGCTGCATTCATAGAATTTTCATTCTTTATTCTATGGACTTACTTTTTTATACTGCGAATACTAAGATTAAGATATAGACTAAAGCATAGACTAAAACATAGACTGAGAAATAGACTAAAACATAGACCGAAACATAGATTAAAACAGAACTATGTCAAAGACTAAGACATAGACTAAGACATAGAGTAAGGCATAGACAAGGACATTGACTAAAACATAGACTAAGACATTAACAAAAACATAGACTAAGTCATAGACTAAAACATAGACTAAGACATAGAGTAAGGCATAGACTAAGACATTGACTAAAACATAGACTAAAACATAGACCGAAACATAGATTAAAACAGAACTATGCCAAAGACTAAGACATAGACTAAGACATAGACTAAGACATAGACTAAGACATAGACTAAGACATAGACTAAGACATAGACTAAGACATAGACTAAGACATAGACTAAGACATAGACTAAGACATAGACTAAGACATAGACTAAGACATAGACTAAGACATAGACTAAGACATAGACTAAGACATAGACTAAGACATAGACTAAGACATAGACTAAGACATAGACTAAGACATAGACTAAGACATAGACTAAGACATAGACTAAGACATAGACTAAGACATAGACTAAGACATAGACTAAGACATAGACTAAGACATAGACTAAGACATAGACTAAGACATAGACTAAGACATAGACTAAGACATAGACTAAGACATAGACTAAGACATAGACTAAGACATAGACTAAGACATAGACTAAGACATAGACTAAGACATAGACTAAGACATAGACTAAGACATAGACTAAGACATAGACTAAGACATAGACTAAGACATAGACTAAGACATAGACTAAGACATAGACTAAGACATAGACTAAGACATAGACTAAGACATAGACTAAGACATAGACTAAGACATAGACTAAGACATAGACTAAGACATAGACTAAGACATAGACTAAGACATAGACTAAGACATAGACTAAGACATAGACTAAGACATAGACTAAGACATAGACTAAGACATAGACTAAGACATAGACTAAGACATAGACTAAGACATAGACTAAGACATCATGTTTGGTTAAAAACATAACTTCTATAGAAAATTTTGTCCCAAACATAATTTTCTATAGAAAATTTTGTCCCAAACATAATTTTCTATACAAAATTTTGTCCCAAACATAATTTTCTATAAAAAATTTTGTCCCAAACATAATTTTCTATACAAAATTTTGTCGCAAACATAATTTTCTATAGACAATTTTGTCCCAAACATAATTTTCTATAGAAAATTTTGTCCCAAACATAATTTTCTATAGAAAATTTTGTCCCAAACATAATTTTCTATAGAAAATTTTGTCCCAAACATAATTTTCTATAGAAAATTTTGTCCCAAACATAATTTTCTATAGAAAATTTTGTCCCAAACATAATTTTCTATAGAAAATTTTGTCCCAAACATAATTTTCTATAGAAAATTTTGTCCCAAACATAATTTTCTATAGAAAATTTTGTCCCAAACATAATTTTCTATAGAAAATTTTGTCCCAAACATAATTTTCTATTGAAAATTTTGTCCCAAACATAATTTTCTATAGAAAATTTTGTCCCAAACATAATTTTCTATAGAAAATTTTGTCCCAAACATAATTTTCTATAGAAAATTTTGTCCCAAACATAATTTTCTATAGAAAATTTTGTCTTAAACATAATTTTCTATAGAAAATTTTGTCCCAAACATAATTTTCTATAGAAAATTTTGTCCCAAACATAATTTTCTATAGAAAATTTTGTCCCAAACATAATTTTCTATTGAAAATTTTGTCCCAAACATAATTTTCTATAGAAAATTTTGTCCCAAACATAATTTTCTATGGAAAATTTTGTCTCAAACATAATTTTCTATAGAAAATTTTGTGCCAAACATAATTTTCTATAGAAAATTTTGTTCCAAACTTTATTTTCTATAAAAAATTTTGTCCCAAACATAATTTTCTATAAAAAAAATTATGCCCAAACATAATTTTCTATAAAAAAAATTATGTCCTAAACATATAGAAAATTTTATATCAAACATAATTTTCTATAGAAAATGGTGCCACAAACTGAATTTTCTATAGTAAATTTTTATCACTGAATTTTCTAAAGAATTGATGTCCTGAAGAATATTTTGGCACAATTTAAAACGTCAACATTAAATTTTGTCCCAAACTGAAATTTGAATAGAAAATTTTTCCCAAACTAAAAATTTCTGTAAAAAATTTTGTCCTATAACTCTTTTTTTTTAACAGAAAATTTTCTTTTTAACTTTTTTTCAAAATAAATGTAGTTTGTCTTATTTAGGTATATTACGGTATCTGTACGTCGATCTCGACCTCCTTTTATATTTTCCAACTTGATTTTTTTATTTAATGTGAAACACGCACTTGATACGGTTTTTCCTCATGTGTAAATGTGTTTGAAAGTTGCTGAGGCAAAAGAAATTGTACAAATTATTTACATGCAAAGGCCATGTCCAAGAGATTTTTCTTTTTTAGTTTTATTTAGACTTTTTCCTTAATAAACGACTTTTTGTGTAAATAGGGTCGAGGTCAAGGTAAAAAAGAAAAAAATCTTGTAGTTAAACTAAATCCTTAATGTTTTTGGCATAAAGAAAGAATATAGATGTTGGGTGTAGAATTCTAGTTAAATAAAGATACAAAATACCTCAAAGCTCTAAGAGAAGACTTAAAATAAGACAAATGCAGGACATTGAAATTTAAAAGTATCATTTAATTACAACACTATAAATGAATTCTTAAAAAATCTTTTAATAAAAGTAAAATTACACCTTCTGATTTTAAAAGCTTTTAAAATTTATTACAAAACGGAAATTCATTAAAATTGCCCTTATTTATCTGTTAATAATTAATAATATAATTAAAAATATTAATGATAAAACATAATACTTTTACAATGTTTGACATACAATAACGATGTCATTTTTATACTTATTCGTTTTCATGCTCTTGAACTTTAAATATAAAAAAAAATCATCCTTCAAAGATGAAAATATTGTTCATTTAAATTCATTAAATTTATATGCATAATATTAAATATTAGCTGCCTTTGGAAAAAAAGAGTGTGTTTGTACACGAATTTACTAACAAAAAAAATTTAATTAATTAACTTGAGCAAACAATTAAAACAAGTTGTAAAAAATGTAACTTTAATTTTAACAGATTTCCTTTTTTTATTTGCAAATAGAGACATGTTTAAAATAAAAATCATCATAAATGCATTATATAAAAAATTAAATATATAGAGAATTTGTCGGAAACAACGTGAGTTTGTCATAAATGTGCAAGCGAGTGTGATTTTATATTTTTGTTAACAAAAAAATGTTTTACTAATACATACATTCCATAATACATGGAAGTGGATATACAGTCAAACAACAAATTTAAATGAATTTGCTATTGTATGAGTGTACAAGACACTCACATTCATACTCATACACATCAGGACGAACAAACAAGTGTCATAACCAGGTAAAAACTCAACAGCGACAACAACAAAAAAAATTAAATTAAATAAAAATCTGCTATCACACTTTGTTTTACATTAGCATAGAAAATAAAAATAAAATATAGTAAAAAATTCATATTTAATAGGTTATATTGACTTCATGACAACACTACACTTAAGCTTTTTGAACAGATTATGTGATAGCTAATCTTCCCTGAGTATCTGCGTTTAATCCTTCCTGGACTGTTCGATAAAAGGTCAGATAATAAAATCTTATACTCTCTCTAATGCGGCGTCACATAAGCGCCTTTTTTGAGGCATATGCTAAGTTGCACTTTTAAGATTGACTTGCATATCAATTCATATAGTTTCGGCACTTCAAGTTCGTTACCAAAAACTCTTTTGTATTTTAATATCTGTGTCTTAGTATATGTCTATGTCTTAGTCTATGTCTTAGTCTATGTCTTGGTCTATGCCTTAGTCTATGTCTTAGTCTATGCCTTAGTCTATGTCTTAGTCTATGTCTTAGTCTATGTCTTAGTCTATGTCTTAGTCTATGTCTTAGTCTATGTCTTAGTCTATGTCTTAGTCTATGTCTTAGTCTATGTCTTAGTCTATGTCTTAGTCTATGTCTTAGTCTATGTCTAAGTCTATGTCTTAGTCTATGTCTTAGTCTATGTCTTAGTCTATGTCTTAGTCTATGTCTTAGTCTATGTCTTAGTCTATGTCTTAGTCTATGTCTTAGTCTATGTCTTAGTCTATGTCTTAGTCTATGTCTTACTCTATGTCTTAGTCTATGTCTTAGTCTATGTCTTAGTCTATGTCTTAGTCTATGTCTTTGTCTATGTCTTAGTCTATGTCTTAGTCTATGTCTTAGTCTATGTCTTAGTCTATGTCTTAGTCTATGTCTTAGTCTATGTCTTAGTCTATGTCTTAGTCTATGTCTTAGTCTATGTCTTAGTCTATGTCTTAGTCTATGTCTTAGTCTATGTCTTAGTCTATGTCTTAGTCTATGTCTTAGTCTATGTCTTAGTCTATGTCTTAGTCTATGTCTTAGTCTATGTCTTAGTCTATGTCTTAGTCTATGTCTTAGTCTATGTCTTAGTCTATGTCTTAGTCTATGTCTTAGTCTATGTCTTAGTCTATGTCTTAGTCTAGGTCTTAGTCTATGTCTTAGTCTATGTCTTAGTCTATGTCTTAGTCTATGTCTTAGTCTATGTCTTAGTCTATGTCTTAGTCTATGTCTTAGTCTATGTCTTAGTCTATGTCTTAGTCTATGTCTTAGTCTATGTCTATGTCTTAGTCTATGTCTATGTCTATGTCTTAGTCTATGTCTATGTCTATGTCTTAGTCTATGTCTATGTCTTAGTCTATGTCTTAGTCTATGTCTTAGTCTATGTCTTAGTCTATGTCTTAGTCTATGTCTTAGTCTATGTCTTAGTCTATGTCTTAGTCTATGTCTTAGTCTATGTCTTAGTCTATGTCTTAGTCTATGTCTTAGTCTATGTCTTAGTCTATGTCTTAGTCTATGTCTTAGTCTATGTCTTAGTCTATGTCTTAGTCTATGTCTTAGTCTATGTCTTAGTCTATGTCTTAGTCTATGTCTTAGTCTATGTCTTAGTCTATGTCTTAGTCTATGTCTTAGTCTATGTCTTAGTCTATGTCTTAGTCTATGTCTTAGTCTATGTCTTAGTCTATGTCTTAGTCTATGTCTTAGTCTATGTCTTAGTCTATGTCTTAGTCTATGTCTTAGTCTATGTCTTAGTCTATGTCTTAGTCTATGTCTTAGTCTATGTCTTAGTCTATGTCTTAGTCTATGTCTTAGTCTATGTCTTAGTCTATGTCTTAGTCTATGTCTTAGTCTATGTCTTAGTCTATGTCTTAGTCTATGTCTTAGTCTATGTCTTAGTCTATGTCTTAGTCTATGTCTTAGTCTATGTCTTAGTCTATGTCTTAGTCTATGTCTTAGTCTATGTCTTAGTCTATGTCTTAGTCTATGTCTTAGTCTATGTCTTAGTCTATGTCTTAGTCTATGTCTTAGTCTATGTCTTAGTCTATGTCTTAGTCTATGTCTTAGTCTATGTCTTAGTCTATGTCTTAGTCTATGTCTTAGTCTATGTCTTAGTCTATGTCTTAGTCTATGTCTTAGTCTATGTCTTAGTCTATGTCTTAGTCTATGTCTTAGTCTATGTCTTAGTCTATGTCTTAGTCTATGTCTTAGTCTATGTCTTAGTCTATGTCTTAGTCTATGTCTTAGTCTATGTCTTAGTCTATGTCTTAGTCTATGTCTTAGTCTATGTCTTAGTCTATGTCTTAGTCTATGTCTTAGTCTATGTCTTAGTCTATGTCTTAGTCTATGTCTTAGTCTATGTCTTAGTCTATGTCTTAGTCTATGTCTTAGTCTATGTCTTAGTCTATGTCTTAGTCTATGTCTTAGTCTATGTCTTAGTCTATGTCTTAGTCTATGTCTTAGTCTATGTCTTAGTCTATGTCTTAGTCTATGTCTTAGTCTATGTCTTAGTCTATGTCTTAGTCTATGTCTTAGTCTATGTCTTAGTCTATGTCTTAGTCTATGTCTTAGTCTATGTCTTAGTCTATGTCTTAGTCTATGTCTTAGTCTATGTCTTAGTCTATGTCTTAGTCTATGTCTTAGTCTATGTCTTAGTCTATGTCTTAGTCTATGTCTTAGTCTATGTCTTAGTCTATGTCTTAGTCTATGTCTTAGTCTATGTCTTAGTCTATGTCTTAGTCTATGTCTTAGTCTATGTCTTAGTCTATGTCTTAGTCTATGTCTTAGTCTATGTCTTAGTCTATGTCTTAGTCTATGTCTTAGTCTATGTCTTAGTCTATGTCTTAGTCTATGTCTTAGTCTATGTCTTAGTCTATGTCTTAGTCTATGTCTTAGTTTATGTCTTAGTCTATATCTTAGTCTATGTCTTCGTCTTCTATGATTTAGATTTTATATTAATCATGTTACCAACATTTCACTGAACTTAACACTTCCATAACTTTCTCTGGTTAATTAAAAAAAATCTGCACAAAAATTTTACAAAAAATATATAAATAAAACATGCCGAACAAAAACCTCAAACTAAAAGCCATAAGAGGTGATCTCACGTTTTAAACCAAACCAAAGGAAAATTGTTACAAAAATTATATATGATTTTTACACGCTACCACACATACACACAATCAGGTATCTGCCGTCACACACATATACAGAGCGATTACACACAGAGTTTTTTAACCAACATTGAAGCTCGTTCAAAATGTGAGATATGAAATTTGACTATACAATACAAACGTTTGCCTACTCTTGCATATTTATGCAATTAAAATTGTAAATTCAACACTCGTACATTAAAAAATATAAATTAAAAAAGGGTTGTTAGCTACAATTTTACCACCTTTATACAATTTTGTTTTTTTATAAATTAAAATTTTTGTTACAAAATAATGCTTAAAATGAATGAAACATTTTTAAAGAGGATATTTTGGTAAACTAACTTTTACACACTTACACTTGCTCTTAAATGTAATAGAATATAGGACTCATTAATGTATGAATGTATAAATGCATGTTTCTTGTGTGTTAGAAATAAACTAATATTTAATAATTTAAATTATTTTAGTTCTTCTTTCTTCTGGTAACTAACATTTACCACAATGTAGTTCTATTTTTTTATTAAACATCTGAGAAATTTTTTTGTATGCCTGTGTATTTGGAACTAAATTTGTATGACATATTTCAAAATAGAAATTTTTATCAAATTGCTACAACGTAACAGACTACGTTATTAGGGTAGTTAATATAAAATTTAAATCTGTTTTTTAATTTTAAAAGTTTACTTAATTTTTCTATTTTTTTCAGAAAATTCTTTCTAAAAAAAAATTAAAAATGCATTGATTGCAAATGCATTGATTGCAAAACGAGAACGATACCTTAGTTTTAATATGTGTCTGATCCTGAAGGAAATTAGAGAAATACAGAGTTCTCAGAATAAAATTTGGGTGTTTTCTTCTAGGTAAAACTTAATTAACCATGTACAAAAAAATATGGGTTGACTTCAATAGATGCTATTGTTTTTAAATTTATAATTTTTAATTGTTATTTGGTTTAAAATAAACAAAATTTGTTTTTTTTTTAATACAACAAATACCAGATAATCTTAAGATTATTCCATTCGCTATTCTAAAGATGGGTAAACGGTATAAGTAAGACCTAAGCATTGAAAGAAAACTTGAATCAAAACTTTCGATGAACTCCGTAGGTGAAAAAATCGAATGCATTTGTGCTTCGAGTTTAAGCTTATGCTGGGCTGAAGTCATATAAAGTTCTTAATGTTCCAAAATTCAATTTGATTAGAAGAAGCAAACAAAACAAGAGTAACAACAGAATCCAAAATTTATAAAAACAATTCACCTGTTGTGTTTTGTGTGGAACGCACTATGGCATTTCTGCTGCACAAAAATGTAATTTTTTGACCACCGGTTTTGAAAAATCTAATGATGCACTTCTATAGAGATAAGTCTAGATATAAGGGTCAATAATTGTTTCGCTTAAAAGTTATAGTATATTATAAAAAAGGCATTAAAATGTGCTTAATATTCTAAAACTAAAATTGATTAAATTTTTCATCAAATATAGTTTCACAGCTTTAACCTTGATGTCAATTTAATTAAGATATAGAATCTTGTTTTTTGTCTGCAGAGGAAAATAATTTAATCTCGTCTATAGTTTAGGAGATATCAGAAAATCAAAAAAAAGCTACAAAATTCAGGTGTTCGTTTTTCCTTGGACAAAAACTAAGTTGGTTCTGTTTTGCTCGATGCTCCCACCATAACCATGTGAAAGATGAAAGTCTCTTCTTTAGATTAAGCTAAAAAAATTTACTGAAATTTACCGATCGTAGAACAAAGTTCAAAATTTTCTGAAAAAAATCACTTAAATTATTATATATAATTTAAGCAAAAAGCGTTGCAGTCATTTAGGCGCAACTTTTTAATCAAATTAAATTTGAGCGTAAGTCCCTTAGGAGTCGACGGATTTCAACCAAAATTAGTAGAGCTCTTTTTTTGGTCAACCATTTTTTCAAATTATTTTGAGAACTACGCCCTATATTGAGGTTAAAAGCAGGTACCCCAAGGAGTGGACGGATTTCAATGAAAACTGGTTGATAAACTAATAGACGAGTGCCAAATTTTTCAAATTCCGTGGAGAATTTCGGCTTATACATTTAGAATAACAATAAGTGAAAAATGGGGGTGCTAGGTATGTACCTTAAAAAGTCAAGGGATCTTCACCAAAATAAGTATAAATCTTTCTTGGATTAATTATTATTAATTTTGCAGCTTATACAGTGAACAAAGAAATTGGTAAAAAATGGAGGTCCAAGGCAGGTACCCAAGGAGTCAACTGATTTTAAAATTAGTACATATACCTCTTTTCTAGATCAACTAATAGACCTGTGCCGAATTTCATCAAATTCTAAATATTGCGACTTATACATTGAAAAGAAAAATAGGTGAAAAAATGGAGGTTTAAGTTGGACTTGATTTCTGAATGTATTGAATTTCATTAAATTCTGTTTAGAATTGCGACTTGTTCATTGATAAGAAAAATTGATTAAAAAATGGTGGTCCAAGGCAGGAGTCTACAGATTTCGAAAATTGTTTGAATATATTGTAGGATCACAGAAAAACCACTGTAAGTACATATTGGCATACTTTTGACAACTTACTGTCCAAGTTTTTTATGCTGCTAATGAACGAGGTAATATATAGAAAGACTGTCCGACAAAGATAAAAAACATTGTTAATAGAAGCCAAGCATTTGTGACATCAGGCACGATAAACAAAGAAATTTATATAACGGAGTACCTACAAAAATGGATTTTACCGTCTGTGACTTCACTGAATGCCTCCATTTTTCTGAAACCATTTTGCGTTAAGGGAATATGGAAAAAAGAGTGACATAAAAAAATAATGTAATTTTTTTAAAACCCAAAACTTCGGCCTTAGAAAATTCATTAGGTTGTTACTAAAAAGTAGTTGAAAAATCAGAAAAGGTCTCTCAGAATATGTAATAGTTTGCAAATAATGTCAATACATTTATAAACAAGTTAATAGTTGAATATGATATGACAATATTTCAGTAAATATCCGTATTTTAAAAAAATAATTGCAACTAAAATTCTTTTTCGGAGCTCTCCTTATAAATGTATATATTTTTAAAATTTGCATATTACAATTGCATAAAGTGTTTCCATCTCTCAGTCAATTTGGTTTTGTTATGATATATGTACAATTGATAAACAAACATACATACATATTTATACATAAAGTTTCATTTATGTTACAATTTACATATTTTACATGATTGACATTTTATTAGATTTAAATAGAAATTCACAGTACACACACGCACACACACACTCTGACTCAGAGTAAATGTAGTTTTATGTATTTCTAATATCAAAATGTTTGCATGTATTGCACATTTTATTTGCTCACTCTTACATACATACATTCTCTCATACATAATCTTAAATACGACAGAATCTTATAAACATTTTTTATTGAGAAATTACGATTTATGTCATGAAAATCCTTTAGATTGTACAGATTTGTTATTATATCTTGTTTGTCTTATAGTAAATATTTAATACAATTTTCTTTTTGTTTAGTTTCTTCTTTTTTTTTTTTGTTTTTCAAATAATAAAATGTAAAATAACAACAATTTTCATGTTTTACATGTACTTAGTAGTTATTGGTACGTGTATGGGTTTGTATTTGTATGTATGTATGAGTGTCTATTGATGTTTCTGTAAATAGTTTATTTGTTTTGTAAATTGTTATACAACAAATAGGATTTTGTTATTAAAAAAAGTTTTACTGAGAATTTACTTATGTTAATCTAAAATGTCATAACAAAAATATCTATTATCAATTACTCTTTTTATTTTGTAGATTTGAATTGTTCGTAAATACTTTCTAAATGTTTCATATTGAAGGCAGATTTATTTCTACTGGGAATTAAATTTGACGCAACTAGATAGAATAAAAGATTATTTAAAAGTACAAAACAACTTGGATTCATACCCTACCCACGAAAGAACTCTAAAGCTTTCTCACCGAAACAATTTTATTTAAAAACAAAAATTCCTAAATTTTTTACCGCTTTTTTATATTTTTTATTAAATCAGAGGTCGGCGAAAAGAGAACAGAACAAAAAAAATAGTAGGCAGAGTTGCCGTTTTTTATAATTTTAACTAAACTCTCTATTCATTTTTTTTAATATTTTTTTCTATAGGAAAATTTATACAGAAATTTTTTTTTACGGAAAAAAAAAATATTTCAATTAAAAATTTTCTATAGAAAAATATTTATATAGAAATCTTTTCCATAGAAAAAATTTTTTATCTAAAATTTTTCTACAGGAAAATATTTTGATAGAAAATTTTTTATAGAAAAATATTTTTATCGAGTACTTTTTTATAGAAAATAATTTTATCGAAAACTTTTCTGTATCAAAATATTTTCATCGAAAAATTTTCTATAGAAAAATAATTTTATCGAAAATTTTTCTATAGAAAAATATTTTGATTAAAATTTTTTTCTATTGAAAAATATTTTTGTTGAAAATTTTTTTATAGAAAAATATTTTTGTCAAAATTTTTTTTTATAGAAAAATATTTTTATCGAAAATTTTTCTATAAAAAAATTTCTTTATCAAAATTTTTTTTACAAAAAAATTTTTTTATCAAAAGTTACTTTGACAAAATTTTTCTGTAAAGATATTTTTTTATCAAAAATTTTCCTATAGAAAATTTTTTCACAGAAAAAATTTATATCGAAAATTTTTCTATAGAAAAATATTTTTATAGAAATCTTTTACATAGAAAAAATTTTTTATCCAAAATTTTTCTACAGGAAATTTTTTTGATTAAAAATTTTTTTTATAGAAAAATATTTTTCTCGAATATTTTTCTATATATAAATATTTTTATCGAAAAATTTTCTATAGAAAATATTTTCATTGAAAATTTATCTATAGAAAATATTTTTATCAAAAAGTTTTCTATAGAAAAAATTTCTTTATCAAAAATTTTTTTGTAAAAAATTTTTTTATTAAAAATTATTCTGTCAAAAATTATTCTGTCAAAAATTTTTCCCTAGACATTTTTCTTATCAAAAATTTTCCTATTGAATATTTTTCTACAGAAAAATATTTATATCGAAAATTTTTCTATAGAAAAATATTTCTATCGAAAATTTTTCTATAGAAAAATATTTCTATCCATAATATTTTAATTGAAATTTTTCTATAGAAAAAATTTTCTACGGAAAAATATTTTGATAGAAAATTTTCAATAGAAAAATATTTTTAAAAAAGATTTTTCTATATAAAAAAAAAATTTAGTCAAAAATTTTTCTAAGGAAAATTTTTCTATAGAAAGTATTTTTATCGAAAATTTTATAAAAAAAAAATATTTGTATTTAAAATTTTTCTGTAGAAAATCTTCTTCATCAAAAATTTTTTTATAAAGATTTTTTTTTGCCAAAAATTTTTCGGTATAGATTTTTTTTATCAACAATTTTTCTATAGAAATTTTTTCCACAGAAAAATATTTCTGTCGAAAATGTTTCTATAGAAAAAATTTTTTTATCCAATTTTTTTCTACAGGAAAATATTTTGATCGAAGATTTTTTATATATAAAAGTATTTGTATCGAAAATTTTTCTATAGAAAAAATTTCTTTATCAAAAATTTTTTTATCATTATTTTGTTAAAAAATTTTCTGTATAGATTTTTTTTATCAAAAATTTCTTATAGAAAATTTTTCTACAAAAAAATATTTCTATTGAAAAATTTTCTGTAGAAAAATATTTTTATAGAAATCTTTTCTATAGAAAAAATATTATATCCAAAATTTTACTACAGGAAAATATTTTGATTGAAAGTTTTTGTATAGAAAAATATTTTTTTTTAAAGATTCAATATCAAAATATATTAATTTAAGATTTTTCTATATCAAAATATTATTATCGAAAATATTTCTACAGAAAAATATTTTTATCTAAAAAAATTTATACCGAAGATTTTTACAGTATTTATTTCTATTTCGAAAAATATTGTCTATCCGGTTACATTTATTTCAAACAATGTTTACAAAATTAATAATTATATTTCTTTGTTCTCCCGAACCGTAGATTTTGTTGCTATAAATTGGACTTTGATTTTGTTTCTTGCATTTTTTTTTAACAAAGCGGTGCCTACCGATTTTGCTGACATCCAAATCACAACTCTTATTTTCACAAGTTTCATTAATGATCGTGATATTTACGAAAATTACAAAAAGTCTTCGGCTTCTAGTGGGATGGGCTGCCCACGCCATTTGTTCTTAAGTATGAGTAATACACAATACAGACAATAAAAGCCAATTCAATCAAACATAATGTTGACCTTTGTAGAATATACATTTTTTTAAAATCCTCAAGGGTTTTACTTTTTATATTTAAGTATTTAAATTTTGCTGCATTTCCTAAAAAAACAAATTTTCTTAATATACATAAAATTAAAAAAAAACCAAATTTAATTTTAATACATCCTAAACTCAACAACCATGACATGAGAACATGCCCTCAATAAGACCATAAAAAATTTTGTCAATTTTGAAATAAATTTTTGGTATTAAAAATTTTTATTTATTTTTCTATGTTTAGATTCATAGAAAACCACAATTACTTGCTCAATGCTGTCAAATACAAAAAAATAGCATCGTTATTTTGAAAACGTAATAAAACTGCAATCAAAAATAAACTCATTATAAAGTTAAGAAATAAAAACTAAATTGCCTTTTATTTTTCAAATCAAATTTGTCAATTTTATTTCAAATAAACCGACTGTTTCTCATCATTGACTTTTACGAGACAAATACTTAAATAGAGATTGACTTTTTGAAAAGATTACACCGAAAATGGTTTAACTGATCAATATGTATAAAGTGTTTGGCTTGTCTTATTTATGTAAATGAGGTGACATATTTCATTCTTTTTATTTGGGTGTATAAGTGAGTGAGTAGCAAACGAATACATGCTCACTCTCATTATTCATCAAAGCTATATAGCTATAAAATTGAAAAGTTTAGCTATTCATGTTATTTATATACATACATATGTATAAGTATGTGTCTTGTCTTCCTGATTTTCTTTAGCACTCTTCTTAACAGAGTTTTACTCTTTTTTTTTGTTGCTTTTTCCAATTGTTAACTTTTATATTTTTATTTATATGTTTCCTGTTTTGTTGTTTTTCCTTGCAACACTTCACCTTTATTCTTCTTTTTGAGTTGTGTTTTTCATTCATTCATTTTTATTGTCAGTACGTGCAAATTGTATTTGCTGAGTTTTTTTATTGATGTTGTGTTTTGTTGTTGCTATTTTGCTTCTTTTTTATACCCTTCACCAATAGGTGAAAGGGTATTATAAGTTTGTGATTCCGTTTGTAATTTTTTATTAGTGATCGTAGACCCCATAAAAATTATACCGATCGACTCAGAATCGGGAGGAGAATCGATTAAGCGATGTCCGTCTGTCTGTCTGTCTGTCCGTCCGTCTGTCTGTCTGTTGAAATCAAGTTTCTGAAGCCCCTGGAGGATGGACTTAAATAAATTATATATCAGATTTTAGGAAATTCTCCCGCAATGAACGCTATTAAATTTCATTAAAATCGGTTTATAAACACCGAAAATATCGAAAAAATACCAAAAATTAGACGAAAATTTTAAAATTTTTGATTGAAACACACTTTTAAATAACAAGAGAAAAAAGATACTCCTGGTGTACATGTGATAATATGTTATATATCAGATTGTAGGAAATAGTTTCCCAAAGCACTCTGTAAAATTTTATCAAAATCGGTCCATAAACAACTGAGATATCGCCAAAACACTGAATTATTGCCCAAAGTTCGCATTAGAGAATGTTTGTTGAAAAAATGAAATGCAGAAATAGGAAAAACCATCCTCCTTTAGCACGGACCTACATAAATTTTATATAAGATTTTAGGAAATTCCCCCGCCAAGCACGTTATTAAATTTTATCAAAAGCGGTCCATAAACAATTGAGATATCGCCTTAACACTACGTTTGATGTATAGCAAATTGCCCAAAGTACGTGTCTAAGAAATTTTGTTTACATTTTGTAAGTATTGTTTTAGCGATATCTCAGGTGTTTATGGACCGATTGTGATGAAATTTGACATCGTTCTTTGTGTGAGGATTTTCTAAAATCTATACTCCACCAATCTGATTACGAATACCATTCAAATTGTACCGATCAACTCAGAATCGGCAGGAGAATCGATTTCGCGACCTCCGTCCGTCCGTCCGTCTGTTTGTTTGTCCGTCCGTCCGTCTGTTTTTTTTGTCCGTCCGTCTACCTGTCTGTAATTTTTTCTGTTGTAGTCAAGTTTTTGGAGCTCCTGTTTTGTCGATATCTCAGGTGTTTATTTTGATGAAATTTAATAAAATTTAATAATTTCGCAGGGGTATACCTAAATCCTGATGCATTCGGTAATTTGTGGTAGATATAATTTAGCGTTTAAGCGATGGTGTTTTAATCGACAATGATAAAATTCAGGGTGGGACAATATCCTAAAATTTTGTGTAAAATCCAGGAGCTCCACAAATCTGATTTTAGCATTAATCTTAATTTTGTGTCTGACTTTTGAACACTATGATAACATTTGAGAATGTCTTCTTCTGTTATCCTTGACTCCCAGTGGAGCATAGGGCCTCAACCATCCTTTTATATCGGACTCTATTGCGAGATGTTAGGCATACATCGTTCCATGAATAGTTTGCTGCTTGTAACTCCGCATCAATTGATCTTCTCCACGTTCTAGCAGGTGCGCCAACACGGCGGCCGCTTCCTTGTGGATTCCAACGGAGCGCTTGTCTAGCAATGCTGGTATTTGGCCTTCGGAGTGTGTGGCCTATCCACCGCCATTTCCGTTGACATACCTCTGTGGAAGCGGGGGTTTGGTTTGTCGTATTAAGTAGATCCTCATTTCTTATGCGATTCGGCCACCATATATTAAGAATTTGCCTTAAACATTTGTTTGTAAAGGTTTGCAGTCGTTTATCGATGGCATTTGTGCGTTTCCATGTTTCGCAGCCGTAATACAGGATGGTCTTGACATTCGAGTTGTATATTCGTAACTTCGTTGTTGTTGATATTTGCCGAGATTTCCAAATAGCTCGAAGAATGCCAAATGCAGATTTTGCCTTATTAATACGCGATTTAATGTCCTCGTCTGCGCCACCTTTTGTAGTTACTAAACTACCCAGGTAATTATAGGTATCTACACGCATAATAACCTCGTTATTCACATTGATGTGTGTCAACGGGTTTGCGCCATAGCCTCCGGGCATAATCTTTGTCTTGGAAATATTAATTTCAAGACCAGCTATACGAGATTCAGCAGCTCAAGTTGTTGAAAGGGTGTCCATTGGATACCATGTCTACCATTTAGAGCCGTACGCATTATGTTGTCGATGACGAGGATGAAAAGTATAGGTGATAATATACATCCTTGCCTTACTCCAGTAGTAACATCGAACGGATCTGATAGTTTGCCCTTGTGTAGGACTCGACATTTAAAATCAACGTACATTGCCCGGATTAAGTTGAGAATTTTCGTCGGCATGTTACGATTTTCTAAAATTCTCCATAGATAGCTTCTATTGACACTGTCGAAGGCCTTCATAAAGTCGATAAACGCCAGGTAATTTGAAAATGTATTATATATCAAATTATAGGTAATCTTCCTAGGAAGTACAAAAATGCAGCTAACTACATGATATCCGTTCAAAATCTACATATGTATGTAAGTATCTCACATATCAACGAAAATTTAAATTTTTTAATTGCAATTGGGAGAAATTCGTTCACGTTTGACAATTGATCCCGTATAACTTCGCCTAAGGCAATCTCTTAGTAGCTAATAAATGACAAATTATAATAGATACGATGATGACATTTAGTATAAAGACGTTGTACAATATTGATATTCAGGGCGATAGCGCCTAAAATAAACTTTCTAGAGGGACAACATTTGACAAAAGTATTTCTGATCTCTTGAAAAGTTCAATATTGAAAATGGACATTTAGTGAAATCTCCCATATAACCCCGACCGGGAATCGATTTAATGCTGATAAATTAAATCACATTAAAATTGCACAAGGAACTTGAGCAAAACTTTCCAAACATCCATCGGACAGATCGAAAGAACAATACATCCCAAATATTATTGATGAAGTGTTCATTTTAATTAATTAACTAACTTCAGATTAATAAGTGAATCTTTAATAACTTTTCCGACAAAGCTGTTATCCATCCATTCAAAAGCTATATATTTCACGTATGTATCTAAAACTAAGAGTGTATACCCTATAATTTTAAGGTTTATCATTGTTAAAGCTTTGACCTAAATCAGTCCGCTAACTTCAGAGTTTTACATAACTAATCAAGAACTTTTACTAGTTGGATAATTCGTACGAATTAAAGTGCAGAACCCTCACTGGGCACTATGTTTTTGGGTTGCATGCCAGAATACTTAAACTTCATCAAATCGATGTGCTATTGCAAATGTAAGGGCATCTACATTTTGAAGCATCTTTTCTGCATGGTTTATCTGGTCTATCGAACTTTATTAAATGTTCGTAAAATATGTGTCTATGGCTTAAATATGCATTCTCTATTTGTAGTCTAGTAATCATTATCTTTCACAAGAGAACCCAAGTGAAGCTTCCCTAGACATCAGCCACCTGCCCAACCTAACCTTTGGGTGCATAACTATTCCAGATGATGACGCCACCGAAAAGCTTTTCTTTTTCCGACTCTTAATTTTAAAGACTCTTTGCATATAATACTAGTATAACCAAATATTGCTAGGAATTACATTAAGTACTTTTGCAACGCCATTGGTGAAGGGTATCCAAGATTCGGCAAAGCCGAATATACCACTCTTACTTGTTTTTCTATATTTTAACAAAATTGAACAAGATTTATTGATGATTTAAAAGTTAAGTGTTGTATTTATGTTGTACTGGTATTGTATTTTGTTGTATTGTTTTTATTGGCATTGACGACGAAAATTTATTGAGTTTTGACTAAAATTGAAGTTTTTGAAATAAAAGTCTTTATGTCTTGAGAAGACTGTAAGATGCTTTATTAAAGCGAAATTAAAAATTTTGATTGATTTAAAAAAAGTTTTAAATATTCAATAAAGTAAATTTAAGGGCTTTTTAAAGAATATTCTTATATCAAATGGAAATTTTAAAAGGAGCTAAAAATGATCTGTTCGGATGAACTCAGTCATTTTTATGGTAATAAAGCAGCACCTTAATGGAAGTGCAAACAATAGAAGGAGTGATCCTACAATGCTTAAATTTTGCATACATGTTCAGTTTTATATAGATAAGAAAAATAAAAAAAAGTTCGAAATCTGTCAACTCCTTCTAAACATAGAAATCATCTATTAATTGACCCAAAAAAGAGTTATACTAATTTTGGTTGAGATCCCTCGACTCTTTGATAAATTTCAGCACACGTCTATTAGTTTGTCGAACAAAGAGTTCTACAAATTTAGGTTGAAATCCATTAACTCTTCCGAGTAGTATTCTGTTATAGATGGCATATAATCGAACGTATTATTAAGGAACCAGAAAATCTTAAATTTCTGGGCATGAAAATCCAGTCCGATATCCGTTGGACTGAACACATTTTTCAAGTTTCAAAAGAAGCATACAAGTTTCTTGGCTTGTAAGTAAGACATACTTCGTTCCAATTGATCTCATTACTATTTATACCACCTACATCCAAAAAAAGAAATAAAACTCTCATGCATGGGTCGGTGCTTCAAAGTCTATTTTTTGGAGTTACTTAACAGTATACAGGAGAGGGCTAAGGTGCTTATCGGTGATAGTAGGATAGCCAACTCTATTGACTCATTGAAGCACCGTCGCAATGTTGGTTGTGTTCCACTTTTCTATAGCAACTACAATGGCATGTGCTCAAACCAAATTAGAGATCTTACTCCTGAAACTCAACAAGAGTTCATTCCTTTGTAGTCGATTGGCCAGTGGATCGCACAACACACTATAGGGAAAATTTGTTTTTAAGTCGTACAGTACAAATATGGAACAAACTTCCTGCAGAAGGTTTTCTTACCAATTATGATATCAAATATCCACAAACACTACTCACTCTAACCTCCTACCCATAACCTTATTTCTTGGTGTTCCCCTGAGTGTTGGTCCAAAATAAAAAAAAGAAAAAAAATTTGATTAAAATATTAAGCCTAAACGACTGCAACACTTTTTGCTTAAATTATGCGTAATAATTTAAATGACTTTTTTTTAGCAAATTTGTAAAAAATCTTGACCTTCTCCTTTCACGTGGTTATGGTGTGAATACCAAACAAAACCGACTTAACTTAGTTGTTGTCCAAAGAACAACGAAAACACTGAAATTGTAGAGTTTTTTTGATTTCCTCATATCTCCTTAACTATATACGAAATTGAGTTATTTTCTGCCGTGAACTAAAACAAAAGTTCTCTGTCTTAATTAAATCGATATCAAGAATGAAGCTGTGAAACTATATTCGATGCATGTGCTACTGAGTTTGATGAAAAATTCCATCACTTTTCGTTTTAGAACATTGGGCACATTTCAATACTTTTTTTATAACACATTTAGATATTTCCAAATATCAAATTGCTCAATAATAAATACTCCCCATGGAGAATTTAGAACGACGTTTCAAACAAAATGATAGCATAAGGTTAAAACTTAAAATGGTTTGTTCATAAATATGAATATTTGTAAGCATGACATGCTGAGCTAAATAACTTCCGCTGGTCACATCCTGCAAGGATTCAAATAAATAAACGCAAAATATAAGAAAGAGTAACAAAAATATTCCTTAAAAGAAGTGCAAAAGTTAAACTCTCACAGATAGTATCCCTTGGAAACCAAACACTTAAAAGGGGTATCTATAACAAAATATACAAATATTTATAGCTAAATATTTACTTAAACTTAAGTATATTTTTGTTTGGTACATATTTATATGCTGAAGCTAAAGTGTATAATATAAAGCAAATAATAACATATGCAAAGTAATACTTTATTTTTTCAAGTCACAGGAGTGAAAAAATACTCGTACACACAAAAGTCCAATGAATATCCCTAGAAGTAAATGCAAACATTTTCAGCCAAGAGGAGTCATAAGTCCATTTGTGTATAAATATTTTGAGAAATTTTGTTACGAAGTAAGTTCCACAGAGAGAAACAGAGCTAGTGTAGACTAAGTAAAGAAGAACTAAACGCATCTATTGCTTACTTCCGCTTGAATAGAAATGCATTTTGGTCAACCAAGCATATAAAATATCCTTAAGATATGTAAGTTTTCATTTTAACATTTTAAAAATGGATATGGCAATAAAGCGGCAAAAGGAACAATTTGTTCTAGAAGAACATCCTCATCATGATCATCATCATGGAAACGTTAAAGAAGCAAAAGGAACAAACTCTGACGACAGGGAAAAGTTAAGAGAAATATCTGTTTATAAAGGAAGTTTATATGTATTTCCTATAAAAAGGTTACCAAGTATGTCAAGTTATGCAGATTTTCCTATTGCTTCATTGTTAAAAAGAAAAATGAAAGAAGTGTACAGAAAGTTGTAAGAAAAGCGTTAAAGCGTATTCGTTAGTAGATGATATAAAAAAATTCTATAAATTTTTATATGATTTTTATTCAGTTTTATTGTCGTGTAATCGTTATCCTTAGTAGTTAGTTAGAAATGCATGCAAGTATTTGTTGTCTATACAGATGTAGATGGAAATCTAAATTCTGAATGGTATTGCAATTGTTATTGTTATTACTGTATATGTAAGTGCTGAAGTAGTAGTCGTGTCATAATATTATCTCTCTATCAGATTGTTGGATTGACATTGTTCTGTGTTTCATTGATCTGTGTTTTTTTATTTCTTTTGTGATTAGCAAGGGTGTTAACGCTATGATAACATTAGAAGGCTGACTAAGAAATATATTAAGCGAAGAATAAGACATGGATCAAGATATGGACTAAGATATAGACATAGACTAAGACATAGACTAAGACATAGACTAAGACATAGACTAAGACATAGACTAAGACATAGACTAAGACATAGACTAAGACATAGACTAAGACATAGACTAAGACATAGACTAAGACATAGACTAAGACATAGACTAAGACATAGACTAAGACATAGACTAAGACATAGACTAAGACATAGACTAAGACATAGACTAAGACATAGACTAAGACATAGACTAAGACATAGACTAAGACATAGACTAAGACATAGACTAAGACATAGACTAAGACATAGACTAAGACATAGACTAAGACATAGACTAAGACATAGACTAAGACATAGACTAAGACATAGACTAAGACATAGACTAAGACATAGACTAAGACATAGACTAAGACATAGACTAAGACATAGACTAAGACATAGACTAAGACATAGACTAAGACATAGACTAAGACATAGACTAAGACATAGACTAAGACATAGACTAAGACATAGACTAAGACATAGACTAAGACATAGACTAAGACATAGACTAAGACATAGACTAAGACATAGACTAAGACATAGACTAAGACATAGACTAAGACATAGACTAAGACATAGACTAAGACATAGACTAAGACATAGACTAAGACATAGACTAAGACATAGACTAAGACATAGACTAAGACATAGACTAAGACATAGACTAAGACATAGACTAAGACATAGACTAAGACATAGACTAAGACATAGACTAAGACATAGACTAAGACATAGACTAAGACATAGACTAAGACATAGACTAAGACATAGACTAAGACATAGACTAAGACATAGACTAAGACATAGACTAAGACATAGACTAAGACATAGACTAAGACATAGACTAAGACATAGACTAAGACATAGACTAAGACATAGACTAAGACATAGACTAAGACATAGACTAAGACATAGACTAAGACATAGACTAAGACATAGACTAAGACATAGACTAAGACATAGACTAAGACATAGACTAAGACATAGACTAAGACATAGACTAAGACATAGACTAAGACATAGACTAAGACATAGACTAAGACATAGACTAAGACATAGACTAAGACATAGACTAAGACATAGACTAAGACATAGACTAAGACATAGACTAAGACATAGACTAAGACATAGACTAAGACATAGACTAAGACATAGACTAAGACATAGACTAAGACATAGACTAAGACATAGACTAAGACATAGACTAAGACATAGACTAAGACATAGACTAAGACATAGACTAAGACATAGACTAAGACATAGACTAAGACATAGACTAAGACATAGACTAAGACATAGACTAAGACATAGACTAAGACATAGACTAAGACATAGACTAAGACATAGACTAAGACATAGACTAAGACATAGACTAAGACATAGACTAAGACATAGACTAAGACATAGACTAAGACATAGACTAAGACATAGACATAGACTAAGACATAGACTAAGACATAGACTAAGACATAGACTAAGACATAGACTAAGACATAGACTAAGACATAGACTAAGACATAGACTAAGACATAGACTAAGACATAGACTAAGACATAGACTAAGACATAGACTAAGACATAGACTAAGACATAGACTAAGACATAGACTAAGACATAGACTAAGACATAGACTAAGACATAGACTAAGACATAGACTAAGACATAGACTAAGACATAGACTAAGACATAGACTAAGACATAGACTAAGACATAGACTAAGACATAGACTAAGACATAGACTAAGACATAGACTAAGACATAGACTAAGACATAGACTAAGACATAGACTAAGACATAGACTAAGACATAGACTAAGACATAGACTAAGACATAGACTAAGACATAGACTAAGACATAGACTAAGACATAGACTAAGACATAGACTAAGACATAGACTAAGACATAGACTAAGACATAGACTAAGACATAGACTAAGACATAGACTAAGACATAGACTAAGACATAGACTAAGACATAGACTAAGACATAGACTAAGACATAGACTAAGACATAGACTAAGACATAGACTAAGACATAGACTAAGACATAGACTAAGACATAGACATAGACTAAGACATAGACTAAGACA
Organism: Stomorhina lunata; assembly: GCA_933228675.1. Taxonomy (NCBI): domain Eukaryota; kingdom Metazoa; phylum Arthropoda; class Insecta; order Diptera; family Rhiniidae; genus Stomorhina; species Stomorhina lunata. Next base: position 137,583,078 of record OW121741.1, on the reverse strand, counting down.
TAGACTAAGACACAGACTAAGACATAGACTAAGACATAGACTAAGACATAGACTAAGACATAGACTAAGACATAGACTAAGACATAGACTAAGACATAGACTAAGACATAGACTAAGACATAGACATAGACTAAGACATAGACTAAGACATAGACTAAGACACAGACTAAGACATAGACTAAGACATAGACTAAGACATAGACTAAGACATAGACTAAGACATAGACTAAGACATAGACTAAGACATAGACTAAGACATAGACTAAGACATAGACTAAGACATAGACTAAGACATAGACTAAGACATAGACTAAGACATAGACTAAGACATAGACTAAGACATAGACTAAGACATAGACTAAGACATAGACTAAGACATAGACTAAGACATAGACTAAGACATAGACTAAGACATAGACTAAGACATAGACTAAGACATAGACTAAGACATAGACTAAGACATAGACTAAGACATAGACTAAGACATAGACTAAGACATAGACTAAGACATAGACTAAGACATAGACTAAGACATAGACTAAGACATAGACTAAGACATAGACTAAGACATAGATTAAATTTTGATATAAAATATCGAGTTTTGAATAAAAATAAAATACAAAATAAAAAAAACGCTCCATTTGAATTTACAGCCGAATCTATGTAAAACTCTAATTTTTAGTAATAAAATCTTTCAAATTAAGAATCCTGTATATTTCCTTACAAAGAACTTTTATCAGAGAAAAAATCTCAATTCAAATTTCTGGATAAAAATGAATTTAGCTCAAAAATGTCTTGAAAAACAATTATTTTTTTATATTCTTTAATAGGCCTTAAAGCGTTTTATAATTCATTAAAAATATATCATCGATTTTTTTTTTGATGTACGAGTACTTATATATATTAAATTGTCCAGAAATTCTTATTCGTCCAGTAAATATTTCAAAGGAATTAAGAAGGACTTTTAAAAGGATATGCTTGCTGCACACATTATAATGTCTCATGCATAGAAGAAAAGGACAATGAATAAAATGGACAGTTATCCTTAGGAAACTATAAAACTTATAAAAATGTTAAGAATATGATGCTAAAAAAAGATTATTTTTTAACTATAGATTTGATTACGAATTGGTTAAAAGGCACAAGAAAAATCTAAGCAAGATGGATAAGACGGACGATTATATGAGATTCCTTCTATTTTTTTTTTAGAAAATTTCCCAAAAAAGTTGTTATTTGAAAGACTGACAATAACAATGATGACAAAGGACGAATCTTAAAAAGGGGGCAAAAAAAGATTCAAGGAAAATTGTAATAAGACGTGTAAGTACTTGTAAGTTGTCACAATTCCAAATCCTTATGAAAAGGCTTTTGAAAAATAGTTTTATTATTTTTTTCTTTAAGGAAATTTTTTACCAAATTTTTTATCTAAGATTTTTCTTTTCAACCATTAGTTGGTAAGTATTGGCGAAAACAACAAACTTTAAAGAAAAGATATTTGTAAAGATTTTTATATTGAAATGTTTTAATATCCTTTTTTTGGGTTGTGTGAATTTTAAAATTGTTGTATTGAAAGAAAGTTTTGTATACGTCATTTCTTCGTAGATATTGCAGATTTAGATATTTTTATTTTAAGTTTCTTTTTTTTCAAATTTTCCTTTTTTCTTAGCTTTTCAAATGCTGTTGTTTGGTTTTGAGTTTTACAATGATTGCCAACGATTAAATTGTTATTTGATGCATGTTGCTGCCTGTTCAATCTTGCTGCAGCCAATGCTCACTGTTTTAGTTTCTGTTGTTGCTGCTGTTGTTGAAATTGATGTTGTTATTCTCTTATTTTCTATTACATTTAACTTGTCGAGCACTTAGAGGTAGAAGTGGGAGTATTTGAGTTAATGGTTCTTGAGTTAAATAAAACGATAATGTTGGCCTGCATCCATTCAGTCATTCGTCCATTTATCCAGTCACTCATTCTCTATTATTCATTGGTATTGTTGCTAAATAGTTTTTTACTTTAAATCTATTTTATTTTTTAGTTTGCTGAAATTTTAGGTTTTCTTCTTTTTTTGTCGAATACAAAAAAGTTTTTAACAATTGTTTAACATTTTAGCTTATATTGAGGGCCTGAAGTAACAATTTTTCTACATTTTGCATGTCAAGTATTTTTGGTTATTTATTTTTTCTTTTTAGCATTTTTTTATTTCGACATTATTTCGATTTTGTTTAATTTTTTTTGTTGAATTTGTCTTTAATATTTAAATTATTTGCAAAACATTTTTTCTGCATTGTAACCAAATGGCTCAATGAATAAATAGTATTTCGTATTATTTCTTATGTAAAAATTTTTTAGTATAAAAAAGTGAAATAAAAATTTGAAAAAAAATTTTGGAGGACGTAAATCAATTGAAATGTTTACAATGCAAATTCAATTGAAAAGTTTTGCTTAACTTATAAATTGAATAAATTATTTATTGAATTATTATTTTTTTTTAATAAAAACAAAAAACTATTTAGAAATTTTAATAAATTTTTGTTTAGAAAAGTTTCGTGCTTGTTCCAGATTTTGATATCTAATAGCGCTTAAATGTTTTTATAATTATATACATATGTACTAAAATAAGTAAGAGAGTGATATTGAGTTATGCAAATCATATTAAATTTATCAAATTCTGTTAAATTTATAAACATATCTCAAATATCTTCGAAGAGGCAGTCTTACCTAATTCTTCATATTTAGAATTTTCTTAATTTTTGCACGTTTTTGTGGTGAACCCTCTAGCTTATTTTAAACACATACATTTACATATGTCTGCCTCAATGGATGTAAATATACTTGTATTTGTTATACGTTAAGGAGCATTAAAAGACACTTACAATCATAAATAACTTATAACGGAAGTAAACCTTAGATTAAAATTTGTGGCATTATAATTTATTACATATTTGCTCATATTTCGCACTCAGGTTAATTTATATTATATTCCAGAAGAGGGGGCTAACAAATCTACGCATGAGATTACAACAGCAGAGGAGTTAGTTACTCATGCATGAAATTTGGAAATACTAATTATAATTTTACACTTATAATAGAGAGGATGTTATAGATCAACTATAGAAATATCTTTCTATCATCAACTTTCCTATAGACATAATATACTATCGTCAACTTTTCTATACAAATATTGTAATGTCGTTAACTTTTATATAGAAATATTTTTTCGTCAACTTTCCTATACAAATATCATACTGTCGTCAACTTTTCTATACAAATATCATCCTATCGTTAACATTACCATAGAAATATCATCCTATCGTCAACTTTTCTATAGAAATATAATCCTATCGTCAACTTTTCTACAGAAATATCTTACTATCTTCAACTTCTTTATTATTCGGTGCTTGTTATGGTTACAGCTCTTAAGTCTCTTCCTATCGTCTTCCTATCGTCAACTCTTCTATAGAAATGTCCTCCTGTAGTCAATTTTTCTATAGAAATGTCTTTCTATCGTCAACATTTCTATAGAAATGTCTTTCTATCGTCTACATTTCTATAGAAATGTCTTCCTATCGTCAACATTTCTATAGAAATGTCTTCCTATCTTCAACATTTCTATAGAAATGTCTTCCTATCGTCAACATTTCTATATAAATGTCTTCCTATCGTCAACTTTTTTATAGAAATGTCTTCCTATCGTCAACATTTCTATAGAAATGTCTTCCTGTCGTCAACATGTCTATAGAAATGTCTTCCTATCGTCAACATTTCTATAGAAATGTCTTCCTATCGTCAACATTTCTATAGAAATGTGTTCGTATCGTCAACATTTCTGTGGAAATGTCCTCCTATCGTCAACATTTCTATAGAAATGGCTTCCTATCGTCAACTTTTCTGTAGAAATGTCTTCCTACCGTCAACAATTCTATAGAAATGTCTTCCTACCGTCAACAATTCTATAGAAATGTCTTCCTAATGTCAACTTTTTTATAGAAATGTCTTCCTACCGTCAACTTTTCTATAGAAATGTCTTCCTACCGTCAACTTTTCTATAGAAATGTCTTCCTACCGTCAACTTTTCTATAGAAATGTCTTCCTACCGTCAACTTTTCTATAGAAATGTCTTCCTACCGTCAACTTTTCTATAGAAATGTCTTCCTACCGTCAACTTTTCTATAGAAATGTCTTCCTACCGTCAACTTTTCTATAGAAATGTCTTCCTACCGTCAACTTTTCTATAGAAATGTCTTCCTACCGTCAACTTTTCTATAGAAATGTCTTCCTACCGTCAACTTTTCTATAGAAATGTCTTCCTACCGTCAACTTTTCTATAGAAATGTCTTCCTACCGTCAACTTTTCTATAGAAATGTCTTCCTACCGTCAACTTTTCTATAGAAATGTCTTCCTACCGTCAACTTTTCTATAGAAATGTCTTCCTACCGTCAACTTTTCTATAGAAATGTCTTCCTACCGTCAACTTTTCTATAGAAATGTCTTCCTACCGTCAACTTTTCTATAGAAATGTCTTCCTACCGTCAACTTTTCTATAGAAATGTCTTCCTACCGTCAACTTTTCTATAGAAATGTCTTCCTACCGTCAACTTTTCTATAGAAATGTCTTCCTACCGTCAACTTTTCTATAGAAATGTCTTCCTACCGTCAACTTTTCTATAGAAATGTCTTCCTACCGTCAACTTTTCTATAGAAATGTCTTTCTACCGTCAACTATTCTATAGAAATGTCTTCCTACCGTCAACTTTTCTATAGAAATGTCTTCCTACCGTCAACTTTTCTATAGAAATGTCTTCCTACCGTCAACTTTTCTATAGAAATGTCTTCCTACCGTCAACTTTTCTATAGAAATGTCTTCCTACCGTCAACTTTTCTATAGAAATGTCTTCCTACCGTCAACTTTTCTATAGAAATGTCTTCCTACCGTCAACTTTTCTATAGAAATGTCTTCCTACCGTCAACTTTTCTATAGAAATGTCTTCCTATCGTCAACTTTTCTATAGAAATGTCTTTCTATCGTCAACTTTTCTATAGAAATGTCTTCTTATCTTCAACTTTTCCATAGAAATGTTTTCCTATCGTCAACTTTTGTACAGAATTGTCTTCCTTTCATTAACTTTTCTATAGAAATGTCTTCCTATCGTCAACTTTTCAATAAAAATGTCTTAATGTCGTCAAATTTTCGTTAGAAATGTCTGCTATCTTCAACTTCTCTATTATTCGGTGCTTGTTATGGTTACAGCGCTTAAGTCTCTTCCTATTGCTTTTCTATAAACTTTATTTAATGAAAGGATTTAAATTTTTAACTTTTTTCCAAAGAATAATACAAATTTGCCTTTTTCTTAATACTAATAAATAAATTCTTCCTAAATTATATTTTAATTGAAATCCTTTTTTAATTATTTACACACTCCCATTAACTTTTCTCCAGCCTTCAGTCATCATCATTTTATTATGGTTTTACAATTACACAAATTTAAATGTTTATAACTTGCACGTGTATAAGTGTGAGATTAAAGAGAAAACAATTTTGTTCTTGTTACAACGAAAGACCAACAAAAATCTTTCCTCTTCGTTTTGTCTTTTTTTTATTACAATGTGAAACCACAAAGTTTCATTATCTACAAATTAACCACAAAATAATTGCCTTAATGAAACATTTTGTTGGTATTTCATCAAATGTTGTACAATATTAAATGTTCTTTTGTGTGTGTGTACTTGTATTTATATGGGTGTGTGTGGGTTAAAGTTTGATTGTGCGGTCAGTGTAAAAAGGCTCTGCAAAAAAAGGAGGACTTGTAAAAACATAGTAAAATACTTAGCAGTTGGCAGAAAAAAATCAAATAAAAATATAATTAGTTTCAATACTTTAATTAAATGAAATTATTTGCTTAACAAGAAAAGTCAAAAAAACATGGAGATAACAATAATAATAATGTTTGATGATGTTGAGTTTAAAAGTATAAGAGAGAAGGGGTTTATAGAAAAAGACGAAGTGATTATAGTTATTTTAAATAATTTTGATTAATTTGTTTTTCAATACTTAACTTTTCCATGAAATGGAAAGCATTCACGGTTCAGCTTTTATAGCCCTATTTTTTCGTTTAAGCGATTTCAGTTCTTTCAAAGAAGTTTATATGGAAGCTATGGTTAGATGAGAATGGATTTTGCTCAATTTTAATACCTAACATTTTCAAGTAGTGGGGAATATTGTTGACAAGATTTGTTGTCATAGTGTATTTTTTTTTTCAATAAACATACGGATGGAAAAACAACAGATGGACGGACGAACAACTAGACTGTATGAATTACAAACGGAATGACAATATGCCCTCCATGGTAAAAGATTTATAAAAAAGTTTTGATGAAATTTTTCGTATAGAAAAATTTTTGATGAATTTTTTCGTAAACAAAATGTTTCTTATTAAATTTCTCGTATAGATAAATTTTTGATGGACTTTTTCCTATAGAAAAATTTTTAATAAATTCTTTCTAACTTTTCTATAGAAATATCATCCTATATTTAACTTTACTATAGAAATATCATCCTATCGTCAACTTTTCTGTAGAAATGTTATCCTATCGTCAACCTTTCTATAGAAATATCATCCTATCACCAACTTTTCTATAGAAATATCATCCTGTCATCAACTTTTCTATAGAAATATCTATAGAATATCATTATACCTTCAACTTTTCTATATAAATATCATAATATCGTCAACGTTTTTATAGAAATATCATCCTATCGTCAACTTTTTAATATAAATATCATCCTATCTCCAACTTTTCTGTAGAAATATCATCCTTTCGTCAACTTTTTTATAGAAATATTATCCTATCATCCATTTTTTTATAGAAATATCTTCCTATCGTCAATTTTTTTTTATAGAAATCATCCTATCGTCAACTTTTCTATAGAATTATCATCCAATGTCAGTCAATAATCAATTCTTTCGAATACAAATTTTCTTATTAAATTTTTCCTATAGAAAAATTGGTGATAACATTTTTTGTAAAGAAAAATTTAATGGATTTTTTTGTAAAAAAAAATTTTGATGACATATTTCGTTAAGAAAAAATGTTGATAAAATTTTTTGTATAAAAAAATGTTAATCGATTTTTTTTTAGAAAAAAGTTGAAATAAAGTATTTCATATAGATAAATTTGGAGAAAACTTTTGTGTAGAAAAATTATCATGAAATTTTTCAAAAGAAAAAATTATGAAGAATTTTCCCGTAGAAAATTTTTTTCGAAAAAAGAAAATTTATGAAATTTTTCATTAAGAAAAAATGTTGAGACAATTTTTCGTATAAAGCAATTTTTATGAAATTTTTTGTACAGAAAAATTATGAAGTATTTTTTTTAAAGAGAAAAAAAGGAAATTTTGTGTATGAAAATTTTCGTATGGAAAAATGTTTTTGTAAACAAAAAATTTTGATGACATTTTTCGTTTAGAAAATACTTTGATGAAATTTGTCGTATAGAAAAATGTTGATGGAATTATTTATATAAAAAATTCACATAGAATTTTTTGTATAGATAAATTTGGATTAAACTTAAGTATTTCATGAAATCTTTTGAAAACAAAAATTATGAAGAATTTTTCCGTAGACAATTTTTTTGTAAAAAAAAAATTTTTGATAAAATTTTTCATTAAGAAAAAAAATTGATAAAATATTTCGTATAGAGCAATTTTTTGTAAAGAAAAATTATGATGTATTTTTTTTTTTAAAGAGCAATAGAAAGAAATTTTTTGTACGAACATTTTCGTATTGAAAAATGTTAATAAATTTTTTTGTAAAAAAATTTTGATGACACTTTTCGTTAAGAAAAAATTTTTATGAAATTTGTCGAATAGAAAAATATTGATGGAATTTTTTGTCTAAAAAGGTTCGTATAGATAAATTTGGATAAAAATTTTGTATAGAAAAATTATCATGAAATTTTCAAAAAGAAAAATTATGAAGAATTTTCTCATAGAGAAATTTTTTTGTAAAAAAATAAATTTTTCGTTTAGAAAAAATTTTGATAAAATATTTCTTATAGAGAGATTTTGATGTTATTTTTCTTTGGTAAATGAAAATTATGAAGGAAATTTTTTAAAAAACAATTATAAAGAAATTTTGAAGAGAAAAATGTTGATGAAATTTTTCGAAAACAAAAATGTTAGATATAACGTATAGTGAAATTTTGATGAAATTTACGTAAAAAAAATGCTAATGAAACTTTCGTATGAAAAAATGTTTTTTTTGTAAAACACAATAAATTTTTTGTTAAGAAAAAATTTTTATGAAATTTTTCGTATAGAAAACTTTTAATAAAATTTTGCGTAAAAAATTTTTTTCGAAAAGAAAAGATTTGATAAGATATTACGTACAGATAAATTTTATTGAAATTTTCGTCTAAAAAACATGTTTCTTTAAGAAAAAATTATGATGAAGTTTTTGGTATATACAGTTTTTAATGAAATTTTTAGAATTATAAGAAGGATTGGTATAGATCAGTATACTTTTATTTAAAGGGTTTAAGATGATTTTATAAAATATGTTGCATATTCAAATTTTTATTAAATATTTCACTTATGCCTTTTTTTTACGGTATTATAAACCTGCACTATTAAAATTTTGCTGGTGGCGTAATATTGATATTTCATATTTTTTTGAAAAGAAGAACTATCAATTTATGTGGTTTCTTTCTATTCAAATTCGTATCTCTTTGTTTCTTTAATTATTCATTGTTTAATTTTCTTCATTCACAGACTTTTAGTTTATCTTCTTTAACAGACAAAGATTATGTCTGTAAAAGTTTTGCAATAAAAATAAAAATGACAACGACATTTTCTTTTATTACTTTGTACAGACGATTCGGTTGGTTGGCTTTTACATTTGTAAAGTGAAATTCTGGCAATAGTTAATCGATAAGAGTTTTTATAAGTTTTTCTTTGTTGGTTAAAATAAAAAATGTGTGATAAGTTTTGTGAGAATGGGTTTTGGGTATAGTTTTATTGGTGTCTTTAAAGGGATTAACATACAAAACATTTGGATAGTTAAACCTTTTTCTTGTTTTATGGGAACTTTTTTTTTATATAAAATAGAAAAACTATATTCTTTCAATTAAAATATTGTAATAGAAATGAAATTTTCGTTTAAGTAACAAATTTAAAGATCTTTGTTAAGATTTTCTGTCCATTGAAATTTAATATCAATTTGTTGTATTATCCAAAGTGTCAGGCATAATATGATTTCTAAAAAACCTTTCAATGTGTTTTTTTTTTTGCTATTTACTTATCAAAAAATCCAATTTTATTAAACCATCAATCAAATCTATGTGTAATATATAACTATAAAGTAGAATTTATGAATAAAATATTTCGATTTCTTAAGCAAAATTTCTATTTTCTTTGGCAGAAAATGTCAAAAGATTTGCACTCTTGATTTTCATCATCAAGTACTCCCCGTCCCACCCCATTTTGTAACTCAAGAACAAATGAATGAAAAGTGTTACAACACATTTAATATTTAAAGTAAACAAACTGTTAAAAATTTTCTTTTATCATACATCATCATATAGACTTTATTCTTAACAACTTTGGAAAATACGAAAAAAATACATGAAATAAAAAAGAAAGAAAATAGCTTAAAAAAGGAAAAATTGTTTCTGAGAAAATAGCAAATATTGATATTAGAAATTTAATAATTTATACATAGAAAAATGTGTAAACGTATGCGTTTAAACTCATATGTTATAAATCAAGTGTGTATGAAAACACATACATCCTTGAAAACATATGTGAGAACATAAGAGTTTTAGAACATGTTTGTACGTGTTAAAAAGGAATGATATTGATTAATAAACTTTATATAGAGGAGCAATCTACTAAATACACACAATACAAAGCCAAATCCAGACACTTGATTCATCTTCTGCCATAAAATTATAAAACGAAAAAAATAGACAAGGAAATTTTTTCTGTAAAAAAAAAAAAATACGAAATAGAAAAATATTGAAAAAAAACTACATATCATCACATTTAGTTAACGTTAGTAAAATGACTGAAAAGGAAAAAATGTTGAATAAAAAATTGGGAACAAAACAATTACTTGCATAATAAATCAACTTGTCATGTTTGCGCATAATCTGCCATAGAAAAATATACATACACGTGCAACCGCACAGGAAAAAAGTGACAATCATATTAAAATTATATATGAATATATATTTAACTATCCAGCAGTTTGATGAAAAAGAATCGAAGTTAAATTTGCAAAATAGTTTAAAACAATGTGATCAAGTTATGTTTTACTTTCCCCATTTTCAAATTGATTTCTATTTTCTAGTTTATGTTATATACCTTTAAATTGGAACTGCTGGGTTTGAAAAATCGAATATGTTTGCATTCTTGTATTAGTTATATTTAGAAATATGAGTGTTTTAGGCACTGAATGTAATAGTGGAAGTAAGCTTTATGCTGGTAGTTGTACCACTAGTACTTATACTTTATTGTATGCCAACAAAAATGTGATTTATCAAGGGTATCCCCATTAATAATGATTTCTAAACAGGTTCAATTAATTTTGTAAGGGAGCCCACTGTGCGGTGTCAAATAATATTTTTTTTAAATATTAAAAAACTGAGTTCTTAAAAGTTTCTGCATACAATGAAATTTTTTAACAAAATTTTTCTATAAGAAAATTTTCCATCGGAATTTTTCATTATGAATAATTTTATAAAAAATTCTCTACATAAAAAATATTATAAAATTTGTGAAATTTAGAAAAATTTTTGATGTATTTTTTTTTTAATTTTTGACGTGAAGTATTTTTTAGAAAAATTTTTGATGTAAAATTTTATAAAAAAAACTTTGGTTCGAAATTTTTTAGAAAAATTTTCGATGTGAAATTTTGAAAGAAAAAGTTTTGATGATGATTTTTATAAGAAAATTTTCGATATGGAATTTTTATAGAAAAATGTTTGATGTAGAATTTTTATAGAAAACTTTTTGATGTACAATTATGACCTGTTTCACTATCTCGAAAGAATGCTTTCTTTCTTATCCTATACGAAAGAAATTTGTTTTTCGTTTCACTAACTTTATTTTATGCGAAAGATAAGTCGAAAGAAAACGTAAGTATTTTCATACAAATTTCTGTTTCACTATTTCGAACAAGTTACCAGCAATATGAAAGCAAATGTCAAAATGAGTCACTTGATTTTTTGCTTTCGAATAGAAACGAACGGAAGGGTTCGAAATAGTGAAACCAAAATTAATTCGAATTCGAGTTACTCACTTTCTTTCGAGTAGATTTTCTTTCGAAATCATGAAACAGGCTATTAAAAAAAAGTTTTTGATGAGAAATTTTAATAGAAAGTTTTGGATATGAAATTTTTAAAGAAAAAATTTTAATGTGATATTTGATGGAAAAAATTTTAATGTAAAATTTTGAAAGAAAAGTTTTTGATGAGAATTTTTTATGAAAAAATTTTCGATAAAATTTTGATGATAGAAAAATTTTTAATGTCAAATTCAAGAGAAAAATTTTGTTTAATTTTAAAGACAAGTTTTTTAAGAGAAATTTTTATAGAAAACTTTTCGATATGTAATACTTATACAAAAAATTTAATGTAAAAATTTCTTAGAAAAAATTTTTGATGTGAAATATTTCTAGAAAAATTTTTGATGTGAAATTTTTTTAGAGACATTTTTGATGTGCAAATTTTTTTTTAAAAAGTTTTGAAATTTTATAGAAAAGTTTTGTTGTGAAATTTGAAATACAAATTTTTGATGTGAAATTTTTTTTTAGAAAAATTTTTGATGTAGAATTTTATAGAAACATTTTTAATGTGAAATTTTAGTTAAAAATGTTTGGTGAGAAATTTTGAAAGAAAAAATTTTTAACGACAAATTTTTAGAGAAAAATGTTCGATATGGAATTTTTATAGAAAAAATGTTGATGTAAAATTTTTTAAGAAAAATTGTTGATATGAAGTTTTTTTTTTAGAAAAATATTCAATGTGAAATTTTTGATGTGAAATTTTAGAGAAAGATTTTTGTTGTGAAATTATGGAGAAGAATTTTTAATTTGAAAGAAAAAGTTTTGATGAGAAATTTTTATAGAAAAATTTTCAATATGGAATTTTTAAAGAAAAAATTTTGATGTAAAATTTTATAGAAAAAATGTTGATGCACAATTTTTTTAGAAAAATTTTGATGTGAAATTTATAGAAAAGTTTTTGATGTAAAATTTTAGAGAAAAATTTTTGATGTGGAATTTTTTTTAGAAAAATTTTAGATGTGAAAATTTTGTAGAAAATTTTTTTTATGTGAAATTTTTATAGAAACATTTTTGATAATAAATTTTTATAGAAAACTTTCTGATGTGAAATTTTTAGTGAAAAATTTTAGATGTGAATTTTTTTTAGAAACATTTTTATACGAAATTTTTTTGTTAAATTAAAAAAAAAGAAAATGTGAAAAAGTGAAATTTTTTTAGAAAAATTTTTGGAGTGAAATTTTTTTAGAAAAATTTTTGAAATGAAATTTTTATAAAAAATTTGATGTGAAATTTTTATAGAAAAATTTTTTAGATTTTGTTTTTATAAAAATTTAGAACGCGAAATTTTAATAGAAAAATTTGCGATGTAAAATTTTTAAAGAAAAATTTTTGGTGTGAAATTTTTATAGAAAAAATTTTGATTCAAATTAAATTTGAAATTTTTATTAAAAAATATTTGAGAAAAAATAATGATTTAAAAATATATAAAAAAAAGAATATATGAACTTTTTCTAGAAATACAAGTTAAAAAAACTTAGAAGTTTAAATGGGAAAACTTGTGTGTAAAATTTTTATAGAATAACTTTTGATGTTAAATTTTTAACGTAAAATTTTTACAAAAAAAAAAAAATAAAAATTATTTGAAATTTTTATAGAAAAATTTTGATATGAAATGTTTATAAAAATATTTAAGAAAAGAATAATGCAAATGAAATATTTACAATTTATTAAAGGACAAGGGATCACCATTTAAATATGGTGAAGTCCGAATTCGTATTTTTCGTTCGAAAAATTTTAATATGTTTTTATAGTTCTTATATTTTGTAGGACATCCTATCTGCCATACATGCATGTCCTATTAAATATGACAGTTTTAACTAAGTACTTGTTCTTTTTGCGATTTTTTTTAAAGTAATTTGTTCACTTTTTTACTTTGGTTTTTTATGACTTATGTACTTATACACATACATTTACATATAAAGTCGCCTTTATTTTCTTTTCTGTATAAATCCAAGTAAGTTTGTGTAATTGTATGCATATGTATGTTAAGATATGTATATGTATTGTGCCTTTAATAAAATGCAAATTACAGACAACAAATTTACTGTGCATAAATTGTGTATGTAGTTCTTTTTCCCTTTTGTAGTAAAGCCTTTGTCATGTTTGTTTTATTCTTTTTTGTGCATTATTTATAACTGCATTAAGGGAATGTGCAGGATAAAAGGTAGAAGATAGTAGTTGTCGTTGTTCCATATAAAAGACAATCATGCCAATCATTAAATCCATTTTCGTAATCATTGGCAAAATTTGTGACTATTATTAAGAATCGAAATATCGTTGATTGTTAAAGTATACATTGTGTGGGTGACTGATTGTTGCAGTTAAGCATGTGTGGGTGACTTGTCTATTTTGGTTTAATTTGGTAAAAGTGTATTTTCCGGCTATTTTAAGGGAAAAAGTTAGGGGAGATTTCAAGTTTCATTTTAAATAGTTGAAGACATCAGTGGAAGCGTAATGAACTGTCCTAAATGCCTATAATCCAGAAACAGCAGTTTGAAATGATGGTAGTCCGAAACAAATATTGTCCTAAGAAAGTATAATCCCATACGACTGCAGTCCAAATCTGAACTGTCTTCCAGACGACAATGGTTCCTAAGGCAATTGTCCCAAACGGATATAGATGAAATGTCCAAGTTCCTGACTATAGTCTGGGCTTCTATAATGTAAAAGACTGTGACTAGACCACTAAAGTCTAGATACCACAACTAAAGTAATAGTATAAACCAACCACTATAGTCTAGATCCAGTAAATATAATCCTTTATAATAAAGTTAAGACTACTTAGATACAGACGACTATAGTTCAGAAGACTATTGTCCAGACGACTTGACGACTATAAGTAAGTATAAGTAAGTAAGTAGTCTTGACGACTATAAGTAATTTACACGACAATTCTTTAGAAGACGCCTTTTGTTTGGAAGACTATAGTCTAGATGACTGTAGTCTTGATGACTATAGTTTAAACGACTATAGTCTAGATGTTTATCGCCTAAACGACTATAGCCTAAACGACTATAGTCTAAACCACTACAGTCTAGATGACCAAAGCCTAGACGACTATAGTTTAGAAGACTATAGTCTAGACGACTATATACTAAACGGCTATAGTCTAGATGACTATATTCTAACGCCTATATTCTAAACGAATACAGGTGAGTGACTATAGTCTAGAAGATAATAGTCTAGACGTTTTTAGTATATACGACTATCGTCTAGACGATTATCGTCTAGACGACTATAGTCTAGACGACTATAGTCCAGAAGACGACTATAGTCTAGATAACTATAGTCTAGACGACTATAGTCTAGACGACTATAGTCTAGACGACTATAGTCTAGACGACTACAGTCTATATGACTATAGTCTAGACGACTATAGTCTACACGACAATAGTATAGACGACTACAGTCTACATGACTATAGTCTAGACGACTATAGTGTAGACGACTATAGTCTAGACAACTATAGTCTAGACGACTATAGTCTAGACGACTATAGTCTAGACGACTATAGTCTAGACGACTACAGTCTAGACGACTATAGTTTACACGACAATAGTCTAGACGACTACAGTCTACATGACTATAGTCTAGACGACTATAGTGTAGACGGCTATAGTCTAGACGACTATATTCTAGACGACTATAGTGTAGAAGACTATATTATAGAATAATATATTCTAGAAGACTATAGTCTAGACGACTATAGTCTAGACGATTATAGTCTAAACGATTATAGTCTAGACGACTATAGTCTAGACAATTTTAGCCTAGACGACTATAGTCTAGAGGACTATAGTCTAGACTATAGTCTAGATAACTATAGTCTAGACGACTATAGTCTAGACGACTATAGTCTAGACGACTATAGTCTAGACGACTATAGTCTAGACGACCATAGTCTAGACGACTATATACGACCATAGTCTAGACGACTATATACGACTATCGTCTAGACGACTATAGTCCAGAAGACGACTATAGTCTAGACGACTATAGTCTAGACGACTACAGTCTACATGACTATAGTCTAGACGACTATAGTCTACACGACAATAGTCTAGACGACTACAATCTACATGACTATAGTCTAGACGACTATAGTGTAGACGACTATAGTCTAGACAACTATAGTCTAGACGACTATAGTCTAGACGACTATAGTTTAGACGACTACAGTCTAGACGACTATAGTCTACACGACAATAGTCTAGACGACTACAGTCTACATGACTATAGTCTAGACGACTATAGTGTAGACGGCTATAGTCTAGACGACTATATTCTAGACGACTTAGACTATATTATAGAATAATATATTCTAGAAGACTATGGTCTAGACGACTATAGTCTAGACGATTACAGTCTAAACGATTATAGTCTAGACGACTATAGTCTAGACAATTTTAGTCTAGACGACTATAGTCTAGACGACTATAGTCTAGAGGACTATAGTCTAGACGACTATAGTCTAGACGACTATAGTCTAGACGACTATAGTCTAGACGACTATAGTCTAGACGACTATAGTCTAGACGACTATAGTCTAGGCAACTATAGTCTAGACGACTAAAGTCTAGACGACTAAAGTCTAGACGACTATAGTCTAAACGACCATTGTCTAGACGACTATAGTCTAAAATACGACTATAGACGACTATAGTCGTTTAGACTATAGTTTAGATGACTAAAGTCTAAACGACTATAGTCTGGACGACTATAGTCTAGACGACTATAGTCTAGACGACTATAGTCTAAGCGATTATAATCTGGACGACTATAGTTTAGACGACTATAGTCTAAACGACTACAGTCTAGATGACTATAGTCTAAACAGACGACTATAGTGTAGACGACTATTGTCTACACGACTATAGTTTACACGACTATAGTCTAGACGACTATAGTCTACAAGACCATAATCTACACGCCTATAGTCTAGACGACTATAGTCTACATGACTATAGTCTAGACGTAGTTTAGACAAATACGGGTTAGCTGTCAGTAGTCTAAAATATTGAAGTGGTAATGACAATTGTTTAGACGAATATAGAGATAAGTTTAGCCTAGATGACAACAATCTATATGATTATAGTCTTTAAAAGACCGTAGTCTAAATGGCTAGAGTCTATACAACTATAGTCTACAAAATTATAATTAAGGTAACTATAATCAAGAAGACTATAACCTAGATGACTTTAATCTCAAACAAATCACAAAGATCTTCCTTATAAAATTGATAATAATCGTTGCATTTCCGACTTAAGTGGTGTAGGGTATCATAGAGTCGGATTTGGACAGCTGTAGTAATGTCAATTAAATATATTCTTTAATTTGTTAATTAATTTTTTCATCGGAATATTAAATATCTTCCATAACAGTCAGACTTTTCTATATGATTAAACTTTTACTTTTATATTTGCACATGTGTGATATATATTCCTTAAATGCTTTTGTGTGAGTTCTTAAGGCACATAAATGTGTTATTCCACTTAATTACTCTATTATTTAACCACACGTACAAATGTAAACAACACCTGAACAAAAATAAAGTTAAATAAACAAATGAATATCTTTATATTCCTTATTTCTTTTATTCTATTTCCGTTTTCCTCATTTACCCTTCTCTCTGCTCGTCCTTTTTTCGGTTATTTGCAAATGCTTGAATATTCATTAAAGAAAAATACCAACAGACAAACCCATATACAAAAAAAAAAAAATATTGTCCATAAGTAATAATACCTAAAGATCCGTATAATGCTGTGATGAAAATCTTAAACACACATTTGATACTGCAAAAAGTTAAAAAAGTAGAAACCAAGAATGAAATGTATGAAAAGGACTTTAGATGATTTTCTTTTCTTTATGATATTTGTTTGGTATTTTCTATATTTGTAGCTGCTGTTGTTTGCTTTGTTTTCTAATATTTACTTTCGTCTTAGTTGCAGACCCTTTTGTCTAAATTTCTGTGGAAAAAGTCTTAAAGTTGTTTTGTTGTTCCTGCTGTTGCTTTTAACTTCTTTAGCTGTATTATTTTATTTTGTTTTTGGTTTTTGTTGATGATGCAGGTGTTAATGCCCTCAACTTTTGTTTGTATTTATTTGAACTTTAAGTTAACACCAAAAAATACTTACATAAATACTTTAAGTCTTATATTATAACCACTTTTCTCACACATGCCCCCAAATAAAATGTACATTATTTTCGTTCTTTGTACAATTGTGAAATCGTGTTATAATAGTCATGATATTGTATTATTGTATTGTATTTCTATTGTTTAGGTCTGCTGGTTACTTTTCTTAAGATTTTCAATCCTATTGTTGAAATTGGTGGCAGAAGTAATAAAAGTTTTTGGTTCGTTCTTAGTTTGAGTGTCGAGTATAAAAGCTTATTTTGAAAGCGTTGTATGTTTTGTTTAATTGCCTTAAAATAAACTTTTTCTTTCTTTTTGTTTGCATTATTTTCAGTTGTTAGAAATAAAAGTGAAAATCTAATGTATGATGTGGCCTAAAAATAGCTTAAGATTATGGAGTGAAAATAAAAGGTGAAACTTTTTGTATGAGTATTTCTAAGTTTTAAACAATATAAAAGGCGCGAAGTTTGTATTAAGGTATTACTGTTTAAAACAAATTTTATTTTCATATCTGAGGCCTATTTTTGGGTAAAAAATTACTTTTTCTGTGAATTTTTTTGTAAATAGTTATAGTTTTTGTGAAAATACAATAAGACTTACGCTAAGGCATAGACCAGAACATAGGCTAACACAAAATCTAAGAAATAACAAAGACATAGACTTAGACATAGATTAAGATGTAGACTAAAACTTAGCCAAAGACATAGACTAAGACATAGACTAAGATATAGACTAAGACATAGACTAAGACATAGACTAAGGCATAGACTAAGACATAGACTAAGACATAGAAAAAGACATAGACTAAGACATAGACTAAGACATAGACTAAGACATAGACTAAGACATAGACTAAGACATAGACTAAGACATAGACTAAGACATAGACTAAGATATAGACTAAGACATAAACTAAGACATAGACTAAGACATAGACTAAGACATAGACTAAGACATAGACTAAGACATAGACTAAGACATAGACTAAGACATAGACTACGACTAAGACATAGACTAAGGCATAGACTAAGGCATAGACTAAGACATAGACTAAGACATAGACTAAGACATAGACTAATACATAGACTAAGACATAGAATAAGACATAGACAAAGACATAGACTAAGACATAGACTAAGACATAGACTAAGACATAGACTAAGACATAGACTAAGACATAGACTAAGACATAGACTAAGACATAGACATAGACTAAGACATAGACTAAGACATAGACTAAGACATAGACTAAGACATAGACTAAGACATAGACTAAGACATAGACTAAGACATAGACTAAGACATAGACTAAGACATAGACTAAGACATAGACTAAGACATAGACTAAGACATAGACTAAGACATAGACTAAGACATAGACTAAGACATAGACTAAGACATAGACTAAGACATAAACTAAGACATAAACTAAGACATAGACTAAGACATAGACTAAGACATAGACTAAGACATAGACTAAGACATAGACTAAGACATAGACTAAGACATAGACTAAGACATAGAATAAGACATAGACTAAGACATAGACTAAGACATAGACTAAGACATAGACTAAGACATAGACTAAGACATAGACTAAGACATAGACTAAGACATAGACTAAGACATAGACTAAGACATAGACTAAGACATAGACTAAGACATAGACTAAGACATAGACTAAGACATAGACTAAGACATAGACTAAGACATAGACTAAGACATAGACTAAGACATAGACTAAGACATAGACTAAGACATAGACTAAAACATAGACTAAGACATATACTAAGACATAGACTAAGACATAGACTAAGACATAGACTAAGACATAGACTAAGACATAGACTAAGACATAGACTAAGACATAGACTAAGACATAGACTAAGACATAGACTAAGACATAGACTAAGACATAGACTAAGACATAGACTAAGACATAGATTAAGACATAGACTAAGACATAGACTAAGACATAGACTAAGACATAGACTAAGACATAGACTAAGACATAGACTAAGACATAGCTAAGACATAGACTAAGACATAGACTAAGACATAGACTAAGACATAGACTAAGACATAGACTAAGACATAGACTAAGACATAGACTAAGACATAGACTAAGACATAGACTAAGACATAGACTAAGACATAGACTAAGACAAAGACAAAGACTAAGACATAGACTAAGACATAGACTAAGACATAGACTAAGACATAGACTAAGACATAGACTAAGACATAGACTAAGACATAGACTAAGACATAGACTAAGACATAGACTAAGACATAGACTAAGACATAGACTAAGACATAGACTAAGACATAGACTAAGACATAGACTAAGACATAGACTAAGACATAGACTAAGACATAGACTAAGACATAGACTAAGACATAGACTAAGACATAGACTAAGACATAGACTAAGACATAGACTAAGACATAGACTAAGACATAGACTAAGACATAGACTAAGACATAGACTAAGACATAGACTAAGACATAGACTAAGACAAAGACAAAGACTAAGACATAGACTAAGACATAGACTAAGACATAGACTAAGACATAGACAAAGACTAAGACATAGACTAAGACATAGACTAAGACATAGACTAAGACATAGACTAAGACATAGACTAAGACATAGACTAAGACATAGACTAAGACATAGACTAAGACATAGACTAAGACATAGACTAAGACATAGACTAAGACATAGACTAAGACATAGACTAAGACATAGACTAAGACATAGACTAAGACATAGACTAAGACATAGACTAAGACATAGACTAAGACATAGACTAAGACATAGACTAAGACATAGACTAAGACATAGACTAAGACATAGACTAAGACATAGACTAAGACATAGACTAAGACATAGACTAAGACATAGACTAAGACATAGACTAAGACATAGACTAAGACATAGACTAAGACATAGACTAAGACATAGACTAAGACATAGACTAAGACATAGACTAAGACATAGACTAAGACATAGACTAAGACATAGACTAAGACATAGACTAAGACATAGACTAAGACATAGACTAAGACATAGACTAAGACATAGACTAAGACATAGACTAAGACATAGACTAAGACATAGACTAAGACATAGACTAAGACATAGACTAAGACATAGACTAAGACATAGACTAAGACATAGACTAAGACATAGATTAAGACATAGACTAAGACATAGACTAAGACACAGACTAAGACATAGACTAAGACATAGACTAAGACATAGACTAAGACATAGACTAAGACATAGACTAAGACATAGACTAAGACATAGACTAAGACATAGACTAAGACATAGACTAAGACATAGACTAAGACATAGACTAAGACATAGACTAAGACATAGACTAAGACATAGACTAAAACATAGACTAAGACATAGACTAAGACATAGACTAAGACATAGACTAAGACATAGACTAAGACTAAGACATAGACTAAGACATAGACTAAGACATAGACTAAGACATAGACTAAGACATAGACTAAGACATATGTAGACTACAACATAGACTAAGACATAGACTAAGACATAGACTAAGACATAGACTAAGACATAGACTAAGACATAGACTAAGACATAGACTAAGACATAGACTAAGACATAGACTAAGACATAGACTAAGACATAGACTAAGACATAGACTAAGACATAGACTAAGACATAGACTAAGACATAGACTAAGACATAGACTAAGACATAGACTAAGACATAGACTAAGACATAGACTAAGACATAGACTAAGACATAGATTAAGACATAGACTAAGACATAGACTAAGACATAGACTAAGACTAAGACATAGACTAAGACATAGACTAAGACATAGACTAAGACATAGACTAAGACATAGACTAAGACATAGACTAAGACATAGACTAAGACATAGACTAAGACATAGACTAAGACATAGACTAAGACATAGACTAAGACATAGACTAAGACATAGACTAAGACATAGACTAAGACATAGACTAAGACATAGACTAAGACATAGACTAAGACATAGACTAAGACATAGACTAAGACATAGACTAAGACATAGACTAAGACATAGAGTCTACCACCCTAATACTTTTCGGTCGGTAGTGTGTTTTCATTGCTGTAGATTTATAACTAAAATTTTCGTGTTTTCTGACGCGTATAAATTTTTAAAAACAGCTAAGACTTACTCTTTTGGATTGTGAATAACAGTGTTAATAAAAGTAGATCTGTGTCCACACTTGTTTAATAGAAAAAATTAAAACAAAAAACAAAAAAAGCAAAGAACCTTTATATACATTTATACAAACAAACAGTATACCTTTTCATACAACTGTGATAACAGCTGATCGCGAAAATTAATTAAACTATAAAGTGCAACTCTGAATTGTGTGGCTATACTTAATTACTCTTGCGCCACCTATACGTCAAATAACAAAACATTTTTTCCGTTAATTTTGAATTTTTTTTCCGTTAATTTTTGTCCGTTAATTTTGAATTTCAAACCACGTCTGTATCCCTGGTCAGCGTCTGTTCCCCAAACTAGGGGCGGCGCAACCCCGTAACTACACCAAAATGTCGATAATTAAAAATTTCGTTACCGTACAGGACTTAATAAGTCCAGTTCCGTCGGCTGTAGAGGGTGTGCGAACGGGCCACCAGCCGTCGTTATCATGTGACCGTAATGTTGCTTCAGTATGCTTGGCTGAAGCCGCAGATATTGCAACAAGCTCACCACAACATAAACCAAAACAGAAACCTCCCAACATGTTTCGAGAGGAAAAATCTGTAGAGACACCGAAAGGCGTGACATCACTAGAAGAACTTAGAAATGCAGAAGAAGAAACTTTTAAACTGCTTGGTGAAAAGCTGATAGCCGCCTACAATGTAGCATACAAAGCTAATAATATACATAAACCAATACGGGAGAACCTTAATTGCGCTTTTGCGTTGTACCAAGAACTTAAGGAACAACGGAGGCAGCTAAATACTAGCATGAGCTACAAAGGAGCTACAAAAAAAATGAGACAGGCTGAAACGCAGACTGACAAAACCGAAACACCTGCCAAAAATGATAAAGAATTGAATGGAGCGGAATCCCCAACTATCAGAAGGAGAAAAATTGCAAAAAACACCTTAACGATGGAGGCTTTGCAAGCACAGTCAGAGATAACAATTCCTGGACTAGAAGCCGACAGTCAACCAACACACCAGTGGGAAATAGTCGAAAAGCGGAAAAATAGTAAGAGGAAAACTGAAGAAGTTAAAAATCGAACAGTTTTTAGAGATCAGGGAGAAGCCCTTACAATAAAAGCTTCTACATCCGAATCATATGCGAATGTTATCAAGGAAATGAAGAAGAAAATAAATCCCTTAGAAATTGGAGTCCAGATACAAGGTATAAGGCGCACAAAGAATGGAGAGCTTCTTGTAAAACTGAGAAAAGGAGAAGGGCAAGCGGAAAAATTAAAGACCGCCATAAGTGAGTCACTAGGAGATGATCTTAAGATCAGAACAGTTACAAATATTCAAATTATTGATATACGAGATATGGATGAGTCAACAGATGAAACTGAGTTGTTAAGTGCCATTATGGATGCCACGAAAAGTGAGGATTCAACAGAGTTTAAAGTGTTGAATATAAGGGAGTCTTATGGCCGCACTAAACAAGCGCTTGTGCGGTTACCAGGACATGTTGCTGCGTCTCTTTTACAGCTAAACAAAATAAGAGTCGGCTGGGTAATGTGCAGGGTAAGACAAAAGGCTAAGATTGTAAAATGCTACAGATGCTTGGAGCGAGGTCACGTAGCTAAAGACTGTAGAGGAGTTGACAGATCAAATCTGTGTAGAAGATGTTGTAAAACAGGACATATAGCAAAGGATTGTAAAGAACAATTAAACTGTATAATATGTCAGGAGAACGGATTACAAAATACTCAGCATTACGCTGGCAGTGCTTTATGTATAAAAACCAGAAATAATACATAATGGCTATTAAGTTTCTTCAGATAAATTTAGGAAGAGGACAACAAGCACAAGATTTAATGCTACAAAAGGCATCAGAAGTAGATGCAGACGTTATCTTAATTAGTGAGCCATACAAAAAGTTACCTACTCAGATATGGTATGAGGACAAAAATCATAGTGCAGCTATTCTAGTCAGGCACAACAATATCACCATCCGTGACATATGCGAAGATTTTACTGGATTTGTGTATGCAACAATTGGAAACCTCCGTATCTACAGCTGCTACATACCCCCAAGTGTAGAGTTCAGCAGTTTTGTTAATATAATTCAAAGTCTAGAAAACTCCATAAGCAGTACAGAATATGATATAATTATAGGAGGAGATTTTAATAGTAGATCTCCGGAATGGAATTCGAAGCATTTTGACAACAGAGGTGCAACTATATGTGAGTTAATTGCATGCCAAGGCCTAACGGTGTACAACACAGGCCATTCGCTAACCTGTAGAAAGGGAAGTGGTGGTAGCATAATAGACATTACTTTTGGATCTACTAGGCTGCTCAGTGAGCACATGAACTGGATGGTATTAGAGGATATAACTTTGAGTGACCATCAATATATTACGTTTAGTATAAACAAAAAATACATTGTAAAACCGCAGGATGAAAAATTGCCCAAATGGAACGCTAGAAAACTTGACAAGGAGGGGCTTTCCCAATACATTAGTCAAACTAAAGGCAGAATGGCAAATAATCCATATAATACATCCGTAAAAGACGTCGTCAGCACACTGAGTTTAATACTACAGAAAGCCTGTAATATAAGCATGCCAAAAACCAAACCGTACAAAAACAAAACCGCGGTATACTGGTGGAACGACGATATAAAAAAACTTAGAGAAGACTGCAATGCTGCACGCAGGTTAGCGACACGAAACTACACAAACGTAGTCCTAAAAAATAATTATAAGAGAGCGAGAAAAAAGTTAAAAAAAGCTATTCGAGATAGTAAAACGAGCAGTTGGAGTGAACTGTGCTCCGAAATTGATTTAGATCCATGGGGAAAGCCTTACAAAATTGTAATGAAGAAACTTGGAACAATGAAACCTATTCCCGGAATAAAAGAATTAAGTTGGGTTACAGAAATAGTGAAAAACTTATTTCCTACCGATATAGACGAAACGAGTAAAGAGCAATGTCAACCCAATACGGAAACAAATTTTCTAAAACTAGATGAAGTAGAATATGCCTGCAAAAAATTAAAAAATAAGAAATGTCCTGGGCCCGATGGTGTACCAAATGAAGTACTGCAAGTTGTAGGGTCAGTTTGGCCTGAATTGCTAAGGAACACATTTAATACATGCCTTAAATATGGAAAATTCCCTACAAAATGGAAGATCCAAAAACTCGTACTTCTTAGAAAAGGAGACAAGCCACTTAATCACCATAGCTCATACAGACCATTATGCATGCTCGACACAATTGGAAAACTTTTCGAGTCCCTGATTTTAAAAAAACTGGATGAGAGAGTAGAAGAGTTAGGAGGTCTATCTCCAAGCCAATATGGTTTCCGTAGCGGAAAGAGCACAGTAGATGCTATTAACACAGTTTTAAACATAGCAAATGACGCAAAAGAAAATAAACAATTTTGCGCTATTATTACACTAGATGTGAAAAACGCATTTAATAGTGTAAAGTGGCAAGTAGTAAAAAATGCTCTTAAAAACAAAGGAGTGGATGGTTACCTCTATAGCATAATTGATGACTACTTATATAATAGAACTTTACTGTATGAGACCACAGAAGGTATAAAAGATTATAAAATAACAGCGGGAGTCCCACAAGGTTCAGTGTTAGGCCCATTCCTATGGAATGTGATGTATGATGGCCTATTGAATATGGAACTACCGAAAGGTGCTAAATTAATAGGATATGCAGACGATATCGCCTTGCTAATTACACAATCAACCACAGAACTAATAAAGATAGTAGGAAATGATAGTCTTAGACGCTGCAACAACTGGTTAGAAAGAAATGGCCTAGAACTTGCAGCAAGCAAAACAGAAGCGGTATTGGTGACAAAAAGACGGAAATTTATTTTTCCAAAGTTGCGACTACAAAACACGGATATTATTTTCAAAAAAAACCTCTGTTACCTAGGAGTACAGTTAGATTGCAAACTTAGCTTTCATCAACATATTATAAATGTGAGAAACAAAGCCTTAATTTCAGCGACAGCAATTGCGCGAATAATGCCAAATATTAAAGGTCCTAAAGCCAGCACTAGAAAATTAATAAGCAGCGTTGTGCACTCACAACTCCTCTATGCAGCTCCAACTTTTGCTGCAGCTATACAAGTTGGAAGAAACATAAGCGAACTGCAGAAACCACAAAGATTAAGTGCTCTTAGAGTTATTTCAGCATACCGAACAGTATCCACACCGGCAGCCTTAGTACTCGCCGGCATTCCACCTATTGATCTCTTAGTTTTAGAACGAAAGGAAATATATGACCAAAACCAACTCATAGAAAATTTTAACAACGCAGCCGAAAAAAACGCAAAAAGAATACAAATACGAGCAAATGCAAGAGCATCCCTTATTACAAAGTGGCAGAACAGATGGCAACAAGAGAGCCGAGGAAGATGGACGTACCGCCTTATCCCTAATTTAAAACCTTGGTTAGAGAGAAAACATGGAAATACGAACTACTTTTTAACGCAAGCGTTTACAAACCATGGTGATTTTAACCAATATCTATTTAGGTTTAAAATAAAAAACTCATTAAGATGTGAGACGTGCGAAAACTCAGAAGATACTGCTAGACACGTAATTTTCGAATGTAAGAGATGGGACGATCAAAGGCAAGAGTTAAACAACCAAGTTCAGACATATATTACACCAGATAATATCATACAAATAATGCTTACAACCAAAGATAATTGGTCGGCCTGTGAAAGATTTATAACTAAAACACTAAAAGCTAAAAGCACTCAAATCCCGAACCTCCTTTAACGACAAAAGGAGGATGTAGGAACGAAACCAACGAGACGGAAATAATCTATAACCAGTCACCCTGATGAAATGCCACCGCAGTACCGGGATGATTAGGATGAGTTGTCGTAGGGCCACTAGATGATAGCGCGCTATCACTACGTCCACTTTAAAAAAAAAAAAAAAAAAAAAAAAGACTAAGACATAGACTAAGACATAGACTAAGACATAGACTAAGACATAGACTAAGACATAGACTAAGACATAGACTAAGACATAGACTAAGACATAGACTAAGACATAGACTAAGACATAGACTAAGACATAGACTAAGACATAGACTAAGACATAGACTAAGACATAGACTAAGACATAGACTAAGACATAGACTAAGACATAGACTAAGACATAGACTAAGACATAGACTAAGACATAGACTAAGATATATAATAAGACATAGACTAAGACATAGACTAAGACATAGACTAAGACATAGACTAAAACATAGAGTAAGACATAGACTAAGACATAGACTAAGACATAGACTAAGACATAGACTAAGACGTAGACTAAAACATAGTCTAAGGCATATACTTAGACATAGACTAAGACATAGACTAAGACATAGACTAAGACATAGACTAAGACATAGACTAAGACATAGACTAAGACATAGACTAAGACATAGACTAAGACATAGACTAAGACATAAACTAAGACATAGACTAAGACATAGATTAAGACATATACTAAGACTTCGACTAAAACATAGTCTAAGGCATATACTTAGACATAAACTAAGACATAGACTAAAACATAGTCTAAGACATATACTTAGACATAAACTTAGACATAGACTAAGACATGGACTAAGACATAGACTAAAAAATAGACTGAGACATAGACTAAGACATATACTTAGACATAGACTTAGACATGGAAAAAGACTAAGATATAGACTAAGATATTAAATAAGGTATAGACCCAGACATATACTAAGATATAGACTAAGACCTAGACTAAGATATAGACTAAGGTATAGACCAGGACATAGACTAAGAAATAGACTAAGACCTAGACTATGACATAGACTAAGATAAAGACTATACTTTTTATATAAAATATTAATTTTACTGATGATTAAATAATAAAAAAAATTTTTATAATTCCATTTACATTTTCTTCTTTGTTTAATATTTCTTTAATTTTCATTTTATTTAATTTGTACTCTTATATCTGTATATCAATTTTACCTATTGGTAATCAAATCATGTCTAATGCTATTATTTCAGGAATGAAGAAGATACATAGATGCAGAAGTATATGAATAATGACCAATCGTTAGTTTATGTAAACATAGATATAACTTAAAATAAACCGATTTTGAAGTCGATTTTGAAGAAAACACTTATTCTTTCAAATGTTAAAAAGTTTTTTTTATTGGATTTTTGTACAAAAATGCAAATTTTTCAACAATTATTTACTTTTAGAAATAAAATTAGCTTCTTACAATTAATGTAATTTTTTTCTTTTTTTCAGAAAAGCTATTTTTTAATTAAGTCACTATTCATGTAAATAAGCGATATGCAGAATTACTCTTATATGATTGAACATTATGCAGATGTCAATAATCATAATATTACAGACAACACAAGTCAACAAATTTTAAAGTATTGGAGAATGTAAATCAAATGGAGGATCTAAACGTAATGGAGTTTTACAAATTAGTATCTTCCTTTATGGCAATTTTCCTGTTTCACTGTGTTATGTTGATAATAAGTATTTCCATATTCAATCATTGTTTAATGTTTCGTTTAATGTCATTACATCTAAATGAGTTTTCTAAAAGCATTTTGATTAATTCTTCATAAACATTTACACCAACATATTTCCATGAATGCTAACAGCAGATATATCTTGTGCATAATTGCAATAGAATTAGATTTACGTAAATGAAAATTATATTGAAATAAACATGGACATAAATATATAAAATTATACTATGAATGTCTTAATTACAAGAAAATTTCAAAACCATTAGGAGAGAAACTATTATTTGATAGCAGAAAATAATGGATATTTCTATTTAAAAACTACAGTTAACATCAAAATATTTTTGAGAAACTTTTTTTAAAATTATTTTTGCATCATTCACTTTTTTGACTTTTACATAATTTTTCCCCGTCACTGTTAAACACCTGCATTTACCTTCTACACATTTAAATTGCTTTATAAAACTATATATTAAAAAAAACATAAAACTTTATGATGCATAAGATGAGCATACGCTATTAAAACTATTAGCAGAAACATAAAAAGAAATTAGAAAAAATAAGATGATGGTTTCTTTTATTTTTCTTCTTTTCCAAAGTCTTGTTCCTCTATTCTTCCATGTAAATGTTTTAATTCAATTTACTCTTATTAGATATAAATATTTTCATTCATATACATATGCCCATGAGTACATGGACTTGCCATCACAGATACTTACATACATACATGCATACATACATATATATATATTCACAATTAAGTTATGAAGAGATTTTTTTAATGCATTTATGCGTGACAGAGAATCTTGATATTTTTTTTCTTTCTGTACAAGTACAAGTATAATTTATATTTATATGTGTATTAGGGAAAAAATGCCTGGGCGGTGTTAGAAATTTAATTATAATGAAAGCATTTTTCTAAATGCAATAAGTATTTTTCTTTTTTATAACACGCACGCACACTAAACCACCCATTCACCCACATTGCACAAACATTTGTAAGCATTAGTATAAGAAAAACGATTTGACATTGGTAAGATGGTCATGAGTAGGAGGAGAAAATTACTTAGCAAGTGTTAGTGTATGTTTGCTTTGTCCTTAAGTAATTTAAAATTGTAAAATAATAGAAATTTAAAGGACACAGCGTAGAAAATTAAATGAAAATACCACATAAACTCTTTTAAACTCCCAACCATTAAAGCAAACATTCTTAACATATCATGGGCGTATGAGTAATATTTAATTAATAATCTCATTTGCGGTAAGTAAAAATGACATTGAAAAGCATTACTTTGAAGGAAAGTTAAAAAATGCTATATTAAATTTTTTAAACAAAGAAATGTAGTTTTATATAAAATACATACACATCTTGTTAAAGTTACATCTGTGAAATTATGCGAAGCCAAGCACTACATGATAACTGAGTACTTTGGCCTAAATTGTATAATATAAAAACCATCGACATGTGCTTTCAACTAAATTACGCTGTGTGCCACATTGGATGATCCGCACAAGCAATTTGAATGAATAATTATGCAGGTGATATGAACTGGTCTCCGAGATCGTCTAATTTGTTTCTCATAGAGTTTTTCTTGTGTTGTTTTTTGTTTTCCCAGAAAACTAGTGGCTGGCACTAGGGAGCTCTAACTAAGTGTGAACCGGTTTCTATAGAAAAGATTAAAACAAAAAATTTCTACAGCAAAATATTTGATAAAAAAATTGTATTTAGAAAAATTTTTAATAAAAAAAAAAATTTTATATTTATAGAAAAATTTTTAATAAAAAATTTTATGTAGAACAATTTTTAATAAAAATATTTTCTATAGAAAAATTTTTGCTAAAAAAATTTTATGTAGAAAAATTTTTAATAAAAAAATTTTCTTTAGAAAAATTTTTAATAAAAAAATGTTCTTTAGAAAAATTTTTCATAAAAAAATTTTCTATAGAAAAATTTTTGATAAAAAAATTTTCTATAGAAAAATTTTTGATAAAAAAATTTTCGAAAGAAATTAATTGTATTTTAGTTGTTTTTACTTCTTGTATGACCACTATTTTGTATTTTAATTTGATTTCATAAGGGGTTACCTTTAGGCTTTTATGGTCAGTTATTTTATTTTTAGTGTAAATAAAACTTCAAAATTTTTTCATTTACATACTCCCAACGTTTCGTTTCTTTGGTGGAAACTTCTTCAGGGGACTTTGAGTCTGCTTTATTTTCTAATGACAAAATTATTTTTACATTAAAAAACTTACAATTTTTTTATAAATTTAGTTAAAATTAAACTTACAACTTAATTGCATTTTTTTGTGTTGTTTATTTTTTCTTTAACTATTTAATTAAAACTAAAAAACTGGACATCAACGAACAAATTTTTGTATAAATAAATAAATAATTAAAATAAATATTGACAACACTAAAAAACAAAAACCGAAGTCAAGTTATCCTTAACTCTAATATCACAGAACTAAAAGCTTAATCTATTATTGCAGTAGAGTATTGTAGTTTTGTGTTGTCTTTGTCTTCTTTGGTGTTTATTGTGCGGTTTATTTTTTGTTGGATTCGTAAACTTTCCAGGGTGTAACGTTTGTTTTCTTTGTTTTCTCTATCTATTATTTTTACATCATTAAAGTTCATTTTATGATTACACTCCTTAACATGCAGAGAAAGTGCCGTCGCTATTCTTCCTTTGTTGACGTCAGATTTATGTTCGTTAATTCTTGTTCCCAGCATTCTTTTTGTTGTGCCAATATAAACAAGATTGCACTTCTCCCTTTCGTTACCGTCACACTTAATTTCATACACCACATTGTTTATTTTTAATTTGTCAAGTTTTGTTTTGTTATTCGTAAATAGTTGTCGCAGTGTTTTGTTTGATTTGTATGCAATTGTTGTTGTATTATCGTTGATCATGTCTTTTATATGTTTTATCTCCGTAAGTTCTGGTATGTAAGGTACACTGTAAAAATGTTTGACTGTTGAATCTTCTTTATTTTTTGTTTCTTTTTTATTATTGTTATTTTTGATAGCGTTATTTATCAATTTGTTTATCGTCAATTTTGGGTAGTCATTACTTATTAATATATTGCGAATCTTCGTTATATTTGTTTTTTCGTATTTTTTGTCACTTATATTTAGAACTTTTCTAATTAAGTTTGTTGCCGTGTTCAGTTTCATTTTTAATGGTTGTGTTGAATTGAAATTTAATAATCTTCCTGAAGAAGTCGGTTTTGTGTACCAATCCGTTGATAAATTTCCATTAGTTTTTATAATTTTCATATCCAAATATGGCAGTATTCCATCCTTTTCTCTTTCTGTGGTAAATTGTATTTTATTATGGTACGCGTTGAGAGTGTTTAATATAGTTTGTTCGTCTTTTTTGTTTATTATTGCAAACATGTCATCAACGTATTTCGTCAAAAATCTTATCCTAATGTTTTTTATTTCTAATTGCTCCATAACGTCGTCTAGTATTCTATAGTTGGGGATAGTGGATTTCCCATTGGCATACCATATAGTTGCTGGTAAAATTGCCCGTTTTGTAGAAAATAGTTATTTTCTGTTAAACAGAATTGGAGAATTTTTAAGAAAGATGGCTTGCTGATGGTCGTATGTTCTTTTAAATTTTGCCATTTGTCAAGTATGTTCCTTATAGCTAGATGAGTAGGTATGTTAGTGAATAACGATACCACGTCAAATGAAACCATTGTTTCGTTTTCGTCCAATTTCGCTCCTTCTAATCTTTGTTTTAATTCAGTTGCGTTTTTAATGTTGTATTTTCGAGATATAATGTTTTTTAGTATTTCACCTATGTACTTGGATAGGTTATAGCATGGTACACCCGTTGATGAAGATATTGGTCTGAGGGGAATATTTTCCTTGTGTATCTTGGGAAGACCATATAATTGAGGAGCTGATGATGCATTAGCAGTCATTTGTATTTTTTCAAATTTTGTTATATGTTGTTCTTTGTGTAATTGGGAAACGATGTTGTTGTTTTTCCTCTGGAGTTTGTCTGTTGGATCAGCGTCGATGAGTTTGTATGTTTTTTTGTCTTTTAGTAGTGCGTCCATTTTTTCTTTGTAGTCTTTTTTGAACATTATTACTGTTTTGTTGCCTTTATCCGCTGATGTTATAACAATTTTATCGTTGTGTTTCCGTATTAAATTTTTAGTGTCTTCATATATGTTTAGTATGTATTTTTCTTTTTCGGTGTTTCTTTGTTGTCGTTTGAAACTTGTTATTCTATGTGCTAGTTTTGATCTCGTGATGTCTTTTTCCGTTTCATCTTTTATATTCTGAACCCATTGCTCTATGTCAGCAATTAGGGGTACAGGTTGTAAATTTTTGTTGTTCACTGGTAAAGCAAATTTCTTCCCAAGTGATAACAACCATTTATTTTCCGTTTCAAAATGTACATCTGTGTAGTTAATAAACCAATCGTCATTGTATTTAAAGTTAAATTGTTTGAATTTCTTTTGTTTTAAAATTTTAATTTTTGATGAGTGTATGTTTTGTATCTTCTTCCTAATTTTGTAAAATTTTTTCCATTGTGTTTTGTTGAGATTTGTCCATTCTGTTTCGTTCAGTGTATTCTTAATTTTAAGTTCAGTTGTTTTTATTTTTCTTTTTATATTTGATATGTTTATGTGTGTTTCGGTTATTTCCAGGTTTAGTAATTTTGTGTGTAGATCTGTCTCAATTTTATTTGTTTTATTGTGTGTTGTTACCTTTGTAAATAATTGTTGTATACTCTTTGTGCTGTCTCTTACATGATTTGGTGTTATTCTAAAAAATCTGCATGTTTGTAGAAATTTTGCTCTTTCTATGGTTCTGGCTAATCTCTCTGTTTCATTGCTAAATTTCTTCAACAAGTGAAATGTGTGTTTGTTGTATTTTACTTTGATGTTTTTGTAAAAATTATTCATGTTTGTTGTCTTCTGTCGGCGTGCCTCCGATTTTTTATTTTATTTTAGTTGTTTTTACTTCTTGTATGACCACTATTTTGTATTTTAATTTGATTTCATAAGGGGTTACCTTTAGGCTTTTATGGTCAGTTATTTTATTTTTAGTGTAAATAAAACTTCAAAATTTTTTCATTTACATTCTCCCAACGTTTCGTTTCTTTGGTGGAAACTTCTTCAGGGGACTTTGAGTCTGCTTTATTTTCTAATGACAAAATTATTTTTACATTAAAAAACTTACAATTTTTTTATAAATTTAGTTAAAATTAAACTTACAACTTAATTGCATTTTTTTGTGTTGTTTATTTTTTCTTTAACTATTTAATTAAAACTAAAAAACTGGACATCAACGAACAAATTTTTGTATAAATAAATAAATAATTAAAATAAATATTGACAACACTAAAAAACAAAAACCGAAGTCAAGTTATCCTTAACTCTAATATCACAGAACTAAAAGCTTAATCTATTATTGCAGTAGAGTATTGTAGTTTTGTGTTGTCTTTGTCTTCTTTGGTGTTTATTGTGCGGTTTATTTTTTGTTGGATTCGTAAACTTTCCAGGGTGTAACGTTTGTTTTCTTTGTTTTCTCTATCTATTATTTGTAGTTGAACGAGAAATTTATGTTGATGGTCGTGGGTTCGAGTCGGGCTCAGGTTCATGTCATAAATAATTTTTTTTTTTTTTTTTTTTTTTTTAATTTATGATTTTTAAATTAGATGAATAAATTTTAGGAATACTGAAAAAACTATGTGACACTTAGCAGTGTGGAATGCTGCATTTTCTGTCCCGCTACGGACTTCATCAGCACACTGTGTCACCAACTGTTAAATGCCAGTAGTTAAGATCATCTATTTAACTGAATTCTTAAGCGAAATTGAAAACGAGAATTATGTTAACACTCATTTCTATTTCACCTATGACCATATGATCGATTCAGTTAGACGAACTTATCCACCATAGTTTTTTCCTTTTATGTTTTGTATCTCTATCCTTTATTAATCTACATTTACTTTGTACTTTAACCAACTGTCAGCTGGTAATGAAAACAAAGATTTTTGTTTTGACAAGTTTTGTTTTATTCTTTTACGTTAATGCAAATTTTGAATTTAGTATCAACTTGAAAGAGTTAATGAAAACATGTAAATCGCGGTGCCCATGCAATTTAATTGAAAGAAATTAATTTTAGTTGAACCAGAAATTTATGTTGATGGTCGTGGGTTCGAGTCGGGCTCAGGTTCATGTCATAAATTATTTTTTTTTTTTTTTTTAATTTATGATTTTTAAATTAGATGAATAAATTTTAGGAATACTTAAAAAACTATGTGACACTTAGCAGTGTGGAATGCTGCATTTTCTGTCCCGCTACGGACTTCATCAGCACACTATGTCACCAACTGTTAGATGCCAGTAGTTAAGATCATCTATTTAACTGAATTCTTAACTGAATCGATCATATGGTCATAGGTGAAATAGAAATGAGTGTTAACATAATTCTCGTTTTCAATTTCGCTTAAGAATTCAGTTAAATAGATGATCTTAACTACTGGCATCTAACAGTTGGTGACACAGTGTGCTGATGAAGTCCGTAGCGGGACAGAAAATGCAGCATTCCACACTGCTAAGTGTCACATAGTTTTTTCAGTATTCCTAAAATTTATTCATCTAATTTAAAAATCATAAATTAAAAAAAAAAAAAATTTTCTATAGAAAAATTTTTGATAAAAAAATTTTCTATAGAAAAACTTTTGATAAAAAAATTTTCTATAGAAAAATTTTTGATAAAAAAATTTTCTATAGAAAAATTTTTGATAAAAAAATTTTCTATAGAAAAATTTTTGATAAAAGATTTAATACAGAAAAATTTTGAATAAAAACATTTTCTATAGAAAAATTTTTGATTAAAAAATTTCTACAGAATAATGCTTGATAAAAAAATTGTATACAGAAAAATTTTTGATAAAAAATTTCATATCGAAAAATTTTTGATAAAAAAATTTTATGTAGAAAAATTTTTTGAAAAAAAATTTTATATAGAAAAATATTTAATAAAAAAATTTCTATAGAAAAATTTTTGATAAAAAAAATTTCTATAGAAAAATGTTTGATAAAAAAAATTTATATAAAAAAATTTTAGATAAAAAAAATTATGTAGAAAAATTTTTAATAAGAAAATTTTATATACAAAAATTTTTGATAAAAAAAATTTTCTATAGAAAAATTTTTAATAAAAAAAT
Organism: Stomorhina lunata; assembly: GCA_933228675.1. Taxonomy (NCBI): domain Eukaryota; kingdom Metazoa; phylum Arthropoda; class Insecta; order Diptera; family Rhiniidae; genus Stomorhina; species Stomorhina lunata. The sequence goes on along the minus strand of OW121741.1, from coordinate 137,547,651 downwards.
TTTATAAAGAAAAGTTTTTAATAAAAAAATTTTATATAGAAAAATTTTTGATAAAAAAATTGTTTTACAGAAAAATTTTAAATAAACAAATTTTATATAGAAAAATTTTTAATAAAAAAATTTTTATAGAAAAATTTTGATAAGGATTCACAATATATGTATGTATATCCCTTTTGGTTTTTGGGCCAATATTAAGGTACAAGGCCAATATACTCGGCATGCGGCTGCGGGCGGGCGGCCATAGTATTGCCAGTACATAAAATGTGAGTTTGTTTACAAAAATATTCAGATAAAAAATATTTGATTTTAAGTCTGGCTGCACGGAAAAAATCTGCCGAGCGGAAAAGTAGAACTTTGTTCTACTTTTTTCCACTGCCGCTTCAAATTTGACAAATCAAGAAAGAGCTGACTGCCGCCCGCAGCCGCGTGCGTTGGCCTTCCACCTTTAAGGAAATCACAAACGGAATGACAATCTAAATATACCTATTCTTTTTGAGAGTGAATATAAAAAAATACATTTTTCTGTGAAAAAACTATTGCTTTGAATAGAAATCATTATCTATCTGTAGATCACTCAACAGTAAATTTAAACTGCCAAATTGTACTTGACTTCTGAATTTTAAATGTAATTTCCAGCAACCAGATATAATTTAATTCTTAACAATTTAACAATAACAGTCATAGAAAAAATTAATTCAATTTACTCAACATAAAAAGAAAAGAAAATATTTTAAAATAAAAAGCCCTTAAGTAAGAGAAAAATAAAATTTGCTTTTTATTTTATTTAAAATAGGATTTTGAATAGAAAATCTTAAGCTTAAAAAAATAATGAAAATTCCACGCTAAATAAAATTTAATTATGCCACATTGCGTAATTGTTGGTCTACTCCTACTTCTCTACAGCTTCGATTTAAAAAGCCAATTCTTAAAATATTCTTGTTCTGTTCTTTTTCTGCTCTTCTTAGTCTTGGCCTTGTTAGCAGGGAGCAAGGAAGCAGTCGAGCAGCAGCAGCATAAAGATTGTATGATTTTGACTGGTTAATTAAAATAAACATTTCCGTACGTTTATTTTCTCTTTTTCATTTCTTTTGGATTTTTGTATTTTCCGTTTTTTTTTGTTTAAATGATTCTTTTTTCTTGAATGTTTGTGCTGTAATTTACTTATGGCCACAACTAGAAAAATTGTTGCAGTAAACCATGTATCATTTGCTGGCGAATATTTAAGTGGTAGGGGAAGAGAATCGGGTAAGAGTAAAGAGTGGTAATACGAGAAGTTCGTTCCATGGTTGAAGTGGTAACTAGTGGTGTTTAAGCAAATGTTTTCTTTTCTTAACGGCTCAAGTATTGTGTTTCTTTAGATTTCTCTTTCCTTTTTCCTGCTTTCAATTGTTTTCTGGTTATATTTCCTTTAGTGGTTTTATTAAATAAATAACCCAACAGTATTTAAGGAAAAAATATAAAAATGAGAAGAAAAACGAAATAAAAAAATAAACTTCAGTTGAAACTACATCTAGAATCTTAAAAAGAATTGTTTGCAGAAAAAAACAGAATCAGTGGCTGCAGCAGTAGTTTTTAGTTTTTCACTTTTTTCGTCGCTTGCAGCTTTTAAGTCAATTATAATGTTTAAAATAAAATAAAAGCGCAACAGCTGCAGGAAAAACTTAAACACTTCTTCACTTTCTCAGTTTTCTCAAGGTTTTTTGGCCAGAGACCTTTCAAGAATTTCATATATTTCTTAAAGTATTCCCACTCTGCTACCAGCCACCAACTTTTTGAAAGTGTTATTTTCACGTAAATATTTCAATTGTTAGAGACTCTTTTTTTTTGCTCTAAAGCATAATTGTGTGAAGAAACTGCTGTTTTTTTTATTATAATTTTATTGCCTCAGAATGACTGATGGTTAGATGGTAATTTAGTTAAAGAAGTTGAAAGAACTTTCTAAGAAAGCATAAAGTTTGAGTATTATACTTTTCATTATAATCATTTTAGACATAAGTTTGAAATGCAAACCAAAAACTCATCTGACTTTTTAAATGACTTGAAAATGTGTGAATGACTTTTTTGCAAAGATGTTTCCAAGAATTTGATGCATTTAATTAAATAAGGAAATGTTTTGTTTACATAAATTTAAGTAATGGCCTAAAAGTGAAAATTCATTAAATCATTTGGTAGAAAAAAATTTTTCTATAGAAACTTTTTTATAAAAAATTTTTCGATATAGACATTTTTTATAGAAAATTTTTCGATATAAAAAATTTTCTATGAGAATTATTTCGATACAAAAATTTTTCTATAGAAACTTTATCGATAAAAAATTTTTATATAGAACATTTTATGAAAAATTTTTCTATAGAAAATTTTTCAATATAAATATTTTTCATTAAAAAGTTTTAATGTAGTGTATTGCACTAAGAATCCCAATTTATTACAATTATTTATTATTGTAATAAATAGTTTTTTGATAAAACCAAAAAATGTTGGTGGGGAAACCATTTATCGACACGTTTCGATGGTTGGTTAGGCCATCCCATCAGGAGGATTATCCCTAATTCTAGACAGAGCGAAAACCACACATTATGTATAATTTGAGGGACTGAATAAATACGAATTATTATTATTGTGCCCAACAAATGTCAACATAAAGCGAAGATTATCATCCGAACATAGAAAATTTATCGATATAATTTTTTTTTTTATAAATGTTTTTGATACAAGAATTTTCTATAGCTAATTTTTCTTTATAAAATTTTGTCTATAGAAAATTTTTCGATGTAAAAATTTTTCTATAGAAATTTTTCGATGTAAAAATTTTTTTATAGAAAATTTTTCGATGTAAAAATTTTTCTATAGAAAATTTTTCTATATAAAAATGTTTCTTTAGAAAATTTTTCGATATAATAATTTTTCCGTAGAAAATTTTTCGATATAATAATTTTTCCATAGAAAACTTTTCGATATAAAAATTTTTCTATAGAAAATTTTTCGATATAAATATTTTTCTATTGAAAATTTTTCGATATATATTTTTTTTTTAAATAAAGTTTTTCGATACAAAAAATTTCTATAGCTAATTTTTTTTATAAAATTTTTTCTATAGAAAATTTTTCGATATACAAATTTTTCTATAGAAAATTTTTCGATATAAAAATTTTTCTATAGAAATCTTTTCCATGTAAAAATATTTCTATGGAAAATTTTTCGATATAAAAATTTTTCTATAGAAAATTTTTCGATATAAAAATATTTCTATGGAAAATTTTTTGATATAAAAATTTTTCTATAGAAAATTTTTCGATATAAAAATTTTTCTATAGAAAATTTTTCCATATAAAAATATTTCTATGGAAAATTTTTCGATATAAAAATTTTTCTATAGAAAATTTTTCGATATAAAAATATTTCTGTGGAAAATTTTTTGATATAAAAATTTTTCTATAGAAAATTTTTTGATATAAAAATTTTTCTATAGAAAATGTTTCGATATAAAAATTTCTCTATAGAAAATTTTTCTATGGAAAATTTTTCGATATAAACATTTTTCTATGAAAAATTTTTTGATATAAAAATTTTTCTTTGGAAAATTTTTCGATATAAACATTTTTCTATAACCGAATTTTGCGATACAAAAATTTTTCTACAGAAAATTTTTCGTTATAAAAAATGTTTCTATAGAAAATTTTCCTATAGAATATTTTTCTATAGAAAATTTTTCGATATGCAAATTTTTCTAAAGAAAGTTTTAAGTTATAAAAATTTTTCTATAGAAAATTTTTCGTTATACAAATTTTTCAATATAAAAATTTTTCTATAGAAACAAGTTTATTATTTAATTTTTTCAAAAAAACATGTTTTTATTGTTATATTTCAAAGAATATTAAAAAATCGTTCAAAGGAGCTTTTAATTACATTTTTATATAAATTAACCCTTCTTTATCCATGGGCACACTTGGGACACTCTAATATATATGTTTCTTTAGCTGCCATATATTTTTTTTGGTTAAACTTACTTTTTCATATGAATGTCAATTTTCACACAAAAAGTTCATCTTAAATTTTTAACTGAACTTAATTAAAATGTGTTCTTCCTATATCTTATAAAAAATTTATGTATATAAATAAATAATTTTTTATTTCAATTTATTGCTAGTCTGACTAATTTTAGTTTGGATGTACCCTTTAAGATCTGAAGCTGTTAATAGCATCTGCTATAAAATAGCTATAAAATTGTAGTGGCATAACTATTAATCACATCAATTGTTGACTTTGATTAATCATATCAATTCTAATTCAATAAAGCTACTTTACAATCTATACTCTCCTTTCCTAGGACCTACAATTCGAATAGAATTTTCCTTCATTTCAAATGAAATAAATTTCAAATTTGTTCTCAATATTATTGAACTACACAAACACACTTTCATTCACACATATATTATAAAAAGTAATTCCTATTGCAAATCAGCATTTGCATTAATATTTTTCACATATTTCACTATCTATTTAGAACACATTTTTTGTTATAAGGATATTTAAATTGCTTACAGAATGTATCTAGGATATATTGAGAAAAAAATCTATAAATCTATGAAAAAGAGAAATAATAATTTATATCGTTATTGGCAAAATATTTTGAATTTTATCATGAAATTTCCATTTACACTTGACATATGCATTTCATATCTGGATACAGAAATTTCTTAAACACAAAAACTAAAAAAAAAACAAATTGAAAAATATAAATAACGAGTCGAACTTGATTGTTGTTTGTATTTGGTGCGATTCTAACTACAGAGATACTTAAAATGAATTTTAACTAGAAATGAATTTCTGCTCGTATATCTCTGCAACAAAAAAAGGCCAAGAAAAGGCGAAGTGTTAAAAAAAAAATGAAATTTAAAATAAGCGTTGCAATATACAATTTTACTTATAAAATTCATGGCATACGTGTGCAAATCTTCTTTAGTAAATTGAATTTCTCACGCATTCTTATTATACACTTTTACATTTAAACATGTACAACAGATACACGCGAACACTTATACACACACACAGACAGTTAAAGTTATACTCATACTGTTAGGAATATAAATAATTTTAAACACACACAGTTTTACCGAGTGATGCTGTATAATACAGCGCAGCCATAAACTATTTTTAAGATTTATTGCAAAAGTTTTGAGCGTGTAACAGGAAAATTGCTATTGCTATTCCGCTGATGCTGGGATGATTATAATTTTGCCTTTGAAGACAGTGGAATGGAAGAAGGAACATTTTTAAAATTTTAGTTAATAAAATTCGACCTTTTGTGTTACATTTGATTACCACTATATTATTTTATTCATCATGGTCTTCTTATAACAGTCGAAAATAGCTAATTTTTGAAAAGTCATAAAAATAACTTCAAAGTAAAAATTATATATATTTTTTTAATTTCCATGTTATAATTTTTATATATTCTGGCGAAAAACTGTTTGGGTAACACTAATTTTTAAAAGATTTTTCACAGGCCTAGTTTTTATAGAAAATTTTTGAAAAATTTAATTTTTTAGTAAATTTTTGAAAAATTTACTTTTTTAGTAAATTTTTGAAAAATTTACTTTTTTAGTAAATTTTTGAAAAATTTACTTTTTTAGTAAATTTTTGAAAAATTTACTTTTTTAGTAAATTTTTGAAAAATTTACTTTTTTAGTAAATTTTTGAAAAATTTACTTTTTTAGTAAATTTTTGAAAAATTTACTTTTTTAGTAAATTTTTGAAAAATTTACTTTTTTAGTAAATTTTTGAAAAATTTACTTTTTTAGTAAATTTTTGAAAAATTTACTATTTAAATAAATTTTTGAAAAATTTACTTTTTAGTAAATTTTTGAAAAATTTACTTTTTTAGTAAATTTTTGAAAAATTTACTTTTTTAGTAAATTTTTGAAAAATTTACTTTTTTAGTAAATTTTTGAAAAATTTACTTCTTTAGTAAATTTTTGAAAAATTTACTTTTTTAGTAAATTTTTGAAAAATTTACTTTTTTAGTAAATATTTGAAAAATTTACTTTTTTAGTAAATTTTTGAAAAATTTACTTTTTTAGTAAATTTTTGATTTTTTAGTAAATATTTGAAAAATTTACTTTTTTAGTAAATTTTTGAAAAATTTACTTTTTTAGTAAATTTTTGAAAAATTTACTTTTTTAGTAAATTTTTGAAAAATTTACTTTTTTAGTAAATTTTTGAAAAATTTACTTTTTTAGTAAATATTTGAAAAATTTACTTTTTTAGTAAATTTTTGAAAAATTTACTTTTTTAGTAAATATTTGAAAAATTTACTTTTTTAGTAAATTTTTGAAAAATTTACTTTTTTAGTAAATTTTTGAAAAATTTACTTTTTTAGTAAATTTTTGAAAAATTTACTTTTTTAGTAAATATTTGAAAAATTTACTTTTTTAGTAAATTTTTGAAAAATTTACTTTTTTAGTAAATATTTGAAAAATTTACTTTTTTAGTAAATTTTTGAAAAATTTACTTTTTTAGTAAATTTTTGAAAAATTTACTTTTTTAGTAAATTTTTGAAAAATTTACTTTTTTAGTAAATTTTTGAAAAATTTACTTTTTTAGTAAATATTTGAAAAATTTACTTTTTTAGTAAATTTTTGAAAAATTTACTTTTTTAGTAAATATTTGAAAAATTTACTTTTTTAGTAAATTTTTGAAAAATTTACTTTTTTAGTAAATTTTTGAAAAATTTACTTTTTTAGTAAATTTTTGAAAAATTTACTTTTTTAGTAAATATTTGAAAAATTTACTTTTTTAGTAAATTTTTGAAAAATTTACTTTTTTAGTAAATATTTGAAAAATTTACTTTTTTAGTAAATTTTTGAAAAATTTACTTTTTTAGTAAATTTTTGAAAAATTTACTTTTTTAGTAAATTTTTGAAAAATTTACTTTTTTAGTAAATATTTGAAAAATTTACTTTTTTAGTAAATTTTTGAAAAATTTACTTTTTTAGTAAATATTTGAAAAATTTACTTTTTTAGTAAATTTTTGAAAAATTTACTTTTTTAGTAAATATTTGAAAAATTTACTTTTTTAGTAAATTTTTGAAAAATTTACTTTTTTAGTAAATATTTGAAAAATTTACTTTTTTAGTAAATTTTTGAAAAATTTACTTTTTTAGTAAATTTTTGAAAAATTTACTTTTTTAGTAAATATTTGAAAAATTTACTTTTTTAGTAAATTTTTGAAAAATTTACTTTTTTAGTAAATTTTTGAAAAATTTACTTTTTTAGTAAATATTTGAAAAATTTACTTTTTTAGTAAATTTTTGAAAAATTTACTTTTTTAGTAAATTTTTGAAAAATTTACTTTTTTAGTAAATTTTTGAAAAATTTACTTTTTTAGTAAATTTTTGAAAAATTTACTTTTTTAGTAAATTTTTGAAAAATTTACTTTTTTAGTAAATTTTTGAAAAATTTACTTTTTTAGTAAATTTTTGAAAAATTTACTTTTTTAGTAAATTTTTGAAAAATTTACTTTTTTAGTAAATTTTTGAAAAATTTACTTTTTTTAGTAAATTTTTGAAAAATTTACTTTTTTGGTAAGTTTTTGAAAAATTTACTTTTTAGTAAATTAAATTTTTAAAAAAAATTAACTTTTTTTTAAAATTTTTGAAAAATTTACTTTTGTTTGTAAATTTTTGAAAAATTTCCTTTTTTTTTGTAAATTTTTAAAAAATTTACTTTTAAGTAAATTTTTGAAAAATTTACTTTATAGTAAATTTTTGAAAAATTTACTTTATAGTAAATTTTTGAAAAATTTACTTTATAGTAAATTTTTGAAAAATTTACTTTATAGTAAATTTTTGAAAAATTTACTTTTTTATTTAATTTTTGAAAAAATTATTTTTTTAAACATTTTTTAAAGGCAATTTAATTTTGAATCCATTATTTTACTATTAAATTATCCAATATTATTAAATGTTTTTCAAGATATCGTAACTTATTAGGACAACTTCTTAAACAATTTAAATTTCTTTTGTTTTTGTCTTAGTCAAGTCCTTCCCACGGTTCCACTGTCTTAGTCCTTAGAACTTTATTGTTTAACTACTGCTGCCTCAGCTTCGTGTGTGCGATATTTTCGTTCAGTTCAGCACAAACATAATCTCAGAGTAAATACTTTCAAATAAGCTACATGATTTTCCAAAGTTAAATGAAAAACTTTTAAAAAGAACTTTTTATTTGAAGGATTTAAATTTAATTTTATTTCAGCGCTCGCTCATACTCTTGTATATAGTTTTTTTAATATTTAAAGCAAATTATAGTCTTGTCTTACTAGTAAATAGAATTTTTCAGCTAAAAGAATATGTGTTAAGAGTTTATAATCCCTTAAACTGGATAAACATAGAGAAACAAATAAACTTAAAAAATAACTCCAACAAACTTAATTACATAGATATTTACATGCTAGTATAAACTAAAGTATAAATTGTGTCACTTTAATCTACATAAGCAAGCAAGTATTTACTTAAACTGCAATACAAATTTTAGTACTAAATGTAAAATACTTAATGTAAATATTTTCTTGTTGTTTTCTTTAATGTTTTGCAATTTATGCTTCATTTTATATTGAAAGACTTATGGAAGGCGTTTGCGTGTTTAACCTCAATGGGTGCCATTTGAGAGACTTCCGCTTTTTGCGCTCGCGCGCCTGCTTCGTTACAATTTTAATGTTTCCGTTTTACTAAAGCCTTTTAGAAAACATTTAGCCAAGACTCTAAATAACAACTAGAAACAATATCAAAACCCTTTACTTGCAACCACTCACTTATGTTTATGCCACAAAATATTTATGTTACAATCAAAAGAAGTTTTCGTTTAGGCAAACACAAACCAACTCCTTGATTGAACGGAAGTCAGTTGGCTTTTATAGCCAGAAAAGTTTAACTTGCAATTGAAATATTGTATTGAAACTTATTTACACATACATAAGTATATACTAGTATCAAAATAGTAAAACAAGACCGAGTTTAATATGCGAACTGCATTTCAACTTAATGTGGGGTGTTTGTTTACTTTGGATACATTTAAATACATTATGTTTACATTTACACACACAATACTATCGTAAATTTCCTACATACATATACGTAAATGTTATAGCTAAGGCACAAATGTATATGTAAAGGGATGTAATTTGTGGACGTTGTTTGCATTTATGGGGTAACATTTACGTTAGATAAGGACTTAATTTTCCTTGGAGTTAGACTGGAAAGATATTTTCATAAGTTGGTACAAAACTTTAATAGTAAATTTTTCAAAAATTTACTTTTTATAGTAAATTTTTCAAAAATTTACTTTTTATAGTAAATTTTTCAAAAATTTACTTTTTATAGTAAATTTTTGAAAAATTTACTTTTTATAGTAAATTTTTCAAAAATTTACTTTTTATAGTAAATTTTTGAAAAATTTACTTTTTATAGTAAATTTTTCAAAAATTTACTTTTTATAGTAAATTTTTCAAAAATTTACTTTTTATAGTAAATTTTTCAAAAATTTACTTTTTATAGTAAATTTTTCAAAAATTTACTTTTAATAGGAAATTTTTTAAAAATTTACTTTTTATAGTAAATTTTTCAAAAATTTACTTTTTATAGTAAATTTTTCAAAAATTTACTTTTTATAGTAAATTTTTCAAAAATTTACTTTTTATAGTAAATTTTTCAAAAATTTACTTTTTATAGTAAATTTTTCAAAAATTTACTTTTTATAGTAAATTTTTCAAAAATTTACTTTTTATAGTAAATTTTTCAAAAATTTACTTTTTATAGTAAATTTTTCAAAAATTTACTTTTTATAGTAAATTTTTCAAAAATTTACTTTTTATAGTAAATTTTTCAAAAATTTACATTTTATAGTAAATTTTTCAAAAATTTACTTTTTATAGTAAATTTTTCAAAAATTTACTTTTTATAGTAAATTTTTCAAAAATTTACTTTTTATAGTAAATTTTTCAAAAATTTACTTTTTATAGTAAATTTTTCAAAAATTTACTTTTTATAGTAAATTTTTCAAAAATTTACTTTTTATAGTAAATTTTTCAAAAATTTACTTTTTATAGTAAATTTTTCAAAAATTTACTTTTTATAGTAAATTTTTCAAAAATTTACTTTTTATAGTAAATTTTTCAAAAATTTACTTTTTATAGTAAATTTTTCAAAAATTTACTTTTTATAGTAAATTTTTCAAAAATTTACTTTTTATAGTAAATTTTTCAAAAATTTACATTTTATAGTAAATTTTTCAAAAATTTACTTTTTATAGTAAATTTTTCAAAAATTTACTTTTTATAGTAAATTTTTCAAAAATTTACTTTTTATAGTAAATTTTTCAAAAATTTACTTTTTATAGTAAATTTTTCAAAAATTTACTTTTTATAGTAAATTTTTCAAAAATTTACTTTTTATAGTAAATTTTTCAAAAATTTACTTTTTATAGTAAATTTTTCAAAAATTTACTTTTTATAGTAAATTTTTCAAAAATTTACTTTTTATAGTAAATTTTTCAAAAATTTACTTTTTATAGTAAATTTTTCAAAAATTTACATTTTATAGTAAATTTTTCAAAAATTTACTTTTTATAGTAAATTTTTCAAAAATTTACTTTTTATAGTAAATTTTTCAAAAATTTTGTTTTTATAGTAAATTTTTCAAAAATTTACTTTTTACAGTATATTTTTCAAAAATTTACTTTTTATAGAAAATTTTTCAAAAATTTACTTTTTATAGGAAATTTTTAAAAATTTACTTTTTATAGGAAATTTTTGAAAAATTTACTTTTTATAGTAAATTTTTGAAAAATTTTGTTTTTATAGTAAATTTTTGAAAAAAATTACTTTTGAAAATTTAGTAAATTTTACCTTAGGTTATGTTTTAGTCCATGCCTTAGTTTCTGCTTTATTATATGCCTTAGTTTATGTCTGAGTTTTTCTTTAGTTGTATAAATATGTATGTGTTACTTTGTATATGTTAGAGAATTTGTTTATTTACATCATCAATATTATTAAATTGTATAGCCGTTTTATATTTTTCCTGAAATATTGTTTATTTCCATCTTTTAATACATATACAAGAACAAGTATTTATATAGCTATTTGTATGTTTGTTTCATGTGTGTGTGTAAGTAATAAAAAAAACTTTGTTTAAAGTCCATTTACATTTCTTTTGCTGCCTCTACTCTTTGGCTGTTATCTAAGACTATTAGAATGTCTGATGGTCTCTGTTGGCTGTAAGTGGTAGAAAAGTTTTTACTATTTATTTGTGTCAGCGTCTCTTTTTGCGTTTAAAAGCACATGCACACACACATACACAGACGTAAACATTTCTTTACATGCATTTACTTGAAATATAACACAAAATTTATTTATGTATATGTAAGTGTAAAAGTGTGCGGGTAATTTCTTAGATTTATTTATATTTCAAGAGGTTTTCTTTTAATAAACCAAAGTTTTCTTGCCATTTTAGTTGTTTTTCTTGGGGTTGCTTTTGCTTCTCATTGTTGTTGTTGTCTATTTTCTTTATGTTTTGTTGCTTTATTGCTTATTGAGTCATAAAAATAGCTCGTTAAATGTTTATTTCTTATTTACTGATAAAATAGGAAATATTTGCAACAAGAACAGCTAAAACTGAAAGAAGCGACCATTGAACTGTTTACTGCTTAAGTTTTTGTGCATCTGCCCGAATTATAGCAAAAAAAAAAAAAAAAAAAAATGAAGTATTTGAGCATTTTCTTCGTTTGTTTTTATTTATGACTAAAAATTTAAAAATTATGTAAGAATTATTGTACAATAACTTTGTGTTATATAGACCCAGAAACAAGAGTTCAAGTAGATTGGAATGTTTACGATATTGATCTTTAAATATTTTTTGGTGTTTTGAAGAAGCTGAATTTTAATATTTATATTATTAAATTATTATTTTTTTGAACTATCTATAATAAGTTTAAAACATTCTTTAGCGAAACTTCTTGTTCCTGTAATATCAGAAATACGGTTCACCTACAAATTTGCTTTGATTAATTTTTATATTCTTCTATTATTTATCATTGTAAGCCACGCTATTTATGTATGTTCTTTAATACTGTTTAAACACAATAAGTACAACTTTCCCATAAGCTTGTAAAGGTAAGTTTAGCCGTTTAGCATTTGAATTACAATAGTGTTGCCTATCATCTAGGATGACTCCTTAAAGTTTCTTATATGTGTATGATTCTCTGTTTCCAATTTTTAAAAAGTGCAATACAATTTCTATTTCATCCGTACGACACATAACAGAAGATACTTCCGCGATTGCAAAAGCTCGCTGGGCTAACACAAAACAATTTCAGTTTTGAAGTGATAACCACAAATTAGTTACACGACCACAGTTTATCTCCAAATAAATATGAAAATTGTAAATTTATTATTATCAGTGATAAACCCAAAAATAACGGTTCTAAAGAGTGAGATAACATACACACATGGGGAAGGAGTAAAGGATATAGCACCGGAGAAAGGTAATAATAAAAATAATTGTAGTACAACATGTAAAGTTATTAAACTGTATAAATGCTGTGTGTGTGTAAAATACAGCGTATATGTATGTACGTGCAGAAATATCAAATCTCATACATTTACACACACCAAATTTATTTACATGCATACATATGTAATTTGGTTTTGTATTTTATGAGTTTAGAAGAGTTTGATATGTTGTATACATTAGAGCGGCTCTAATAATAATTTAATGCTCAATATCAGTTCTAAATTGATTTTGTCACACTTATATAACATGCTGTCACATTTTAAAGGCATTACAATTTTGATGAATTTATAAGAAAAATGTGTTGATGAATTTTTTCAATAGAAAAATTTTGATGAAAATTTTTAAATAGAAAAATTTTAATAAAATTCTTCAAATAGAAAAATTTTAATGAAATTCTACAAATAGAAAAAATTTAATAAAACATTTTTTTTTATAGAATATTTTAATTAATTTTTTTTTATCGAAAAATTTGGATGAAATTTTTCGTGTGAACAATTTTAATGAAATTTTTGTTATTGAAAAATTTTAATAAAACAAATTTTATTAAAATTTTTCAATAACAAAAATTTCATCAAAAAATTTCATAAGAAAAACTTCATCCAAATTTTTCTATAAAAAATTTCATTAAAATATTCTATTTCAAAAAATTTTTCGTTAAAATTTTTATATTTGAAGAATTTCAAATTTAATTAAAATTTTTCAATAACAAAAATTTCATCAAAATTTTTCAATAACAAAAATTTCATCAAAATTTTTCACACGAAAAATTTCATCCAAATTTTTCTATAAAAAAATTTCATTAAAATACTCTATTTCAAAAAATTTTTCATTAAAATTTTTCTATTTGAAGAATTTCATTAAATTTTTAATGATTTTTTTTATAAAACAATTTTAATGAAATTTTTCTCATAGAAAAATCTTAATGAATTTTTTCTTATAGCAGAGCTTTACTGAAATTTTTTTATAGAAAAATTTTAATGAAATTTTTCGTATGGAAAATTTTCATAACATTTTTTTTATAGAAAAATTTTAAAAAAATTTTTTTATAGACAAATTTTAATAAAATTTTTTTTATAGAAAAATTTTAATACAATTTTTTTTATAGAAAAATTTTAATAAAATTTTTTTTATAGAAAAATTTTAATAAAATTTTTTTTATAGAAAAATTAAAAAAAAACAATTTTCTTATAGAAAATTTTTCGGTTAGGAGAACTTTAATGAAATTTTTTATGTATAAAAATTTTGATGAAATTTTTAGTATAGAAAAATTTTAATGAAATGAAAAAATTTTGATGAAATTTTTCGTACAGAAAATTTTTTTGTTAAGAAACATTTTTTTTTAAATTTTCATATAGGAAAATTGTGATGAAATTTTTCGTATCGTATGTTGATGAAATTTTTCATATTAAAGAATTTTGAAAAAATTTTATGATTAGAAAATTTTTGATGAAATTTTTCGTAAAGAAAAATTTTGAAGAAATTTTTCGTATGGAAAAATTTTGATAAAATCTTTCATATAAAAGAATTTTGACAAAATTTTTCGATTATAAAATTTTTGATGAAATTTTTAGTATAGAAAAATTTTGATGAGTTTTTTTTGTATAGAAAAATTTTAATGAAATTTTTTTTTTTTTTTTTTAAATATATAAAATTTTTGTGTAACAAATTTTCATATAGAGAAATTTTTCGTTATTTTGATGGTAAAATTGATTAATAAAATATTTTGTATAGAAAAATTTTGAAGAAATTTTTCGTAAAGAAAAATTTTTATGCAATTTTTTGTTTTGAAAAATTTTGGTAAAATTTTGATGAAATTTTTCAATAAAAAAATTGTGATTATATTTTTCGTATAAAAAAATGTTGATGCAATTTTTAGTATAGAAAAAGTTTGATGAAGATTTTCGCATTTTAATTAAATTTTTAGAAAAGATAAATTTTACTTTGTATAGCAAAATATTTAAAATTTTCTATAAACAAAATTTTTATATAGAGAAATTATTATGAAATATTTTTTAAAATTATTGTGGGGTTTATATAACTCAAGCGGCTGACGATTGAGTGAAGTTTACATGTGTTTTGTTACTGTAACAAAAACAAAATACATGTAAATTTCACTCAATCGTCAGCCGCTTGAGTTATATAAACCCTACATAAGATGAAACATTCAGTGGAAAAATTTGCATGAAATTTGTATAGAAAAATGTACAAAATTTCTTTTTAAAAAATTTTTGAAAAATCTATTGCATTTTAAAATTTTTATTGATACTTTTGATGAAATTTTTCGTAAAAAAAATTTAAGTATCATTTTTGTATAGAAAAGTTTCATGATGAAATTTTTAGCGAAAATTTGTTTTTCATATAGAAAATTATTTTGAAATTAAAAATGTTAACGAAATCGTTCGTATCGAAATTGTTGATAAAATTTTTCAATTGTAAAAATATTTGTATGTAAATACATTGTTTAATTTTTTTAAATTTAAAAATTTTAATAAAATTTTGAGCTTAACACAAATTATGGTTTATATTTTCTTACGAAAAAATTTTGATGAGATATTTCATATAAAAAAAATTTGGATTAAATGTTTTTGAAAGAAAAATATGAATGAAATCTTTTGATTTATAAAAATGATGATATGTTTCTTTTATATAAATGTTTTCCCCCTTTCCATATTTTGGTGTTATATCCAAAGTTCCACTGTAGTTCCAGGCGAATTGAGCTGGCCTAATGTACATGTGTATAAAATTTAATTACTTGTTTTATATTTTGTGGGTTCTGTGGCATCTTAATTTGTGGTCAATGTGTTATTTTCAAAACTATTTAGTTCGATTATTTAAAAAAGAGAAAAAATACTATAAGTTGCTGTAGGCTTAAAATATTATAAAACGAAAAATAGCTCAAGGCTATAAAACAAGAAGTTAAATCAAGGATTATTCATAATTTCAAATATATAGAAGATACGTGTAAGTGATGTGATTTTATAACATATACGTCTGTTTTCATCTTTAGTCTGTAAAGGCAGCAACAATCAATAAATCAATATTAATTTTTTTACAACATAAAAGTATTAAATTTTCAAGTAAACATTAGCTAGGTACTTTTGTAAATATATTTACTTTTTTACTGGAAATTTTCTTTTCTCTAGCTTTTTTTGAAAGATTGATTACTTGGGCTAATGGAAAAAATCTGTTGTAATGATTTCATATATTGTATGTATTAACAAACATTACTTTTTCTTGAGTTTCTTGATGTTCACAAAAATCTTATGTGTTCGATGAAATTTCAAAACAATTTGTTAAAGCACAAAAAAGTAACTGAAACTTAAGTTAATATTGACATGTAACCCTAAACATTTTTTCGAGTTAGAATTAGCAAGTGTATACAATATATGTTTGTATGTTTATATCATAGTATTAACTATTGGTGTTCTTTATATGTGTTTGTGTGTGTCTGTTAAATTATGTTAAGTGTTGAAAATCAATTTCATTTTAAGCAGCTGTTAAACTCATATGTTAAAAATGGACATGTGTCATTTGACACTTAATATGAAACTAATATGTTTGTTGTTCTTTTTTCTTTCCTTAAACATATATTGGGGTTTATTTTTTTGAAGATTTCTAAAAACAAAGATCCCTCTCTACTACAGAAACAAAAAGTCATATTGTTATTTATATACTGCTGCTATAAATGGTACTTCTCTAGCATTTTTTTTTGTATTTTATATATCTACTGCTAAAAGTGTATATTTTTATCTTAAACAAACTCTTTTTTTACACTTAATGTTTTTTGTTTGCTTTCCTCTTCCTTTTTTCCACTTGGCTTTTACTCCCACTTATGCACAAGCAGCTTTTAGACATTCTATTTTTGTTAAGAACTGAAAAAAGGCCAACTTCTTATATTTCATCAAATAAATAGTTAAATATTTGACTTGATGAAATATTAGCAACATGAAAAATCACTTTGAAAATACAGTTCAAATTAACTTTGCCATCATCGCATGATGTTGTAGTCGTTTATATTTTCTTGTGAAACTTTTCGTTAAGTCAAATAATATCTAAAAAAGTGTTGGTATATATTTCAGTATAAATACTGACAATTTTTGGAAGTTTATATTTATTGGGTAAAATGAAAGCTTTAGGGCTTTAATTTTTTAAAACTCAGATCATGGTTTTCGCAAAACAATTGATGATTTTACAAATGCCAGCATTAGACTGCCCCGATTCATAACCTTTAGTCAAAAATTCTATAATATTTACATAAGTATTGCATTCCATTAATTTATTTCTGCCAAAAGTAAAATTAAATTGGATAAAGAACAATTAAAGACACATAAAGGCACAAGCAGACATACATTCCATTAGCACGTGTGTGTGCCTTAGCTTTCTCTCATTGGATAGTCATCTCTATTAGTTGTTTCCGAATAAGGGCTATACTCTCTTTTTTTTATGGGACTTTACAAAACGACCGTATGGCCATATAGAGCCTTTGCTTCAGTTTCATTTTCTTTCGCTCCCAATAATCGTCAAAATTATTTTTTAGTAAAAAAGACCTAATCTTTGTTCAAAATAATTACTTTTATGCAGGGACCGTAACTATTATGACCTTTAACGTAAAAGTCTGAAAATAAAAGTTATTTTTTGACTTTTATTTTTTCGAGCAGAAATAAAAGTTATTTTTGTTTGAAATTATGATAAATTTATTGAAAATCTTTTTTCAAACAAAGATAATTTTTCAGTGAAAAGAATTTACATATGCTCAAAAATTAATGGAGTCCATCATAATTGGGGTTGGAAACACAAAAATAACTTATATTTCTGCTCGAAAAAATAAAAGTCAAAAAAGAACTTTTATTTCTGCTCGAAAAAATAAAAGTAAGAAAATAACTTTTATTTTTGCTTGATATAATAAAAATCAAAAATAACAGTTATTTTTGTTTGAAAAAATAAAAGTTGAAAAATAACTTTAATTTTTGCTCAAAAAAATAAAAGTTAAAAATAACTGTTATTTTTGCTCAAAAAAATAAAAATCAAAAAATATCTGTTATTTTTTTTCTAAAAAATAAAAATCAGATTTTTTAAAAATATCGCATTTTATAAAAATTTGGTCTAAGACTATCAAAATGGTATACTTGGTTTAATCCCTTGACATTTCCTTGCGGTTGCCTTTTTAATCAAAAATAACAGTTATTTTCGGTCCCTGCTTTTATGGGTTTTTTCGAAATTCTATACTAAAGTCATAAAATTTTGTAATTTTCCATGACAAATTAAAAATACTAAATTTTGACTTTTGACCTTTGACCCCAAATTAGAAAGGGTTCTTCTGTTATCTTGACTCCCAGTGGAGCAAAGCAATTTCAAAATTTTTTTCAAAGACTGGCAATTATATTGAGTAACAGTTAAATTTGAACACAAGAAAAATTATACAAGTATCTTCTCAAATTTTGATAAAAAACTTCATTTTCGTGAAATTTGACATAGCTGTTGAACATATCAAATTCATTTTTTTTGTTATTTAACTTGTAATTTTCGTTGAAAAAATTTCTAAAAATCTGCAATAGAAATTTTTAAATCGATCTGAGAAAAATTTTCCATTTTCCTATATAAAAAAAAATTAAGTAAATTTAATTATATTTTAACAAAATTAAACTATTTAGTACTTACAAGTTTCGAAATGGTAAATCTGTCTTATTTTCGAATTTTTTTCTAAAGTAAGTTTTTATTGCATACCCTTAGGGATGTCGTCAACAAAACGAATTTTCGGGAGATAATTGCAAGAACTCTAAAACTACATAATGGATATTTAATTTTTATGACTTTAATGAAAGCTCCTTTAGTTCTGTTTTAGCTTACATTATCTCTTTTTGTAAAAATTAATCATTATAAGTTGAAATTTTGTTAAAACCAAAAATTCTTCTTTCCCAAAAAATTGGTCCATGGCTCTTTGCAATGACCATTTGATGTTTATGTGACCAAAATTATTGGTTATTCACTAAGAAAAAGTTAACTTAATTTTTTTGGGACACTCTAAACTAGTGTATTCACAAACTTTAACATATTTGAATAAAATCACAAATTTATTCATAATTGGTCCATATTCGACATTCTAAAGTCACTTAAAAGCGACGAGAATCACAAAAATGCTTTTAAGTCTGAAGACACTAAAAATTGTATGCCTTAATGCATTGAACAAGGTTCCAATCTTTAACTATTGGACCTCATTTAGCTTTAATTGTGTTGGGTATATTACGTTTAGGTTAGACCGTATACTTTCTCACTTGCTTTATAGTACATTTTTCAAATATATATTTTTGAGATAATTTTGGTTATTTTCCCAAAAAAATTTGGGCTCAATCCTTTTGATAAATATCTTATCTTTCATTTGGTTTGAATTTTTTGTGGAAATGGGGAAAACTATCACAAAAATATATCTGAAATCGATTGATTTCCGTCACATACTAATATATCTCTACAACATCTTTGAAAAGTCGAATTTTTCAACTGCTATTTAGATAAGTAACGACACATTTTGTCTAGCATATCAAAATATCTTTTTTCATTAACTTTTACTATATCTTCTTACTATATTAGCTCTAGTTTATAATTTTCAACATAATTTTTAATAACTTCTCGCAAAACCTTAATGCACTTTTATTTATTCCTACTTCCTGGCTTTAACTAAAGTTTTGTGTAAAATAAATTATGTAGATAATTCAAAATTTATAAATGTTTGTAAATTTAAATTGAGGATAGAACAATAATCTATTTTAAGAGCTTACAACATAACAACATCTTTTTTATTTTGTTTTTGTATTGTTGTAGGTTCCTCTTCCAAATATTATTATATTTTGCAAGTACTTAGAATAATATAAAGTAACTTTGTAGATACATAATGTTTTGGAAATGTTTTTAGTTACTAACAAATGTAACTATAATATTTGTTATAATTCATAATATACCGGAAATTATAAACTTAATGTAATAACATGGTAAAAATAAATATAGAGTGATTTTTTAAGAGATTTTGGATATATAAAATTCAGAAAAACTATGAAATATTCTTTTGAGTTGACAGAACGATCAATATAATTCAATGTTTTTAGATAATGAAACCCAATAGACCTGTTTTGCAATTAAAATTATGGCATGTATATGGAAATTTGCCGTTTTTAATAAAATCCCATTTTCTGGATTCGTTTACGAATTTGTGCTCCTTTTTATTTTTAAACTTTTATTTTAAATTTCCTATAGAAATTTTTTTAATACACAAAATTTTGAAAATTTAGAAAGTTTCCTACAGAAAATTTTTGAATATGCGAAAAAATTTATATAGAAAATTTATGAATGTACGAAAAATTTTCTATAGAAAATTTTTGAATATACGAAAAATTTTCTATAGAAAATTTTTGAATATACGAAAAATTTTCTATAGAAAATTTTTGAATATACGAAAAATTTTCTATAGAAAATTTTTGAAGATACGAAAAATTTTCTATAGAAAATTTTTGAATATACGAACAATTTTCTATAGAAAATTTTTGAATATACGAACAATTTTCTATAGAAAATTTTTGAATATACGAAAAATTTTCTATAGAAAATTTTTGAATATACGAAAAATTTTCTATAGAAAATTTTTGAATATACGAAAAATTTTCTATAGAAAATTTTTGAATATACGAAAAATTTTCTATAGAAAATTTTTGAATATACGAAAAATTTTCTATAGAAAATTTTTGAATATACGAAAAATTTTCTATAGAAAATTTTTGAATATACGAAAAATTTTCTATAGAAAATTTTTGAATATACGAAAAATTTTCTATAGAAAATTTTTGAATATACGAAAAATTTTCTATAGAAAATTTTTGAATATACGAAAAATTTTCTATAGAAAATTTTTGAATATACGAAAAATTTTCTATAGAAAATTTTTGAATATACGAAAAATTTTCTATAGAAAATTTTTGAATATACGAAAAATTTTCTATAGAAAATTTTTGAATATACGAAAAATTTTCTATAGAAAATTTTTGAATATACGAAAAATTTTCTATAGAAAATTTTTGAATATACGAAAAATTTTCTATAGAAAATTTTTGAATATACGAAAAATTTTCTATAGAAAATTTTTGAATATACGAAAAATTTTCTATAGAAAATTTTTGAATATACGAAAAATTTTCTATAGAAAATTTTTGAATATACGAAAAATTTTCTATAGAAAATTTTTGAATATACGAAAAATTTTCTATAGAAAATTTTTGAATATACGAAAAATTTTCTATAGAAAATTTTTGAATATACGAAAAATTTTCTATAGAAAATTTTTGAATATACGAAAAATTTTCTATAGAAAATTTTTGAATATACGAAAAATTTTCTATAGAAAATTTTTGAATATACGAAAAATTTTCTATAGAAAATTTTTGAATATACGAAAAATTTTCTATAGAAAATTTTTGAATATACGAAAAATTTTCTATAGAAAATTTTTGAATATACAAAAAATTTTCTATAGAAAATTTTTTAATATACGAAAAATTTTCTATAGAAAATTTTTTAATATACGAAAAATTTTCTATAGAAAATTTTTGAATATACGAAAAATTTTCTATAGAAAATTTTTGAATATACGAAAAATTTTCTATAGAAAATTTTTGAATATACGAAAAATTTTCTATAGAAAATTTTTGAATATACGAAAAATTTTCTATAGAAAATTTTTGAATATACGAAAAATTTTCTATAGAAAATTTTTGAATATACGAAAAATTTTCTATAGAAAATTTTTGAATATACGAAAAATTTTCTATAGAAAATTTTTGAATATACGAAAAATTTTCTATAGAAAATTTTTGAATATACGAAAAATTTTCTATAGAAAATTTTTGAATATACGAAAAATTTTCTATAGAAAATTTTTGAATATACGAAAAATTTTCTATAGAAAATTTTTGAATATACGAAAAATTTTCTATAGAAAATTTTTGAATATACGAAAAATTTTCTATAGAAAATTTTTGAATATACGAAAAATTTTCTATAGAAAATTTTTGAATATACGAAAAATTTTCTATAGAAAATTTTTGAATATACGAAAAATTTTCTATAGAAAATTTTTGAATATACGAAAAATTTTCTATAGAAAATTTTTGAATATACGAAAAATTTTCTATAGAAAATTTTAGAATGTACGAAAAATTTTCTATAGAATTTTTGAATAGAAAATTTTAGATATACGAAAAATGTTTAAATACACTAAACATTTTTGAGTATAAAAAACAACCATATTGGACCCTAAATAAAAGAGCTACACGGTCCAAAATCTTTTTACTTATGAGCTGGTCTACTTTGAAGCCCAATAATTTACTCTATATAAACACATGGTAACCAAGAATACAAAATTGATAAAGCTGGGGTTCTCCTTTGCAATTCTCTTATATGTACATACTAATGCAATCTGACTTACAGATACAAATTTATTACCAAGATTTGGAACAGTATTGTATCGGCAATATTCTAGATAGACACTAAGAAAGTTCAATACTCAATGAATAATGTAAAGACTATTTATAGCTACCCATATTCTTTATTAAAATTGCTTTTGTTACCTTTTTACCTCTTACCAATCATTACCAAATATCTTCTTTATTACAATATTTACAAAACTATTAACTCATATTGATATCATTACTAATACTTTCTATTATACTCTGTTTAACCTAAATGTTCTTGTTAAATAAAATATTGTATCAATACAATAAAGAAAAAAAATAATTCTATCAAATTACAAAATCCATTCGATATCAGTGTATCTGTCGGTTTAGATAATAATCTAGCTACTTGGCTTTGTTGAAGTTCTTTCTTTCAATTCTTTCAAACATTCAAGGAAATTATATTGAATTATTTTTCATTGAGCTTTCAATTCCCGTGCTTTTCTTTCTTTTATTTGTTTTCTTTATTTTTTGTGTTCTTGGGTATTTGTTAATAATTTCTTACTCATATTTACCCCTTTTTTTGTGTGTTTGGCTTAAATCGTGTAATAAAATAATTTTCCATTTCATTGGAGATTGCAGAAGAGTAGAGTACAATCGTTTTAACAAAGACCCTAAACGGACTAATGAAGCAACTGATACACGCGCGTCCGTGTTTGGCTTACAAATGAACGTAAAATGTTTAATTCTTTTTATTTTTATTTTCATTTTTCGTTTCCTTTATTTGGCTTTTGTGCAGTTTTAGATCCTGTGTGTAATTGTGTGTTTGTTATTTCGTTATCCTGATTTAATTTATAAAGCACGTATGTATGTTGTTGTAAAAGTGTGTGTGTTTATGTGTGTTTTGTAGTATTTGTGTATAAACGTGCAAGAGATATGTTTAAGTTTAAATACAGTTAGTTGCAGAAATAATTTCATAATAAATTTATCCAACAGGAAATGCTAAAAGGAAGTGAAGTATAAAATTAGATAATTAAAAGTAAAATTGCTAAAAGATAAGATGAAACTTTTAATTTTAAAAATATAATTTTTATAATTTAAGAGAAAACTCCAAAGTTTTAGTTTTTAAAAACTCTTATTATTTAGGAAATACCAAAGAAAACATTTCAAAATAAAATTAAATCTTTTCGTATAGTATTTTGTTTAATATAAAATCATTCATATATACTTATTGCCTGAAATCTTGGAGTATTAGCTTTTCATACCCCTTTCCCTTTTCCCAAAACTTTTATTAATCGTATTAGTATATGAGTTAAATTAAATTTCTTTTGTATTTAAACAAACCACTAAACATTTATATATCGATTTCAATTGTGGTTAAATACGTGATTATATGTTTGTTAAATACCGAGTACATACGTGCCTATTCGACTCCTCTCCACCCCAACAATTAAATGCCAATCGATACAAAACCAAGAAAATTTATATTAAACTATAACTATTTAAACGTGCACAAAATTAATTTCTCCTTTATCTAATATAAAATCAACGACCACAATAGAAACTCATTAAATAATAGGAATAATAGAAAAGAAAAAAAAATACAGAAACATATTTTCTGTAATTGTAATGAGAATTATTTACAAAAACAGAATTTTTGTTACTTAGAACGAGAATAAACCTGATGAGATAAAAGATATAATTTTGGAAATACATATAATACAAATTTTATGAAAGTATTATTGTACTGTTGACTAACTAAGTGTAGGTCCGTCCTAACCGGCTATAGCACTTTTTTACTTGTATTAGTTTAAAAAAGGAAGGAAACAATTTTATACCGAAATTTTTTCTATAGAAAAAATTTTATACCGAACATTTTTCTATAGAAAAAATTTTATACCGAAAATTTTTCTACAGAAAAAATTTTATACCAAAAATTTTTCTATAGAACAAATTTTATACCGAAATTTTTTCCATAGAAAAAATTTTATACCGAAAATTTTTCTATAGAAAAAAATTTTATACCGAAAATTTTTCTATAGAAAAAAATTTTATACCGAAAATTTTTCTATAGAAAAAATTTTATACCGAAAATTTTTCTATAGAAAAAATTTTATACCGAAAATTTTTCTATAGAAAAAATTTTATACCGAAAATTTTTCTATAGAAAAAATTTTATACCGAAAATTTTTCTATAGAAAAAATTTTATACCGAAAATTTTTCTATAGAAAAAATTTTATACCGAAAATTTTTCTATAGAAAAAATTTTATACCGAAAATTTTTCTATAGAAAAAATTTTATACCAATAATTTTTCTATAGAAAAAATTTTATACCGAAAATTTTTCTATAGAAAAAATTTTATACCGAAAATTTTTCTATAGAAAAAATTTTATACCGAAAATTTTTCTATAGAAAAAATTTTATACCGAAAATTTTTCTATAGAAAAAATTTTATACCGAAAATTTTTCTATAGAAAAAATTTTATACCGAAAATTTTTCTATAGAAAAAATTTTATACCGAAAATTTTTCTATAGAAAAAATTTTATACCGAAAATTTTTCTATAGAAAAAATTGTATACCGAAAATTTTTCTATAGAAAAAATTGTATACCGAAAATTTTTCTATAGAAAAAAATTTATACCGAAAATTTTTCTATAGAAAAAATTTTATACCGAAAATTTTTCTATAGAAAAAATTTTATACCGAAAAGTTTTCTATAGAAAAAATTTTATACCGAAAATGTTTGTATAGAAAAAATTGTATACCGAAAATTTTTCTATAGAAAAAATTGTATACCGGAAATTTTTCTATAGAAAAACTTTTATACCAATAATTTTTCTATAGAAAAAATTTTATACCGAAAATTTTTCTATAGAAAAAATTTTATACCGAAAATTTTTCTATAGAAAAACTTTTATACCGAAAATTTTTCTATAGGAAAAATTTTATACCGAAAATTTTTCTATAGAAAAAATTTTATACCGAAAATTTTTCTATAGAAAAAATTTTATACCAAAAATTTTTCTATAGAAAAAATTTTAAACCGAAAATTTTTCTATAGAAAAAATTTTATACCGAAAATTTTTCTAGAGAAAAAATTTTATACCGAAAATTTTTCTATAGAAAAAATTTTATACCGAAAATTTTTCTATAGAAAAAATTTTATACCGAAAATTTTTGTATAGAAAAAATTGTATACCGAAAATTTTTCTATAGAAGAAATTGTATACCGAAAATTTTTCTATAGAAAAACTTTTATAAGAATAATTTTTCTAAAGAAAAAATTTTATACCGAAAATTTTTCTATAGAAAAAATTTTATACCGAAAATTTTTGTATAGAAAAAATTGTATACCGAAAATTTTTCTATAGAAGAAATTGTATACCGAAAATTTTTCTATAGAAAAACTTTTATACCAATAATTTTTCTATAGAAAAAATTTTATACCGAAAATTTTTCTATAGAAAAAATTTTATACCGAAAATTTTTCTATAGAAAACATTTTATACCGAAAATTTTTCTATAGAAAAAATTTTATACCGAAAATTTTTCTATAGAAAAAATTTTATACCGAAAATTTTTCTATAGAAAAAATTTTATACCGAAAATTTTTCTATAGAAAAAAATGTATACCGAAAATTATTCAATAGAAAAAATTTTTCATTTGGAGCTTTTCAGTATTAGTAACATAATTTACATCTTTTCCTGCAATTTTGTTTCTGATATATGCTTAAATAATTATTTCTGCAGATTTATTAAACAATTTTCTCTTAACTACCAAACAATTTGATGAAATGACAACACTACTTTATAAAGACATACAACTACATACAGATTTAGTTATATTAAAACCAACATAAAAGTAGTAGTAAATAACTACAAAGTCATCGTTATTATCAACAATATCGTCATCATCATCATCATTGTCGTCAACATGAACATCAACAGCAAATTAATATAATTCGTCAAGATTTTAGCAGACAAAAGGAGATATACTCATATACATGTGTATATATGTATGTATGTAAGTAAAAGAATTTCATTTCCTTTTTCCTAAAAAACTCACAAACCTAACAGGAAACTTATCATTCTTGTCAAACAAAAGTGTATTGTTGTTGTTTTTAATGTTTGTCGTTTATATCCCGGTAGTTTCAGAAGCTGAAACTCAAAAAAGAATCATTTTTATAGTTACAAGGTAGAAGAGCTAATTTATTGTGTTTTTTTCCTTAAAGATGGACAAACTAATCATTGCCGATAAATGCGATCTTGGTTCTGTTAAAATCGTATTACAAGATCATGTTAGAATAAACCAGTTTTGTAATCCATCCTTAACTTTAGACCTGCTTGGTAATTTTTGTTGCTTCTGATTTTTTGTTGTGTTATTATTCTTTAGTTTAAGTTGTTGTTTATTACTATAAGAATAGACTTAACTACTAGTTGCCATAGACAAAATCATACAAAAATTAAATAACATGAAAGAAAGAATATTTTCAAGTAAATTTTACTTTTTGTCAGTAGTAATGGTAATCATGTGTAGTAATGCCTTTTGTTTGAATATAAAGCTTATTCAAGAGATTTTTGAATAAAAATGTCGGATACCCTCAGTTAAGGCTGATACAAATTGTCTGGCTAAATTAAATAATAAATTAAAGGATCTGCTATGATAATGAAAAATAACTTGAAGATGATTGTGTAATATTTTAAGATAACTTTAATAAAACATATATTAAAACTTGGGGAAAGAATTATTAAAAGCATTAAAAAAATTTTGAATATAGGAACAATTTTGTATACATAATTTTTGAATATAGGAATATAGAAAATTTTTAATATACCAAAAATTTTCTATAGAAAATTTTTAAATATACGAAAAATTTTTCATAGAAAAATTTTAAATATACGAAAAATTTTCCATAGAAAAATTTTAAATATGCGAAAAATTTTCTACAGAAAATTTTTAAATATACGAAAAATTTTCTGTAAAAAATTTATAAATATACGAAAAATTTTCTATAGCAAATTTTTAAATACACGAAAAATTTTCCATAGAAAATTTTTAAATATACGAAAAATTTTCTATAAAAAATTTTTAAATATACGAAAAATTTTCTATAACAAATTTTGTAAATATTCGAAAAATTTTCTATAAAAATTTTTAAATATACGAAAAATTTGATATTGAAAATTTTTGAATATACGAAAAATTTTCTATAGAAAATTTATAAATTTAATATAAATTTAATTTAATATAGCAAATTTTTGAATTTACTGAAAATTTGGTATAGAAAATTTTTGAATCTACGAAAATGATAAGATATACAAGAAATTTTCTAAAAAAAATTTTAAATATACCAAAAATTTTCAATAAAAAATTTTTGAATATACGAAAAATTGTTGAATAAACGAAAATTTTTGATTATACGAAAAAATTTTTATAGAAAAATTTTGAATATTCGTAACATTTTCCTTAGAAAATTTTTAATATACAAAAAATTTTATTTAGAAGATTTTTAAATATACGAAAATTTTTCTATAGAAAATTTTTAAATATACGAAAAATTTTCTGTAGAAAATTTTTAAATATACGAAAAATTAAATTTTCGAAAAATTTTCTATAGAAAATTTTTAAATATACAAAAAATTTTCTTAAGAAAATTTTTCAAGATATGAAAAATTTAAATTTTTTTAAATATACGGAAAATTTTCTACAGAAAATTTTGAAATATACGAAAAATTTTCCATAGAAAATTTTTAAATATACAAAAAATTTTCTATAGAAAATTTTTTAATATGCGAAAAGTTTTCTATTATTTTTGAATATATGAAAAATTTCCTATAGAAAATTGTTGAATATATGAAAAATTTTGAACAGAAAATTTTGAAATATACGAAAAATTTTCCATAGAAAATTTTGAAATATACGAAAAATTTTTTATAGACAATCTTTAAACATACGAAAAATTTTCTAAATATGCTAAAAATATTCTATAGAATATTTTTAAATATGCGAAAAATTTTCTATTAAAAATTTTTAAATATGCAAAAAATTTTCTATAGAAAATTTTTAAATATACGCAAAATTTTCTATAAAGAAATTTTGAATATACGAAAAATTTTCTTTTTAAAATTTTTAATATGTGAAAAATTTTCTTTCTAAAATTTTTAATCTACGAACATTTTTTTTTCTAAAATTTTTAAATGTATGAAAAATTTTCTTCAGAAAATTTTTAAATATACGAAAAAAAATTTTCTTTAGAAAATTTTTAAATCACAAAAATGTTTCTGTAGAAAATTTTTGAATACATAAAAATTTTCTATAAAAAATTTTTAAATCATATTTGTATAGAAAATTTTTGAATATACAAAAAATATTCTATAGAAAACTTTGGAATATGCAAAAAATGTATTATAGAAAATTTTTTAATATACGAACATTTTTTTGAAAACACCAAAAATTTTTGCTAGAAAATTTTTGAATATACGAAAAATTTTTTCTAGAAAATTTCTGAAAAATTTTCTATTTTAAAATTTTGAATATACGAAAAAAAAAAAATTATACAAATTTTTCGTAAACACAATCTTCGCTATAATTTTGAAAAAATTTTAGCTTAAAATATAATTTTAATATTATTTGCAAAAATTTGAGAATTCTTTTGCTGCAGAAACAGAAAATTGCTCTTAACTCATTTATTTTAGTTAATTTACTAGAAAATCCACTTAATGGAACTTTTTGCTAAAGTATTTAGTAGAAACTTTGCTGCAATTTTCAATGCAAGCAATACAAATTTTTTTTAATCCAACTTTAAATAGAAACTTAAATGAAAAACATTTTGCGATATTTTTAGACTTAACTTGGGAAAAGGGGAAATTTAATTTTGTTTTGGGGTGCATTTTTCAATTAATTTAAAATTAGCAAAGAGAAAAATTGTTAAGCAAAGGAATTAGTTACTAGTTCGTTGAGAAAATGCAACAGCAATTTAATTTTATTTATTCAAAAGTTGCTAAAGGAAGGTGAGCAAAATAGTGTTAAGATAAAAATAAGAAAATTTTAAGTTTACCTATAAAACACCAGAAGGGTTGAATGTATTTTAGAAATAGAGATTGTAGTTTCATTAGAAAGCACATTTTAATAAAGGGTGATTTTATGGTTGAAGGGCAGAGGAGAAAGAGGTTTTGAATTTATAATAATATCATAAATATCATAACAATTTTTTAAGAATATTATCAAAAATATTATGTTTTATGTATGAATTAATATTTTGTATATTTTTATTACTTTTTAAATATCTTTCCATAATAAATATATATAACCTTTAACTGCCGTTGACAGTTTTAATATGTTATTTGTGTTGTTCAACATAATTTACAAATCATTAGTTTTTGTGAAAAAATTACATAAAATAAATCATAAAAATACAAAATGGTAAATTTTCAATTTTACGATTATAAATATTTGAACTGGAAGTAAAGAGTAAAATATGCAAAAAATATTTATTCACATTCCATTAATTTGCACTTAACCCTGCCAGCTTTAAAAGGCTAATTGGTTATAAATCTTCCAGCACTACTCTTTGAAGTCACATCTGGAAGATTGTTGAATGGAAATTAAAAATATTAACAAATAGCATTGCTTACAATATATTAATTTTTTAAACTTGAATGCTTCTTCTATATAACAATTAAAAAACTTTTATAAAAACGAAAAATTTTGAATTTGTATCTCTTAAGCTTTAACTTTCGCCTCAAAGTATCGAAATCTGCAGAAGATGCTACGACGGTAGTAAAGATACAACATTAAACAGTAAATTTTGCGACATGAAATTTTATTTCTTGTAAATCATGATTCATGATTCCCTAAATATTAGTGGGTCGACACAAAGAGAACAGAACAAATAAATCGTCGACAGAGTTGCCGTTTTATATACTTTGAACTAAAATGGGTATTTTTCAGTTTGTAGTTCTGATGTTTTAAAAAGAAAAAGTTTTCTACTCCAAGTCTTTTTTAAATATTTTTATCAAAAATTTTCTATAGAAATTTTTTTATCAAATAGTTTTCTATAGAAAATATTTATATCAAAAATTTTTCTAAAAAAATTTTGCTATAGAATTTTTTTTGTTTTAAATTTTTTTATAGAAAATTTAAAAAAAAAAAAATTTTATTAAAAATTTTTTGATAGAAAATATATTTATTAAAAATTTTTCTATAATTTTTTTTTATCAGAAATTTTTCTATAGAAAATTTTTCTGTAGAAAATTTTTTATCCAAAATTTTTCTAAAGAAAATTTTTTGAAAAATTTACGTTTCATCAGGCTTGAGTTCATTTGATTTTCAAATTATTAATTTTGAATATTTTTTCGTATCAAAAATGTCTTATAAATATTTTTATTTAAAAATCTAAAATTGTTAAATATTAGAATTTATTTCTGTCTCGAATAATATTCCCAAAAATAATACTGTCGTGGCAACAATGTTCGAGATTATATTTCTATGTTCTCTCGAACCATGTTTTTTTGTTAGAAATTGGATTTTGTTTCTTGTGTATTTTGTTTTTGTATTTTCTATAACAAAGCGGCATCGACCAGCTCTGCTAAAATCCAAATTCCAACTGAATGCTTTTAATACTCATGTTCACGAGTTTCATTAATGATCGTCATATTTACGAAAATTACAAAAAATCTTCAGGTGCCTACGCCTAATTATATCATATGTAATAAAGTTCATCGCTTTATAGTTCCTTCTGCGAAATAACGCTATAACAAATGCTTGCTGGGAAAAGTGGAATAAATAGAAGGAATGTATTTAATTGTTTTTGTTATGCCATATTTGTGCTGTGTCTAAATGTCAATTAAATAAATGAACAATCAAATGAACACAAACACTCAACTTAACAAAAATAAAAAAAATTAAAATTATCGATATTAAAATACCCTACACATAGACAATATCGTCCCCGTATTTAAACAATCGTGTATAATTTGTTTGCAAATAAATACGACTCAAAGTAAGATATCACTTAGGCTATTTTATTTGTTTTAGTATATGTATGAAAATCATTTTACAACTATATAGTTTTAGTCCCCATGTGTGCGTAGGGTTAACGTATGCATATTTTTTAAGCAAAAGCCAAAATATTTATACAAATTAATATGTGGTTACATTTTAAATAAAATTTGGTAATAAATTCTTCATATTCCATAATGTTCCTATAGAAAATGAAAAAGCTTAAAATTCTGACCTTTAACCTCGGGGAATAAACGGTTAATTTTTGCCGTACATTCTATATAGTTTGGAGAAAAATGTTTATGTTGAACATTGCAACAATTTAACAAGCTTATACTCAAGTAATTACATTAAGTTCACATTTTCGCGAAATTCTACGATTTCAAATCGCAGGTATGACAAAACGGTTGAAGATATCGACCTAATTTTATTTTTGTATTTTATTACTCCAATTATGTGTTTAATGACACCGGAAAGCAAATTTATTATTTTTAAGAATTGTTGAACAAAATTTTAAAAAAATTAAAAAATAATTTTTGGAACCATCCAGAGGAAAAATTAAAATTTTCTAATATGAAAAACTAAGTAAATTCGGTTATATTTTAACAAAACTCAATTTTTAGGTACTTACAGGTCATAGAGTTGTACATCATGTCTTTCTTTGAATTTTTTTTATCCTTAAGTAAATTTTTTGCCTGCATTAGGCGTTTCATCTAGGTCAAGCATTTTTGGGAACAAATTGCAATAACTTCGAAACTACTTTATGGATTATTAATTGATTCTTTTAGATTCTTGGTGGTTAATATTGAGGCAAAATCGAAAATACTTCCATTTTTTCCTATTCACAAAATTTTAACACTTTGTTGGCGGATGCAACTTTGAAAAAAATAAATGCACAGCATATTTTTATCTTACGTAGAACCTTTATTGGTTCAATTTCGTACTTTTGTATTTAAAATAAGGTGCCCTCTTATGTTATCAATTTTCTTAAGTATAAAACACAACGACCAATTTTTCGGAACAAATATTCGTCGTTAGAAATAGAACACATGGGTTTATATGATAGTGCTCACAATAGATGCGTGTCGAATAGTGCGATAGGTTTATTTTTATTTCATACGCAGATGACTAAACTTGTTTAGTGTGGCTGTATTTCTATTTCTGTTGTAAAATATTAAAAATTATATGTGTTTTTGTAAAATATGGTCACCTTATAAATTGAAAACAAAAAATAATTATTTAAAATAAAATTAATTAAATATCCTACAAGAAATGACTGACTGAAACTAACACAAAGATAAAAAAATATCAACACATTGACACAATAATTGTGTATTCCAGAGTGAAACAATATTAATAATTGCAGTTGTTTCATTCTTGCATACATTTTAAAACTATGACTTGAAAAACGAAAAATTAAAATTTTGTGAAAAGCGTCCAAGGCTTTTCAAATTAAAATTTTGTCAAATATTGTGTTTATTTTACATTTTTTATGACAATAAAAATCCAGTGTTATGGAAAGTCATATATTCAGAGTAAGTTTCCCGGAATGATTAATGTTTAATTTTTAATATCTCATGTTTGTTTTTTATAAAGGAAGACCCCAATAACCTCCTCCACCAAAGGCTGAGATGGGCCAACAAAACATGATGCAGGATCCTCTAAATGCTTTGCAAAATTTAGCCAGCCAGGGCCAATGGCACCCGTCTCAAAGCTCTAGCAAACTTTAAATCAACAAAATCCTAGGCTACAGCAAATGCAACAAATCCAGGGCATAAGACCGCAATTGTCTATGGATGCTGAAGGCTATGGTCAGTAACTGGGTAATATTGTAGGCATCGGGCCAGGACAATAATAAATGATCCTCAAATGACTGGTCCTGGAGGTAACAAATGAATGGGTGGGCCTGAATGTCAATCAAGTACCAACATCCTCAACTAAATCAAATGATGAATGCTCGCATGAATCAGGGTGATCCTGTGGGTGCTATGAGGGAAAATGCATCCAAGAGCAGGGTTTTCAAGGTATGTCCAATGCAACAAGACCTCAAGGCATTAAATACGAATTTAATTTTCAAACATTGATAAAAATAATTTTCTTTTCAAAATTCAAGGTACTTTGAATCAAATGCTCAATATGCCTCCCTGCATGCCAGTTGGTGTATTTAATGTTCAACAACAGCAACAATTGCAGCAACAATTACAACAAAGTAATTAACCTGGCGGTCCTGGTCAAGTGCCTTAAACCCAATCCTCAAATGATACCCAGTCCAGAACTGGTACCAGTTCCCAGTCCACAAATGCCAGCATTAATTCCAAAGTCTAATCAAAGACAACACCTGCGGCAATCTTCAAGTTCTACTCAATACAAACATATTATTTAATTAATTTTATATGAATCTACTGTTAAATAAATTTTTATGCAATTTAAATAGTTTAATTACATTTTTTTACTACTAAAATCACCTGTGACCGATATATACATCAAGACTGACTAATCACCCAGGACCGATATATACATCAGCGTTGATAGGTAAAAACTATTAGAGGGAGCGGTACGGATATACATATCTCGAGGCAGAATAATACGTGTGTAAGAAAGAGAGGCAAAATCACATGTATACAAAAGTTTCGGTCAGCTTTTTCATATTTGCCTTAATAAAATGATAGAAACTGCTGACTGATATATCAGTCAACAGTACCAGTCAGTTGATCCGTCAAATGACTGGTCATGTTCTTGTAGGGTATATTCCTTTTGTTAAAAAATAAAATAAGAAATCAAATAAAAAAATTGAAAGTTTTTAGAATACGCGATATACGCGAAAGTGTAAATAATTTGCGCAAATGAAAAATCAACAAAAATGGCGTCAGCAACGTTTATTCGTCTCAAATGTGTTCAATGGACGAATGTACAAGACGAATTTTTAAAGCCGAATTCGTCGTGCTTGACGAAATTAGTCTTTCGTCAAAATTGTGTTTCTACCTTTAATAATTATAATTATAATTATTCTGTGCTTAACCAAAGAAATGTAAGATTTTGTGGGCATTTTAAAAGGTACGTAAAAAGTCTATATGTGGAAGCTATTGCGAAAATCTGAATTAAAAACAAGTAAGAAAACGCTATAGTCGGCCAAGACCAACCGTACGATAACCTTCACCACTAAGGTCAAATGTGTTCATTTTTCATATATAAAAACAAATATTTGCTAAATTTTACCATCATACAAACATTTTCTTAAAACTTATATGTTTATGTTTGCCTCATTTTGTACGTATTGATATAAGAGTTTGTGTGGGAGCTATGTCAAATGTGGACCGATTTCAACGAAATTTGGTACAGTGATTCAAATTTATATACAGGTAATGGACATTTTTTGTTTTCAAATCGATCGATTTCAGACATATTTTTTTAGCTAATTTTTGGTTATTTCTCAGAAAAAATGCAAATTTTGGCTTTAATCCTTTTGACTGATATTTAATTTTTCATTTGGTTTGAATTTTTTGGGAAAACAACCGAAAATTATCTCAAAAATATATCTAAAATCGATCGATTTGAAAACGGTCGTTTTCCATCACATACCTGATAAGCAGTATTTGTTTTAAATTTCAAAATATTGAAATTTGCGGCAAAGATATCAATTCCGGTAAGTAAGACCTATGGGAGGTACCATAAAAAATGAACCGATTTTGACGAATTTCAATAGCAATGGTCCTAATAACAAAAAAATAATCTGTGCCAAATTTCATCAAATTATCTTTAAAATTGGGGCCTGTATTTTGATTACATGTTTTAAGTGGGGGTCCATCCAGCCGACGGACGGACTGACATCGCTAAATCGACTAAAAAGTATACAAAAAGGTGGGTCTAAGACAAATATTTCTATGCGTCACATACATCAGCACAAACTTATAATACCCTGAATGGTATAATGTACTAATGTAGGTAAAAAGTGTTTTGGAGTTCGTTATATTTTTGGTCTAACTCTTTGAGTTACAAACACATTCACGAGCCCAATAGAGTAGGGTAGAGTTGTACAATATGTATATAATAATAATAACAGTGGGCGCTCATAAAAAAAACTATCGAGAGTAAAGCATATATTTGGCAATAATTGTTATTGTTATTTGCTTAATTTAACCTCATTTGCAATAAAATCAAATAGTGTCAACTAAATTAAATGATGCATAATTAAAGGTTTTTCAACTACAACAACGCCAGAGATACATACGCATTCACAAACACACACACTCTCACCAAACACACTTTAAAACAATAACAACAATACAATAAAGTGGAATAAAATAAAGTATAATTTCAGGCGCACACAAACTCAAATACTTGTAAAATGAATTTGTCTCTTTATGGTGTTGATGTTTGTGTTTAACAAAATGGAATCACAAAATAAAATAACATTTAAATTATAAAATAGGTAGGTAAATAAATAAAATGTTTATTTATTTAACAAATCCATTTTTAAATAAGCTAGAAAAATAACAAATCTAGCCTAAAATACAAAATTTTCAAATGATATAACAAATTACAATTAAAAAATACAACAAAAGAATTTTCAACTAATTGAAAGCATTAAATTTATTTAACTTATATTTTTTTTAAATAAGATCATAGTTCATTTAATTCTTCCAAAAATTTTTGACTATTTTTTTTACTTATTTTTATTAAGGAAATCCATAATCTTATTTGTTATTTAATCAAATTTATTGCAAAATAAAATATTGCACAAACAATTGAGTTTCAATACATTCACACACAGCCAGGCATTACTGCAAACACTCACACACACCGAAATTTATGAACGATCAATTCATGTGTAAAACTACAAAGAATATAAACGTAAAGGATGTTGAAAAAATATTATTCATATCGACAAAAACTGCAGGCAAAAGAAGGAAATATTGTATATTTTTGTATGAGCATGAATTGTAAGAAAAAACCTTTGATTTTTTCAATTTCCGCCCATTGAACGCAGTCAATTGCAAACAATATTTCAATAATAAAAATTAAAATATTTTATAAAATTTATGCTAAAAGTAAAATCAAGAGTATGAAGGGAAGATTTAAGAAAGGTGAAGACGACTTGAAGGAATCTTTAAAGATAAAGGAAATTTTTAGTATGGAAAAATTTGTTATTTCATCAAACAATATTTTTGTCTTCATTTTCACCAAAGATGCCTTGAGAGAATTTTTAAAGATATAGAAAAATTTCTGATTTTTTATGTAGAGAATTTTTGAAATTTCTTTAAGAACATTTTCTGAGTTTTTGATTTTCTATATAGAAAATTTTTTGATTTTCTATATAGAAAATTTTTTGATTTTCTATATAGAAAATTTTTTGATTTTCTATATAGAAAATTTTTTGATTTTCTATATAGAAAATTTTTTGATTTTCTATATAGAAAATTTTTTGATTTTCTATATAGAAAATTTTTTGATTTTCTATATAGAAAATTTTTTGATTTTCTATATAGAAAATTTTTTGATTTTCTATATAGAAAATTTTTTGATTTTCTATATAGAAAATTTTTTCATTTTCTATATAGAAAATTTTTTCATTTTCTATATAGAAAATTTTTTGATTTTCTATATAGAAAATTTTTTGATTTTCTATATAGAAAATTTTTTGATTTTCTATGTAGAAAATTTTTTGATTTTCTATATAGAAAATTTTTTGATTTTCTATATAGAAAATTTTTTGATTTTCTATATAGAAAATTTTTTGATTTTCTATATAGAAAATTTTTTGATTTTCTATATAGAAAATTTTTTGATTTTCTATATAGAAAATTTTTTGATTTTCTATATAGAAAATTTTTTGATTTTCTATATAGAAAATTTTTTGATTTTCTATATAGAAAATTTTTTGATTTTCTATATAGAAAATTTTTTGATTTTCTATATAGAAAATTTTTTGATTTTCTATATAGAAAATTTTTTGATTTTCTATATAGAAAATTTTTTGATTTTCTATATAGAAAATTTTTTGATTTTCTATATAGAAAATTTTTTCATTTTCTATATAGAAAATTTTTTCATTTTCTATATAGAAAATTTTTTCATTTTCTATATAGAAAATTTTTTCATTTTCTATATAGAAAATTTTTTGATTTTCTATATAGAAAATTTTTTGATTTTCTATATAGAAAATTTTTTGATTTTCTATATAGAAAATTTTTTGATTTTCTATATAGAAAATTTTTTGATTTTCTATATAGAAAATTTTTTGATTTTCTATATAGAAAATTTTTTGATTTTCTATATAGAAAATTTTTTGATTTTCTATATAGAAAATTTTTTGATTTTCTATATAGAAAATTTTTTGATTTTCTATATAGAAAATTTTTTGATTTTCTATATAGAAAATTTTTTGATTTTCTATATAGAAAATTTTTTGATTTTCTATATAGAAAATTTTTTGATTTTCTATATAGAAAATTTTTTGATTTTCTATATAGAAAATTTTTTGATTTTCTATATAGAAAATTTTTTGATTTTCTATATAGAAAATTTTTTGATTTTCTATATAGAAAATTTTTTGATTTTCTATATAGAAAATTTTTTGATTTTCTATATAGAAAATTTTTTGATTTTCTATATAGAAAATTTTTTGATTTTCTATATAGAAAATTTTTTGATTTTCTATATAGAAAATTTTTTGATTTTGTATATAGAAAATTTTTTGATTTTCTATATAGAAAATTTTTTGATTTTCTATATAGAAAATTTTTTGATTTTCTATATAGAAAATTTTTTGATTTTCTATATAGAAAATTTTTTGATTTTCTATATAGAAAATTTTTTGATTTTCTATATAGAAAATTTTTTGATTTTCTATATAGAAAATTTTTTGATTTTCTATATAGAAAATTTTTTGATTTTCTATATAGAAAATTTTTTGATTTTCTATATAGAAAATTTTTTGATTTTCTATATAGAAAATTTTTTGATTTTCTATATAGAAAATTTTTTGATTTTCTATATAGAAAATTTTTTGATTTTCTATATAGAAAATTTTTTGATTTTCTATATAGAAAATTTTTTGATTTTCTATATAGAAAATTTTTTGATATTCTATATAGAAAATTTTTTGATTTTCTATATAGAAAATTTTTTGATTTTCTATATAGAAATTTTTTGATTTTCTATATAGAAAATTTTTTGATTTTCTATATAGAAAATTTTTTGATTTTCTATATAGAAAATTTTTTGATTTTCTATATAGAAAATTTTTTGATTTTCTATATAGAAAATTTTTTGATTTTCTATATAGAAAATTTTTTGATTTTCTATATAGAAAATTTTTTGATTTTCTATATAGAAAATTTTTTGATTTTCTATATAGAAAATTTTTTGATTTTCTATATAGAAAATTTTTTGATTTTCTATATAGAAAATTTTTTGATTTTCTATATAGAAAATTTTTTGATTTTCTTTATAGAAATTTTTTGATCTTTTATATAGAAAATTTCATGGTTTTTTATATAGAAAATTTTCTATTAACAAAATTTTCTGTTTTTTTGTAGAAAATTTTCGGATTTTCTAAAAATGTGTTGATTTTTTATAAAGAAAATTTTCTGATTTTTTATAAAGAAAATTTTCTGATTTTCTATATCGAAAGTTTTCTGGGAAAATCGATAAAAAATATGTATGAAAGACTTTATTTTCACACGCTCTTTCTATATAAAAAATTTTCTGATTTTCTATATAAAAAAATTTTTGATTTTCTATATAGAAAATTTTTTGATTTTCTATATAGAAAATTCTTTGATTTTCTATATAGAAAATTTCTTGATTTTCTATATAGAAAATATTTTGATTTTCTATATAGAAAATATTTTGATTTTCTATAAAGAAAATTTTTTGATTTTCTATATAGAAAATTTTTTGATTTTCTATAAAGAAAATTTGCTGATTTTCTATATAGAATATTTTCTGTTTAGAAAATTTTCTGATTTTCTCTAGAAAATTTTCTGAGTTTTTATAGAAAATTTTCTGATTCTCTATAAACTTTTTTGATTTTCTATGTATATAAAAAATTTTCTGATTTTTTACCGGAAATAAAAGTTTTGTACCAGAAACAATGACGACATATGTGACCTTCTCCGAGAAAAGGTATTAAAGAACGGGTTTGGACTTAAGGGTGGATTCTGGTACCTTAAAGGGTTTAGAATTAGATGAAATGAGTTAGATTTCTGAAGAAAATTATTTACACCATAAAACCTACAAACAAACATGGGAAAATCGATAAAAATGTGAAAGACTTCATTTTTACACACTTTTTTTTCGGAAAAGGTCACATATAGCGAAAGTCCAAAAATGCCTCAGTACTGGATATTTAAAATGTCCGTACCGGAAGTCAAAAATGTTTTTACCGAAAATAAAAATATATATAAACCGGAAACCAAAAATGTCTTAACCGGAAATCCAGATATTATCATACCGTAAATCAAAAAACTTTTATTTAGGTTATGAAAAAATTTCTAACATATAATTATAAATGTTCATTATAAAAATTTTAAATTCTCTGTGAATATTTAATGTAAATTCTTTATGCACAAAATCGAATTTTTTTGTAGAAAAGTTTAAAATTTCGACATGAAGAAAATTAAAATTTCTGCTTGAGAAAACCTAAGATGTGAGATATTTACTTGATATGCTTTGTATAGGGTAAAAAATCAAAAATATGAATTTTATTATTTAAGCAATGATTTTCAAGAGTGAGGGAAAAATATAGAAGTAAAGCATTCCAAATCCAAGCAAACAAAAAAAATTAAAATAAAAAAAGGAAAAAAGGAAAAATCTTTTAAATATAAAGTTGCCAATAAAAAATAAAGAAACACTTGAGTTAGTAAATATAAAAAGTTATGAAATGCATATAGAAACAGGGTTTTGTTAAAAAATTAAAAAAAAAACTATTCAACGATCTTGTAGTCAAAGTAACTTGATTAAGCTTTTAATAAAAAAATTGAATACTTTTTAACTCAATTAAAATGAATGTAAATTCTAAAAAAATGTATTTATACTGAATTTTATGATATATATTTTTTTAACTAAATTTCGAATTGATTCGTAACATATTTCTGTGACAATCTAAATCTGACAAACAAAACTGCACAGTTACTTTGAAATAGAAAACTTTAAAGTTAGTACAAATACCTATAACTATTAGTATAAATATCTAAATGAATGCATGTGTAATCTGTAACCATCCCAGTTTAATACAGATGACAACCAGAGCAGAAATACAAATATCAAAATGCCAACCGAGAGATAGTGAGTGAAAAAATGTAAAAGAATAATTGTAAGAAATAAAAAAAAATGAAATACGTAAAACAAGCGTGAAAAGAGCATTTACGCTTCGTTAAATCGCAGCTTTACACAGCGCTTATAGAAATATATATTCACACACATTTACACATATCTTTATTATCACCATCATCAGCTTCATCATAGTAAAAATACATACATACTCACACACAGCCATACACACATTCTTAACTTGCATTTATTCAAATTCATATAGAAACTGACATACAAACGCCACAGCTGTAGAGAATACAAGTTTTTCTTGAACTGCTGCTGCTCCTCCTGTTGCTGTAAATAAAATTCAATTTTCGCCGCATTTCCGTTTAAAATTTATAGCCAAAAAATGAAAAAAAGAGTAGTATAAAAATATGAACAAACTCTGCTTGTTTTTAGAAAAGTTTAAAATATTTTTTTCACATTTATTTATTTTTTTGGTTTTTTAGCTGTGTTATTTTAAGCAGAGCATTTGAATGTGTGTGTGCATGTGTATGTGTGCGGATATAGTTTTTAAATATTTGAGTATTTGTTTTTATTTCGTTCGTTTGCTGTTTCGCTGTTTTCATTGTTTTTTGCGGTTTTGAATTCAAATTCATTTGCAGCCACAAAATAATAATAAACAACAACCGAATGGTTGTATAGTTATGCAAAGCGTATTGGTATGTGGTGGCATTTAGATATTGCTGTTGCGGATTAGTTTATGTGCAGTAGAGTCATTCGAACTGAAAACGAGCAGTAACTAAGAATAACCCAGCAAAAAATTAGAGAGTATTTGAAAAAAACTAACAAAATTTCCATGAGTTTAAAATTAATTTCTTAGAAAGTAGAGAAATTACCAACCTTATTTCAGTCTTGCTAAACTAAGTGCTTTCCTTCTTCTTTAAAGTAAGCTTTTACCCGAAAAATTTGTATTTTGTTGCTTATTAATCTCCACCATTTTTTGTTGGCATACCGATATTGCAGATATTGCCTTTTTTCGTAAAAATCTGCATTGGCAAAGTAATGTTAGCACTCTTTATTTGGAGTTTTGTAGATTTATCTAGTTGTTGCCTTTTACCAGCGGTTGCCTTTAGTATGTGTCAGTGTGAATAACTAAAATAGTAATAGATTTCTGTTGCTGTTCATTTTTTGTGTGTGCGGCGATAGCTTTTAAATTGCAAGTGCGGGTGCCTTTGTAAGTGTGTGAGTGTATAAGGCATTACTTTTTTTTACAACTAAATTTTAGTTGCAAGTCAGCAAGTGGATTTTGGATTTTTTTCTGTTTTTTTTTTATAGTAAAT
This sequence comes from Stomorhina lunata, assembly GCA_933228675.1. Lineage (NCBI taxonomy): Eukaryota > Metazoa > Arthropoda > Insecta > Diptera > Rhiniidae > Stomorhina > Stomorhina lunata. The sequence goes on along the minus strand of OW121741.1, from coordinate 137,506,053 downwards.
AAGTTTATGTGCTAGAATTTATGGGCTATTGGAAAATTTTCTAAAATTTTATTATTGTTTTTTTTTTATTTTTTAAATCTATACGTTTATTTATATAAAATTAAGAATAGTTTAATTTTTGTCAGCTTTTTGCTATTTAATGGTTTAGTAATTTTTTATTTGCTAGTTTACAAAATTTATAGGAATATGAACATCGATTAAGTTAGAATTCATGGGATAATAATGAATTCATTAGTATTCTACATAACGAAGAATACTTTTGATTTTATTTATAGGATATCTCTGTATTGTCTTAACAAAACTTTGTTAATATTTTTAATGACAATTTTTGTCATATATCAAATGTTTGATTTCTATACCCCTCACCACTAGCTACGGGTAAGATAAATTTGTAATTTTTTCAATATTCGTCACACACGCCACACAGTGATATTTCATCATACATCTAACTGCAAAAAATAAAGTGATCCTACAACAATGAAATTTGGCACAATTATTTAGTTTTATATAGATAAGAAAAATTTAAAAAAACTTTGAAATCCGTCAATTCCTTCGGGTACCTCCCTTAGACCCCCATTTTTTTCACTTATCTTTATTTTCAATGTATAACCCGCAATTTTCACCAAAATTTCATGAAAATCGGCACAATTCTATTATTTGACCGATTGGTTGAAATCCGTCAACTCCTTGGGTTACCTCCTTTTGTTCACTTATTTTTTTCTCATTGTATAAAACGCTATTTATACCCTTCACCACAATAGGTGGAAAGGGTATTATAAGTTTGTGCTGATGTATGTAACGCATAGTCGATTTGAGTCTGAATCGATTTGGCGATTTTTTTATAGTGGGACCATGACTATTGAAATTCGTTATAATCGGTCCATTATTTATGGTACCTTCCATAGGTCCCAATTCCCGGAATTGATATATTGGCCACAAAAATCAATATTTTGTCATGAAGTTTAAAAAAAATACTGCTTATATAAACTTATTTCACTGTACCAAATTTCGAAACAATCGGTCCACATTTGACCATAGCTCCCATACAAACTCTTTTCTCAAAACGCACTAAATGGGACAAAATTCACTAAAACGCTCGTAAATCCGAAGATAATGAGAATTTTAAGTTAATTTTTTGCATACGTAACAACTGCAACAACTGTAATCAGTTTGCCAAATTTCGAGATAATCGGTACTTATTTGACCCTGGCTCTCATATTAGTCCAAATGACGAAAACAGCTTAAATGTATATTGCTAATATTTGTCTATATTGCTAATATTTGTCTTTATACAGGAAAAAGAACACCTTTGTCCTTAGTGGTGAAGGGTATCGTATGGTCGGGCATGACCGACTATAGCACTTTGTTACTTGTTTCAATAGAATTTGATAAAATTTCATACATTTCTATTTTTTGACCCAAAAAAGAGCCGTACTAATTTTGGTTGAAATCCGATGAATCCTTGGGGTACCTCCCTTGGAACCCCATTTTTCACTTATTTTCCTTCTCAATGTATAACCCTTTTATTTTTGATTCTTGAAAGTGCTCTACTAATTTTGGTTGAAATCCGTCGACTTCTTGGGCCTTAGACCCCTATTTGTTCATGTATTTTTATCTTCAATGAATAAGGCGAACTTCTCAATAAAATTTTGTGAAATTCGTCACTTGCCTAATAGTTGATCCAAAAAAGAACTCTACTAATTTTTATTGAAATCCGAAGACTCCTAGAGGTACTTTGTAAATCTCACAATAATGTAATTTGAACTAATGTTAGGATTAACAACTGCAATTTGATTAAAAATTAAAGCCTGAAGGTATGCAATGCTTTTTTAATATAAGCAATATTCCTTACTTTTTTTTTTACTAAATTTTGATTTTTTTTTTAAAGATTGACAAAAGTTGCTGAATTTTTTTTAGGTAATTCAAAAGAAAGGCCTTCTGCCTTTCATTTCATTATACTGAGAGCACGGAGGTAAACCGAGCTAACTGACTTTTTCTCCAACGAAAACAGCCAATGCTGAATTTTATAGGTCAATTTTGATACGCTTATATCTCCCAAACTACGAATGCAATTAACTTTTTTCTTTCTTTTAAACACAAGCAAGATCTCAGACTTAAATAAAATCGATACCAGCTAAAATATCTTTGATATATAAGTCTTTAAAATTCAATAATTTTACCATCAATTTTTGTTTCACAATATTCAGCTGACTTCAACCGATTTCTATATATATATATATATATATATATATATATATATATATATATATATATATATATATACATATCTTAGGAAAAAATACAGAGTTTTCATTGTCAGATTCTTCTCTACTAAATGACATTATTTGATTTTTGAAATATGATAGTTAAAACTGCCTTTTTTGCAGCAGAAATACCATAGTGCGCCATCGACCTATGGACTCAGAATCGCGATTTAGCCATGCCTTTCTGTCTTTATTTCTGTCTGTCTGTCTGTCTGTCTGTCTGTCTGCCTGTCTGTCTGTCTGTCTCTCTGTCTGTCTGTCTGTCTGTCTGCCTGCCTGTCTGTCTGTCTCTCTGTCTGACTGTCTGACAGACTGACTGTCTGTTGAATTCTAGTTTGTGGAGCTCCTAGAAGGCGGAACGATATGAGATCAAAATCTCTAATATCTTTTCATCAACTACCCGACCATAAAATACCCTTCACCATTGAGGTCAAATGTTAACTTAAAACTTAAAATTGTCATTATCTTTTGATTTACGAGCATTTAAGTGATTTTTGTCTCATTTGCTGGGTTTTGTATGAAGAGTTTGTATGGTAGCTATGGTCAAATATGGACCGCTTTCAACAAAATTTGGTATAGTGATTTTCGTTTATATAAGCAGTAATAATTTTAAATTTCAAAAAAATATACTAATTGCTGTCATAATACCAATAATACCATAATACCAATTCCGGGAAGTGAGACCTTTGGGAGGAACCCCAAATAATGGACCGATTTGACCAAATATCAAGCAGTATCAATAGCCATGGTCCCACTACCCAAATACCGACGAACGTATGGACTGACATCGACTGAATCGATTCAGGAAATGATTTTAAACCTATTGGTATACTAAAAGGTGGGTCTAAGACCAACATAATGCATAGAAATGCATTACATACATCACCACGAATTTATTATATCCTTTCCTCCTATGGTGGTAAGGGTATAAAAATGCCATGGCCAAAAATAACATATAACACGAATTTTCGCTTTGAATTAAAGAATCAATGTATAAATAATAACTTAAACTCATAAAATAAAAAGGGTTTTATTTATTTTCTAAAATAGATCTTTTTAAATAAAAACCATAGAAATGGTGGTTGGTAGTCCACCACGTTATTATGCTTTTAAAACTTTTTCAAGTTAGTCGCAAAGGGTTAATTGAAATCGTATTGTGACGTATAATTGATATTTAATATATAATTATATAAATATTACACATCCGTCTGTTATACTTTTTCTAAGCAATCAGATTTTGGAAATCTTTAATTTGAAGAAGAAATTTTATACATTTATAAGATGACTTAGAATTAAGGTATGTTTATGTTTGTAAGCTTTTAAATATCTGAGGATGAGTTAACATTTTAACTTAAATTTAATTTAATCAATATTATACAATTTATTTAATAAATTAAATTAAAGTTTCAAAACAATTTATTGAAATAAATCACTGATAAATCACAATTAGCAAAAATTTAATTATGGAATTTTTGTTAATAAAAAAAAGAAACTCTTGACATGGCAGTTCTATAATTAGAAATATTTTTCATGAAGAAAAATAGTCTAAATAATTTGAATTAATTTACAAGCTTTTAATAAAGAAAAGCTTCAGATTATAATATAGAAAAACTGATTCAATAAGATGGAAAAAAACTTATTAATTAAGAGTTATTGAAGATTTCTTCTTGAACTCTCATTGGAACTTTAAAAACTTAACAAATTTAATGGTCGAAGATGCTGCGATGAATAACAATTTTGATAGAAATTTGATGCTACCGTGACCAGGGATTGAACCCAGACTCAATATAATATGTTATACTTTTTGTGGATTTTTTGGTTGTTTTCATAGGTACCAGCCTGCGTCCATTGTTCATGATGATCAACTAACACTGTTTCAACTAAACAAACCACTTCTGAATGATTGATATTCCTGGTCCAAAGTCCGAATAATGCTTATTTTCGTTAATAATTGTTAACATTTTTTTATCCCAAATTGATGTGATAGCAAAGACGAGCTTGAATTATTTATAAAATAAATAATTGATTTATTTTTATATTCAACAATTTATCACCAAAATTTTGTTTCAAAAATTTCAAGCTTATAAAATTTCCGGTTGGCATGCCAAATTTACTAAGTAAAATGCAGTAATAAATTAATAAAATTTAAATAAATAAACGAATTTATTAAAATTTCAATAGTTTTAATATATCAGAATGTTTTTTTTTTTTGTAAAACAACTAAATCTCATATGGCATTTTAAGCATTAAAATTTAAACATTTTCATTTCATTTCAGACAGTTAAACACCGTTTCAAATAAATACATTTTGATACATGAGAAATCTAAATACTTGCCAACAAAACTAAAATTGAAATACATACAAATTCAGACATTTCATAAAATTGTTGTGTAAACATAAAATGTAAACTTGTATTTATGATAAAATTTTCCACATGAAAAAGCAATGTGTGAAAAGGAATGTTGACGGGGAAAGGCATAGAGTAGTGGAGGGTGTGCAAAAATTATGATGACAACAGGAATGATGATGATTAAGATGATAAGGATGATACTGATGATGATTGTTTCCTCTAAAATAAAATACTTATACATAGATATACATACAAACATTTATCCAGACATGCTTGCCTTAGCTCAAACAAACATTATAACACACGTGAATGATTTAGAATTTAAGTTGATTTGTATGTGAAGTTAAGCCGCATTAAACAAACATCAATCATTGTTTATATGAAATGTCTTCACAACGGATGGCAACAATAATACTAACAACAACAACAACAGTACTAAAAGTATTTACAACATAACAACAATAGCAATAATAATTTTACAATGATAATAACAAAATTGTTTTAACAGTGACAGGTGAAAGCGTTTACGATATTTGAAGATTTAAAAAAATGCTTAAAGTTTTTGAGATGTGTTTTCTTATTCAACTAAGTGACTTAAATAATTTAAAGTAGAAAAAAACAAGTAAGAAAGTGCTATAGTCGACCATACGATAAAAATTATGTTATTTATTTTATTTTTAAATTTCATGAAAAAATATTGATTTTTGTGGCCAATATATCAATTCCGGGAAGTGGGACCTATGGGAGGTACCATAAATAATGGACTGATTTTTGGACCATTACCAAAAAAATTATCTGTGCCAAATTTCATCAAATTATCTTTAGAATTGCGACCTGTAGTTTGATTACAAGGTTTACATGGGGGTCCAGCCAGCCAGCCGGATGGACGGACGGACGGACATCGCTAAATCGACTCAGAAAGTGATTCTATACTAAAAGATGGGTCTAAGACAAATATTTCTATGCGTTATAAACATCAGCACAAACTTATAATACCCTTTCCACCTATGGTGGTGAAGGTTATAAATATTATTTAAAAAAAAATTTATATTTGTATATAAAAAAAATTGTGCCCAAAATCTTCTATAAAAAATTTTTCATACGGAAAATTTTCTACAAAAATTTTTCTCCCGAAAATTTTATACCCAAAATTTAATTTAAAAATTTTTAAGCCAAAAATTTTCTATAAAAAATTTTTGGTAAATAATTTTTGTACCAAACATTTTTGGTAAATAATTTTTATAACGAAAATTTTCTATAACAAATTTTTGTACCAAAAATGTTCCATAAAAATTGTAATACCGTAAGTTTTCTATAAAAAATTTTTCATACGGAAAGTTTTTGAAAAAAAAAATTATACCAAACATTTTCTATAAAAATTTTTTTTACCGAAAATTTGCAAAAATAAAAAAAAAAAATTACATAAATTACATACATAAAAATTATTCAAGTCGAAAATTTTATACCTAAAACTTTCTATAAAAATGTTAATACCAAAAATATTCTATAAAAATGTTTATATCAAAAATTTTGATACCGAATATCCAAACTTTTGTTTAAAAAACAATTGTATACCAAAAATTTTACTTAAAAAATATTCAAGCCGAAATTATACCGATATTTTTCTATACAAAAATTATGTACCCAAAATTTTCCATAAAAAAAAAAATTTCATACGAAAAATTTTCAAAAAAAAATGTTTGTACCAAAAATTTTCTATAAAATTCTTATACCGAAAATTTCCTTTAAAAAATTTTAAGACCGAAAATTTAAAAGAAATTTACCGAAAACTTCCTATAAAAAATTCTTGTACCTAAAATTTTCTATAAAAAACTTTTATACCGTAAATTTTTTAGGAAAAAATGTTTATACTAAAAATTTTCTAAGAAACATATATACCATAATTTTTCTGTAAAAAAAATTTTTACCGAAAATTTTCTAAAAAATTTGTTTATATCGAAAATTTTGTTTAAAAAAATTTGTATACCAAAAATTTTACATAAAAAATGTTCACATTGAAAATTTTCTATACAAATTTTTATACTCAAAACTTTCTATAAAAATGTTTGTACCTAAAACTTTCTTGTGAACCACCGTGGTATAGCAGGTTAGTCACCCGCCTAGCATAACAGAGGCCCAAGTTCGATCCCTGGCCAGACTCACTTGAAAAAATAAATTTTCAAAAAAGCGGCGGTTCACCTCATAACTCAGCTAGCCACTGGTTATTGAGTATTAGGCTATGAAAAACTTCTCTAACTAATGCATTTGCCGTTCGGAGCCGGCGTTAAAACGTAGGTCCCTTTCAATGAGTCTAAAAATAGAATCGGATGCCGCTCATTGTTTGAGAGAAGTAACCCTTGTTCCAATTGGAATGTTGTCGGGGACTTATATATATACATATATAAAACTTTCTTTAAAAATTTGTATACCAAAAATTTCCTATAAAGAATTTTATGCCAAAAATTTTTATACCTAAAACTTTCTTTAAAAATTTTTATACCAAAAATTTCCTATAAAGAATTTTATGCCAAAAATTTTCTGTAAACATTTTTATATCGAAAATTTTCTATAAAAGTTTTTATACCAAATAATTTCTATAAAAATTTTTGTACCAAAAATTGTCTATAAAAATTTTTATACCGAAAATTTAATCAAAAATGAAGTTCAGTACGAAAATTTTTCATATATCAATATTTCTTTTATTTTGAAAGCCGCGTAGATTAGAATTCTCGTAAACCGAGTACAGCGTAAATCGAGGTATAGGCGTACATTCAAATTTTACTTTTAAATACGATACAACTTTGAAAAAAATTAAACAATTTTTAACTTAATCTTTCACTTAAATTTTTAATTTTTTGTGTATTATTTTGTTAACACAACAAATGTTTTATATTAAAAAAAACTGTTTTAAAAACGATTTTAAATGCATGATTTAATACTATTTGCTTAAATTAATTTCTATCACATTAAAAGTGTTTGTCATTGAAAGTTTCATCGTCATGTTCCCAACTTTTGCTCAACATTGACTCTTTATACTTGGGCTTTGTTTTACGAATGAATAAGTCCTTATACATACTTACACGCATACAAATGCATTTATCATTTCTATATATTTCTTTAGGTTTTTTTTCTGAACCAACATTACACCAGTTCGTGTTATAAAATAAATTAACACTACGCTGATGACGAACATGATGATGATGACGACGATGACACTAACGATGTTGATGAATTCTGATTTTTTTAATATTATATAAAACAATTTTATTTTTTTGCATTTTCATCTTTTTCTGTTGTTCATAATTTTAATATGTGTAAAAATTTTTAACAGGTGAATTTTGCATGTTACATATACACATACATTTAAGTGTGTATTTTGATGTAAAACTTTCTGCTTGTTTTCGTGAGAAAGTATTTATGCATGCGAAGGCATATGTATTTATATGTATAAGAGTTTGTTGACTGTATGTATGTTTATGCAATCAACGCCACTTTTTAACACCATTTTGTTAAAAAAATATTTTATTAAAATAATTTTACATAACTACACTTGTATTTATGTTACTTTACATGTTGCAATTGTAGTTGTAGTGCGTTAATGTAAATTTGTTTAGTGTGAGAAGTTAAAAGCAAAATACTTGAGCTTGCTTCATAGTAAATTTACTGCACAGTGTCTGCAATTGGTAAAAGAAAGAAACTGCATATCATTCTTAAAATTTGTCTTTAAGCTATCAAATATTTTAGTTTAAAACATTCATATTACCTAAAGAATTAATATAATTAATAAAACTTATATAATGTTATTTATTTTTTCCCTAAAATAATACAGTTTTGCTCACTGTGATACTGCGTAGCCTTTTTTCATATAATTACAAGAAATATGTTATCTGTTACGCTAGAACAAGTTATTCTAGAAAATTTATACTAATTAGTTTAATAGGTTATAGTAAATAAAAAATGCTCCATTTCAATTGAGAAAAAAAAAAATAGGTTGATGAGTGAAGAATTATTCCTTACACCCTTCTAAAAAAAATTTGGTTAAAAAAATTTTTGTATAGAAAAATTTTCTCTATACAAAAGTTATCGTTTTAAAAAATTTTCTTAAAAAAATTTTTTTTATAGAAAAATTTTCGTTAAAAATTTTTTCTATAAAAAAATTTTCTTTAAAAAATTTTTCTTTACAAAAATTTTCATTAAAAAATGTTTTCTATAGAAAAATTTTCCTTAAAAAATTTTTTCTATAGAAAAATTTTCGTTAAAAAATTTTTTCTATAGAAAAATTTTCATTAAAAAATTTTTTCTATAGAAACATTTTCGTTAAAATTTTTTTTTTATAGAAAAATTTTCGTTAAAAAATTTTTTCTATAGAAAAATTTTCGTTAAAAAATTTTTTCTATAGAAACATTTTCGTTAAAATTTTTTTTTAAAGAAAAATTTTCGTTAAAAAATTTTTTCTATAGAAAAATTTTCGTTAAAAAATTTTTTCTATAGAAAAAATTTCGTTAAAAAGTTTTTTCTATAGAAAAAATTTCGTTAAAAAATTTTTTCTTTAGAAAAAATTTCGTTAAAAAATTTTTTCTTTAGAAAAAATTTCGTTAAAAAATTTTTTCTATAGAAAAAATTTCGTTAAAAATTTTTTCTGTAGAAAAAATTTCGTTAAAAAATTGTTTCTATAGAAAAAATTTCGTTAAAAAATTGTTTCTATAGAAAAAATTTCGTTAAAAAATTTTTTCTATAGAAAAAATTTCGTTAACAAATTTTTTCTATAGAAAAAATTTCGTTAAAAAATTTTTTCTATAGAAAAAATTTCGTTAAAAAATTTTTTCTATAGAAAAAATTTCGTTAAAAAATTTTTTCTATAGAAAAAATTTCGTTAAAAAATTTTTTCTATAGAAAAAATTTCGTTAAAAAATTTTTTCTATAGAAAAAATTTCGTTAAAAAATTTTTTCTATAGAAAAAATTTCGTTAAAAAATTGTTTCTATAGAAAAAATTTCGTTAAAAAACTTTTTCTATAGAAAAAATTTCGTTAAAAAATTGTTTCTATAGAAAAATTTTCGTTAAAAAAATATTTTATAGAAAAATTTTCGTTAAAAAATTTTTTCTATAGAAAAATTTTCGTTAAAAATATTTTCTGTAGAAAGATTTTCGTAAGTTTTCTTTAGAAAAATTTCTATAGAAAAATTTTCGTTAAAAATTTTTTTTTAAAGAAAAATTTTCGTTAAAAATTTTTTTCTATAGAAAAATTTTGGTTAAAAAATTTTTTCTATAGAAAAATTTTTGTTAAAAATATTTCCTATAGAAAGATGTTCGTAAGTTTTCTTTAGAAAAATTTCTATAGAAAAATTTTTGTTAAAAAATTTTTTCTATAGAAAAATTTTTGTTAAAAATTTTTTTCCTTGGAAAAATTTTCATTTAAGAAAACTTCCCTGTAGAAAAATTTACGTTAAAAATATTTAAATATGGACAAATTTTTCTATAGTATATAATTTTACTTAATTATACTTCTTCGTTTAATTGTATCTTAATTTATTATCAATAAAAATGAATTTGTATTTATTTATCTTATCAACATATTAAACGAGGCATATAATTTATAATAATTTAATTATATCTAACACTCTTATGTATACAGTTTATATTGAAATATGTTGGAATTTCCTTACAACAAACTTATCTTTAAATAGAGGAAAATTTGCAGAATAAATAATTTAAAATAAAGAAATTATTTAAACATATTTACATAAATGAGCCATAGAAAATAGATTGTAAATAAATTTCATTATTGCCAGAATTATAATTACAGGCAAATAAACTAATTACACAATTACATTTTATAATATTATCTTTATATGGGCAAATCCAAAAAATATAGCTACAAGGATCATATTGTTAAATTTTCTTCAAAATATAGGGTCGACCTCCCTATAGGGTATTCAAATCTATTGATCACAATTTGGGCTGTGTTACACTCTTCTATTAACAACATCAGAAAACTAGTTCCCGATTTATTTCGCATCTATAAGAGATTATTTCTTCGTGGTCGACTGGCGAGTAGGCCCAATAGAGCAATACAAATTCGATCTTTGCCAGTTGCATTATTGAAAAGTTTAAGTTATATATCAACAAAGAGTACTCCATCAATCCTCCCCTTCAATCTTTCTTTTTATAAGGGTTATCTTTGAGTTATCAAGTTATACAATCCAATATGTGTATAAGAGAATGATAATAAGAACGACCTAAGTCGAGATATTAAAAATATCTTATTCTTCAAATAATAATTAGATTTGATATGCTTTTGTTTTGAATTTATCTCCATTGTCTCTTTTAGTGATTTTTTGAAATATCAAAAGTTGTTCATTTATCACTTAAAACACTTTAACTTGAAGCACTTTAACAATTTATTTTTGTTTATGTTCTAAGAAAGTGATAAGCATTGATTCAAGTTAGTATGAGAAAATATCTATTTAAGGAAATCCTGGTTTATAAATATAAAATAAACAACAAAAACCAATCTTATACAAATACAAACAAATAATTTCACTAAGAAATTTTATCAATGTTTAGAAATGTATATGTGAGTGTGTTGTTCCCAGTAAGTTTGCATATGTTTGTATATCTTTATTACTCTCAAACTCAAACAAACGCCATAATATATGCAATTAAAACATAGAATTTCTTGAATTTTGTGTTTGTTTTAAGAACATTATCAATATAATCTTTAACATGACCAAGAACGCCAACATCATCATCATCATCATGGGGCTGTTATCTTCATTATTATCATCATCAGGAATTATTGTTATTAAACACTTTGTACTTAAAACAGAATATAAACATCATAAATTATATTTATTTATACAAATGATAGTAATCTAATGTATGAATGTATATGTAAATTAATATCAACATGTACAGTATGTAAATCTACATATATACCATTTAAAGAAAATTTTATAAATGTTCTTATTTTCCTGAAATGTAAATTACAAAAAACCCTCTACGGAAGTTAAACAAAAATAATAAATTTTAAATATATTTTAATTCATTTGTATGTATAAGTGAGTTGGCATATACATCTACAAGTTCTACTTGTCATCTTCTTAAGTTTTTAGATTAATATATAAAATTTTATTCAAATATAATTTGTATTTTGTATTCATATAATATAAAATTTCAAAATAATTAATCACTCTTAACTTGGACAGCAGAAATTAAGTAACTAAATATAAGGATTTCATTAATATGTTTCTTATTCAAGTCCTGAATGTTGGGAAGGGACTTTATTAAAATTTTGGTCACACAATTTTATTTTGTAATTGCCTTAATCAAACATTTCATTGCTAAGAAAATTAATTGTCTTTGTCAGGTTTATGATGTTGAAAATGGAATTAAGAAAGATATATTTATGTATGTGTATTTCTAAATTAAGTTGAGCAGAAAGAAATGTTTGTAATCTTTTAGGAGAAGAAATACGCTTTTAAAGTAGACAGGAGTAAAAAAAAAAATAGTATTAATAAGTATTTTTATGACTTGGCAACTAATCGAATATATGTGCAGAAAATTTGTGCTTTCCAAAACAAAGTAAAAGTTTGAAGCAGATCCCACAACACTGAAAGTGAAAAGAATTACTTCATTAAATTAGACGCTTTACTTTCAACGAGACTAATAAAAGTTACCATAAAAACAGTTATACTAACACTTTTTCTTTAGAAAACTGTTATACTAATACTTTTTCTATAGAAAAACTGTTATACTAACACTTTTTCTATAGAAAACTGTTATGCTAACACTTTTTCTATAGAAAAACTGTTATACGAACACATTTTCTATAGAAAAACTGTTCTACTAAAACTTCTTCTAAAGAAAAACTGTTATACTAACACTTTTTCTATAGAAAAACTGTTATACTGACACTTTTTCTATAGAAAACCTGTAATACTAACACTTTTTCTAAGGAAAAACTGCTATACTAACACTTCTTCTAAAGAAAAACTGTTATACTAAAACTTCTATAGAAAAACTGCTATACTAACACTTTTTCCATAGAAAAACTATTATACTTACACTTTTTCAATAGAAAAACATCTATACTAACACTTTTTCTATAGAAAAGCTGTTATACTAACACTTTTTCTATAGAAAAACAGTTATACTAACACTTTTTCTATAGAAAAACAGTTATACTAACACTTTTTCTATAGAAAAACTGTTATACTAACACTTTTTCTATAGAAAAACTATTGTACTAACATTTTTTCTATAGAAAAACTGTTATACTAACACTTTTTCTATAGAAAAACTGTTATACTAACACTTTTTCTATAGAAAAACTGTTATACTAACACTTTTTCTATAGAAAAACTGTTATACTAACACTTTTTCTATAGAAAAACTGTTATACTTACACTTTTTCTATAGAAAAACTGTTATACTAACACTTTTTCTATAGAAAAACTGTTATACTAACACTTTTTCTATAGAAAAACTGTTATACTAACAATTTTTCTATAGAAAAACTGTTATACTAACACTTTTTCTATAGAAAAACTGTTATACTAACAATTTTTCTATAGAAAAACTGTTATACTAACACTTTTTCTATAGAAAAACTGTTATACTAACACTTTTTCTATAGAAAAACTGTTATGCTAACACTTTTTCTATAGAAAAGCTGTTATACTAATACTTTTTCTATAGAAAAACTGTTATACTAACACTTTTTCTATAGAAAACCTGTTATACTAACACTTTTTCTATAGAAAAACTGTTATACTAACACGTTTTCTATAGAAAAGCTGTTATACTAACACTTTTTCTATAGAAAAACTGTTATACTAACACTTTTTCTATAGAAAAACTTTTATACTAACACTTTTACTATAGAAAAACTGTTATACTAACACTTTTACTATAGAAAAACTGTTATACTAACACTTTTTCTATAGAAAAAACTGTTATACTAACACTTTTTCTATAGAAAAACTGTTATACTAACACTTTTTCTATAGAAAAACTGTTATACTAACAATTTTTCTATAGAAAAACTGTTATACTAACACTTTTTCTATAGAAAAACTGTTATACTAACAATTTTTCTATAGAAAAACTGTTATACTAACACTTTTTCTATAGAAAAACTGTTATACTAACACTTTTTCTATAGAAAAACTGTTATGCTAACACTTTTTCTATAGAAAGCTGTTATACTAATACTTTTTCTATAGAAAAACTGTTATACTAACACTTTTTCTATAGAAAACCTGTTATACTAACACTTTTTCTATAGAAAAACTGTTATACTAACACGTTTTCTATAGAAAAGCTGTTATACTAACACTTTTTCTATAGAAAAACTGTTATACTAACACGTTTTCTATAGAAAAGCTGTTATACTAACACTTTTTCTATAGAAAAACTGTTATACTAACACTTTTTCTATAGAAAAACTTTTATACTAACACTTTTACTATAGAAAAACTGTTATACTAACACTTTTTCTATAGAAAAAACTGTTATACTAACACTTTTTCTATAGAAAAACTGTTATACTAACACTTTTTCTATAGAAAAACTGTTATACTAACACTTTTTCTATAGAAAAACTGTTATACTAACACTTTTTCTATAGAAAAACTGTTATACTAACACTTTTTCTATAGAAAAACTGTTATACTAACACTTTTACTATAGAAAAACTGTCATACTAACACTTTTATAGACAAACTGTTATACTGATACTTTTATAGACAAACTGTTATACTCATACTTTTTCTGTAGAAAAACTGTTACACTGATACTTTTTCTATAAAAAAAACTCGTATACTGACACTTTTTCTATAGAAAAATGTTATACTGACACTTTTTTGTATTGAAAATCTGTTATACATTTTTTCTATAGAAAACTGTTAAAACAATCTTTTTTCTACACAAAAACTGTTATACAGACACCTTTTCTATAGGAAAATTAATTTACTGACACTTTTTCTTTAAAAAAATTATTATACTGAAACTTTTTCTATCGAAAAACCATTATACTTACGCGTTTTCTTTAGAAAAACTATTATACTGAGACCTTTTCTTTAGAAAATCTGTTAAGATGATACTTTTTCTATGGAAAAACTGTTATTCTGACACTTTTTCTTTAGGAAAACTGACATTTGACAATCTAAAAGCAAAACCCGAACATTACCCATACTTTCTCTATTTGGAGTTGTAGGAGCCCTTCAAAATAAAATAGTCTCTTTTCGATGCAGATTGTGGTCATTTCTTGGTTCACATTCATTCTGTTTTTAGTCTTCAAATTTAAATATTTTAGAGTGATCAAATCACTATAAAAATGCATGCAGAAAATAATGTTTAATTACGTAAAACATTCATTAATTTGTTGAAAATTTTTCTATTAGCTTTATGGCACAGAAAATGACAACGATCAATCTTAGATAAAAATAGTTGGAATCATTCCTTAAATTCTATAAAGGATATTACACATACAATTTATGTATTTACCTTAAATGTAATATAATATATTTCATTATATTTTCCTTTTAGAGCTACATAATCTAGAAACTTTCGTTTTTTTAATTCATGTAAATATTCATCCATATTATTTCTGATGTATGTATTTATGTGCTTGTAATAACCAAACTTAAAATTTACTCTCGATCTATTTAATTGTAAATCTCTCAAGTAAATAAATAAATAAATGTAAAAATAAATAAAATCGTCATATAATTTACAATGTTTACAAATAAATTTACATAATTTCTGTAAAATGGTATAAAAATGTATGCTTTTATGTATGTATTTATGTGAATACATATTTATCTAAAGGCTTGTTGTTGAAGTGTGTTAGTATATTAATTTATAGAGTACGAATATTCAACAAATTGTATCAATATCTTTACTTTTGGGGATTTAAACACATAAACACACACACACACATCTCTGTGCGTATGTGTTTATGTAGAAATATTTATCAACTCTCTTAAATATTTGTTTATATTTCATTGTAGTAGTTTCATTCTAGTTTGCATGTAGTAATACTCTTACTGGTGTATTTTATTTGTTTTTTTTTTTTCATTTTTTGTAAAATAACTCTTACAAACAAATATTTTATGGTTTATTTAAACAAAAGACTATGCGGTTTTAGTTTTTTCCAAAACAAGTTTTTCAAATATTTTTGCTATTTTTTTCTTATTTAGTTATTTGGAAAATTTCTGCATTTATCTGTAAATGTGAATGTATGTGAGTGTATGTGTGTAAGTGAGTTATTTTATAAATACAAATTGGTTTCTCTAGTTGTCAGCTGTACAGTACATTTATCACTCTGGGGTATTTTGTTATCGTTCATTTGTTTGTTGACTGGTTTTTGTTAAATGCTGAAAAATATCTATTATTTTTCTAACTTTTTTTATGTGTTTAATTGTTGTAGTATTTTTTGATAAATTTTCTGCTTATATATACTATTAGTTGACTTGAAATAAGTAAATATTATTCTAATACTGTTACTAAATTATAGAAATATAGATATTGTATACCCTACATCATCATAGAAGATTATCATTCTCAAGGATTTTGCAATGTATAGAAATATTGGCCTCCTTTCCGACTTAGGTATATCGATTTATAGATTTTCAAAAACGAATTAATGACAGAATTTAGTAAAAACACATTTCTAAGCATTAAATAGCTCAGTAGTAGTAGCTATCACATTGTCAAGTTTGACTGGCTGTAGCATTTTCTTACTTCTTTCTACTGTGGCTTTGAATGCTATCTCAAACTGGCTCTTTTTGTTTACAAAAAATGTACAAAAAAATGAATAAAAATTGAATTAATCTAAAGAAAACCATAAAACAGAGATAAATGTATTATTTATTTATTGTGGTAATTATCTAAATGTTTGCATAAAAAGTTTGGTTGAAATTATTTGAATAAAAAGAAATTGAAATATTATTATCAGATGTTGTACTTTTTTGTACATTCCATTAAGTAACAATCAAGATGATTGATAAGATACATGACAACTATATTAAAAAATCAAAAACATTCATTCAAGGAAAATTAAAACTGAAAGATTAAAAAAATCGAGATAAATATTGTTGAAATCCAATATAACTTGGAAATAACTTGGTAACCTTTACTTTGCTAATTAGCTGAATTAATAAAAAAATAATCAAAAATTAGAAGTAAATAGTTTGAAGACCTTATTTTAAAAGTGTATTAAGTCCATATTTTTTAATTAAGATATAAAGGATTTTGCGTTTTAGTGTCTTAAAAATATAGGTGACAAATTTTAGTAAATTAATATTAAGTTTTAACTAGAACCCATCAAATTTATTCTCTCATAAAAATAAAATTATAAAAACCATTTGGAAATGCGTTTTTTAGCGGGTTGAATGGACTTATACCACTTTCAAAACAAACATTTTAAAATATTCATTTTTTTAATTGAAAAACATAAAAAGTAAATTTTTGAAAAATTTCCTAAAAAATAAATTTTTTAAAAATTTCCTATAAAAAGTAAATTTTTGAAATATTTCCAATAAAAAGTAAATTTTTAAAAAATTTCCAATAAAAAGTAAATTTTCGAAAAATTTCCTATAAAAAGTAAATTTTTAAAATATTTCCAATAAAACGTAAATTTTTAAAAAATTTCCTATAAAAAGTAAATTTTTGAAAAATTTCCTATAAAAAGTAAATTTTTGAAAAATTTCCTATAAAAAGTAAAATTTTAAAAAATATCCTATAAAAAGTTAATTTTTGAAAAATTTCCTATAAAAAGTAAAATTTTAAAAAATATCCTATAAAAAGTATATATTTATGAAAAATTTCATATAAAAAGTAAATTTTTAAAATATTTCCAATAAAACGTAAATTTTTAAAAAATTTCCTATAAAAAGTAAATTTTTGAAAAATTTCCTATAAAAAGTAAATTTTTGAAAAATTTCCTATAAAAAGTAAAATTTTAAAAAATATCCTATAAAAAGTTAATTTTTGAAAAATTTCCTATAAAAAGTAAAATTTTAAAAAATATCCTATAAAAAGTATATATTTATGAAAAATTTCATATTAAAAGTAAATTTTTGAAAAATTTCCTATTAAAAGTAAACTTTTTTAAAAATTTTCTATTAAAAATAAATTTTTGAAAAATTTCCTATAAAAAGTAAATTTTTTTAAAAATTTCCTATAAAAAGTAAATTTTTCAAAAATTTCCTATAAAAAGTAAATTTTTAAAATAATTTTCAATAAGAATTAAATTTTTGAAAAGTTTTCTATAAAAAGTAACTTTTTGAAAATTTTCCTATAAAAAGTAAATTTTTGAAAAATTTCCTATAAAAAGTATATTTTCAAAAATTTCCCATAAAAAGTAAATTTTTTAAAAATTTCCTATAAAAAGTAAATATTTGAAAAATTTCCTACAAAAAGTAAATTTTTGAAAAACTTCTTGTAAAAAGTAAATTTTTGAATAATTTCCAAAACAATTAAATTTTTGAAAAATTTCCTATAAAAAGTAAATTTATAAAAAATTTTATATTAAAAGTAAATTTTTGAAAAATTTCCTATTAAAAGTAAATTTTTAAAAATTTCCTATTGAAAGAAAATTTTTGAAAAATTTCCTATAAAAAGTAAATTTTTGAAAAATTTCCTATAAAAAGTAAATTTTTGAAAAATTTCCTATAAAAAGTAAATTTTTGAAAAATTTCCTATAAAAAGTAAATTTTTGAAAAATTTCCTATAAAAAGTAAATTTTTGAAAAATTTCCTATAAAAAGTAATTTTTGAAAAATTTCCTATAAAAAGCAAATTTTTGAAAAATTTCCTATAAAAAGTAAATTTTTTAAAAATTTCCTATAAAAAGTAATTTTTTGAAAAATTTCCTATAAAAAGTATATATTTATGAAAAATTTCATATTAAAAGTAAATTTTTAAAAATTTCCTATAAAAAGTAAATTTTTGAAAAATTTCCTATAAAAAGTAATTTTTGAAAAATTTCCTATAAAAAGCAAATTTTTAAAAATTTCCTATTAAAAGTAAATTTTTGAGAAATTTCCTATTAAAAGTAAATTTTTTTAAAAATTTTCTATAAAAAGTAAATTTTTGAAAAATTTCCTATAAAAAGTAAATTTTTCAAAAATTTCCTATAAAAAGTAAATTTTTCAAAAATTTCCTATAAAAAGTAAATTTTTAAAATAATTTTCAATAAGAATTAAATTTTTGAAAAGTTTTCTATAAAAAGTAAATTTTTGAAAATTTTCCTATAAAAAGTAAATTTTTGAAAAATTTCCTATAAGAAGTAAATTTTTGAAAAATTTTCTATAAAAAGTAAATTTTTAAAAAATTTCCTATAAAAAGTAAATTTTTGAAAAATTTCCTATAAAACGTAAATTTTTGAAAAATTTCCTATAAAAAGTAAATTTTTGAAAAATTTCCTATAAAAGGTAAATTTTTGAAAAATTTCCTATAAAAAGTAAATTTTTGAAAAATTTCCTATAAAAGGTAAATTTTTGAAAAATTTCCTATAAAAAGTAAATTTTTGAAAAATTTCCTATAAGAAGTAAATTTTTGAAAAATTTTCTATAAAAAGTGAATTTTTAAAAAATTTCCTATAAAAAGTAAATTTTTGAAAAATTTCCTATAAAACGTAAATTTTTGAAAAATTTCCTATAAAAAGTAAATTTTTGAAAAATTTCCTATAATAGGTAAATTTTTGAAAAATTTCCTATAAAAAGTAAATTTTTGAAAAATTTCCTATAAAAAGTAAATTTTTGAAAAATTTCCTATAAAAAGTAAATTTTTGAAAAATTTCCTATAAAAAGTAAATTTTTAAAATAATTTTCTGTAAAAATTAAATTTTTGAAAAATTTTCTATTAAAAGTAAATTATTGAAAATTTTCCTATAAAAAGTAAATTTTTGAAAAATTTCCTATAAAAAGTAAATTTTTGAAAAAATTCCTATTAAAAGAAAATTTTTGCAAAATTTAAAATTATTCTGCCAAATTTCCAGTATTTTTATTCAATTGTATGAAATTGCAAATATTTTTAAATATCAATTAAAACTATCTTAGACTCGTACTTATATGAATATAAGTTTAACTTTTACTCTGTTTAAGTAAATATTTAATTTTAAAATGCATTGGACTTAACCCACTTTAAAAAAAAAAAAATATACTTATATTTTGTTTGAAGAAACATTTGCGTTTGAAATTGGACTTTATCCACTTTCAAAACAAATAAATTTGAAATTTTTATTTCGTTTGAATAATTGTTTCTTTTAAATTGAAAAATATATGGGACTTAAGCCACTTTCTAAATAAAAGTGTGTGTCAAATCGTTAACTACAAAATGTTTGACTGTCAATATTTTAGTAAGTTTTGTAAATTTAAAATTAATTATTTTTCGCATAGTAAAATCCGCAATTGCAGAACCTTTCCCCCTCATTAACTTTTGAAATGTGGACTTATTCTACTTTCAAAACAAAGTCTTCATTTAATCCAGTGCAATTAAGTTTTCATAATTTCTTTGATTTTTGATATTATTGGGATTTATTTAAAAGCAAAATTTTGCAGCATACTCTTAGGCAGTAAAAAATAAAAAACCATTGATTTATATAAAACTGAATGTAAATTTTCATATTACAAACTTGTTAAATACAAATTTGCAATATTTTATTATTATATAAATTTTTTATGCGAAAAACATAAAATTGTATTTATGTAATTAGAAACTATTTTTTCGGTTATTAATCAAATTTATTTACGAACCATTTTCATGACAGACAAAAACATAAATGTTTTCTATCTAAATCTACACACATACATATGCACAAGTGCAATTAATAATAATTTAAAAGTTGCAAATTTAATGTGCATAATAAACACATTTTTTCTATTAAAATCTAAAACTGCAACTGCCATAAAAATGTAAAAAATTATGAACAAACATTCAAACACACTCGTAAATATTTGTATGTCCAGTACAAATATACGGGCATTTATAGACAAATATTTAAATCTGTGTGTTTGTATATTTAAAATAATAAATGTATTTATTTTTAAACTACTGCTGCTACTCATGTTAACATTTTGTAAAATTTTTTTGAATTTCTCTTTTCTATGTGTTAGAATTTTAGTGTATTTCTTTTTTTTCAAAATTCAAATTTCCAATTGATCAATTTTTGTACAATTCAATGGAAAAAATGCTAGATTATATTTTTATTTGCAATAAAAAATAAATTTAAATATTCTTTATAAAAAAAAAAGTATGAATCTGAAATTAGTTTATGTTAAGCACATAAATGCTTACATATACAATACATGCACATATCTGTACATGTGTATACATATATGTTTTCGTTTCCTCTAAATGTGTTCATGTTCATGGGATGTGAAAATGAATCTAATAGTTTAACAAATAAGTTAAAATATATTCTAAATAGAAAAGTAACGTATTCTCTGAAAGAATATAATAGCAGTTTTTAATTTTTTAGTTAAAATGTGTATAGGAAGAAAAAAATTTTGAATGTTTAAAAATTTAGTTTTAACTGAAAAGGTGTTTTTGAGTGTCGAATGTCGAACCTTAAATACACTTCACCAATTTTATTCAAAAAGTAAAATACAGAATGGACAGAGTTTTTTTTTTTCAATTACAAATATTTATGTTTTGAAGACTGATTAAGGCGATTAAGTCACCACAGCATCCTCTATTGACTATAAGCATTTTAGCATTAACATCGTCGATATAAAAATTAATTATATATGCTTTAGAATAATAATATTAAAATAATGAGTCTTAATAACAACATATGAAGCAACTTCACTGTTTTTGAAATAGTCACGACGCACATCGAAGTGCAAAAAATAGAAGGAGTGACCCTACAATGATGAAATTTTGCATACTTGTTTACTATGTTTTATATAGATAAGAAAAATTCAAAAGAAATTCGAAATCCGTCGACTCCTTGGGGTACCTACCTTGTACCCCAATTTTTCTTTACAATGTACAATTCGCAATTCTCAACAGAATGTAATGAAATTCAACACACGTCTAATAGTTAATTCAATAAAGAAAAGAAATCCGCAATTCTTAACAGAATTTGAAAAGTTAATCTAAAAAAGAGGTCTGCTAATTATGGTTGGAATCAGTTGACTCCTTGGGTGCTTACTTTGAAACCCCATTTTTTCACCAATTTTTTGTTCAATGTATAAGCCGCAATTCTCATCTGAATTTGAAAAAAAAATCGGCACACGTTTAGTAATTGATCAAACCAAAGTTATACTAATGGTTGAGATTCTTTGACTCTCGGGGTATCTGCCTTGAACCCCCATTTTTCACTT
The DNA here is from genome assembly GCA_933228675.1 of Stomorhina lunata. Lineage (NCBI taxonomy): Eukaryota > Metazoa > Arthropoda > Insecta > Diptera > Rhiniidae > Stomorhina > Stomorhina lunata. The sequence continues at coordinate 137,484,104 of OW121741.1, read as the reverse complement.
ATTATTGTTCTCAACGTATAAGCCGGAATTCTGAACAGTATTTGAAAAAAACAATTGACACACTTCTATTAGTTTATCCAGCAAAGAGCTCAAACAATTTTGGTTGAAATCTGTCCACTCTTTAGGGAACTTGCTTTGGACCCCCAATTTTTATTTATTATTTTTCTCATATAAGCTCAACAGAATTTTATTGGTTGACCCAAAAAAAAAAACTCTACTAATTTTAGTTGAAATCCGAAGACTCCTAGGGTACTTGCTTTGGACCCCCAATTTTCACTTATTATTTTTCTCAGTATAAGCCGCATTTCTCAACAGAATTTTATGAATTCTATTGGTTGACCCAAAAAAAAAAAACTCTACAAATTTTGGTTGAAATCCGAAGACTCCTACAAAAGTTATACTTAAATTAAATTTTATTAAAAAGTTACGCCTAAACTACTGCAACACTTTTTGCTTAAGTTATGCATAACAATTTATGTGACTTTTTTCAGAAAATTTTGAACTTTGTTCTACGATAGGTAAACTTCTGTGAATTTTTTTCACTAAATCTAAAAAAGAGACTTTTATCTTTCACATGGTTATAGTAAGAGCACCGAGCAAAATCGAGGCAACTTATTTTTGGTCCAAAGAAAAACAAAAACACAGAATTTTGTAGAGTTTTTTTTTTAATTTTTCTTATATCTCCTTAACTGTATACGAGATTAAGTTATTTTCTTCTGCAGACAAAAACCAAGGTTCTGTGTCTTTATTATATCGACATGAAGATTAAAGCTGTGAAACTATATTCAATGCATGGGCAACTGAGTTTGATGAAAAGTTTAATCACTTTACGTTTTAGAATGTTAAGCACATTTCAATACCTCTTTTATAAAACATTATATAAGTTTTTATTAAAAACAACTATTGATCCTTAATATCTAGACTCTTCTCTATAGAATTGCATCATTAGATTTTTCAAAAGCGATGTTCTTTTCATATCTGTTTTGCAGCAGAAATACCATAGTGCGACGTGCAACTATAGTCCATACTATAGTGTTGAATAATATTAAACTTTTCCTTTCGTTCTAACCATCTCCTGCCTCTCTACTATCATCTTCCCAAAAAAAGTAGCCCAATTCGTGTATGGACTATTTACTGTTACTTATTTAAAAAAAAATTTAGGGGAAAAGATTATAAAAACTTTACAGCAAACATTTTTCTAATTTTATAACGAAAAATTTTTAATTCAAAATTTTTTGTATCGGAATTTTTTTATATAAATATTTTATTTAGAAATATTATATATATAAAAATTTTCTTTGAGAAAAGCTTATTTAAAAAAATTTCTGCGGAAAAATTTTATACGAACTAATAAAGAATTTTGTACAAAAAACTATTCTAACAAAAAATTTTATAAAAAAAAATTTACTAAAAAATGCTAAATATTTACAAGCAAAAAAAAAATCTTTTTTTTTTGCTTGTAAATATTTAAACAAATTCCGAACTTGAATCGATCGATTTTAAAATGTTTTTTGTTATAACTCGATGTCAGATAAAAAACAAGCTTTTCTCCTGCGTAATTTTATCAAGATTAAAAGCAGTTTTAGAGTAATGCAATATCTTTCACACCCTAATTTACTACTTACTTAAATGACCTATAGTTACAACCTGTTAAGGTCAAAGGCCGAGGATATTTTAGAATTCCTTGCGCCTCTATCTTGTGCGCATATTTTATAATTTTGTATGCCATGTTTTGAAAGATTTTCTTCCACTTGGTCTTTCCATCGAAGTTTTGGACGCCCTCTTCTACGAGTTCCTTCAAGGTTATTATGTGATACTTTTCTTGATACATCCATTCGCACAAAATGTCCTAGCCAAAAAAGCAACGTCAGCGTATAACTAATACAGCTCATGGTTTGTTTGATGTCGATACAGACTGGTCCACTTTACTCTCAAAGATTCCAAGGCAAGCTTCACCTTCTTCATAACTTAACCAGTGTAAACTAGAGTTATCTGTAGAAAATTCTAGAGTGAAATTATACGTAGATTTTAAATGCCAAGGTCTCCATAGGGGTTAATGTCAATATCAGCAAGGCAAAAATATTGTTTGATACCTATACTTTCAATCCTCGTAATCAATAATCTAAATCGCTCGGCTCGAAATGGTAGGCAAGTCGTCTTATAGACACTCTTTGAACAACTCAAAGACTTGAAATATGCCTGTATGGTATGTCTTTTAATCTGAAGTTAATGTTCTTTAAAATAAAAGGTAGACAAAATTTCAATTACAAAAATAAAAATATTCTTTAAAATTTCTGACCACATACGAGTACTTAATATTTAATGAAAAAATAAAATTTATCTTTATTTAAAAATTTTCATAAAATCTTACCAATTTCCCCCCTCATTCATTTGTATAAGAGATTTAGTCTTATTAGTCAATTGATATGGAAAATCAAAACACTATGTAGCTATTTTTATACAATTTTGTATCAATCTGTGTTTAAGTATTCAACTATTTATTATTACGATTCGTTTATTTTGATCCTTTTATTTTATGTTTTTTATGCATATTTTATGTTAAAAAGAAAAAATCTTCAATAATAATCATAACTATTTAAATTGAATCTGGGGATACGAATCGAAATGGTTATATATGTATTCGGTATATTGTAAATGAATTTATATGTGCAAGTATATGTTTGTGGTGTATCTGTTGTATTGCATATGTTAGTGGGTTCGAAATTCTGTGTATTAAGAACTTAAGCCATTGAGATAACTGTATAACTGTTAAATGTAACATGTCTATGTGTATTTGTATTATATGTAGTAGTAGTAGTTTTAACGTCAGTTAAAGCTGGATTTTTATGACCAAAAAAAAAAACATCAATTCAATCATAAAATTATTTATGCATACACAGACAATTTAAGCTGAGGTTTATATTTTATACTTTATCCTTTCACATAAACGAAATGTATAAGCTCTGAATGAATGTATGTTTTGGTTATATAAATATATATACGATTTCAGTGGATATTTTTGTCTGAAATTATTTGAATGTTTTATCCGTGTGATTTTTTGGTTATTTTCATTTTAATAAATACAATTTTAATAAATTGTGAATTTTACGGATGTTCAAATGGGTAGTCAGCACTTAAAATTATATGCTAGGTTTTAAGTTTTTCTGTTTTTTTTTTGTATGAAATGTAAATCAATATTTAAACACTTTTATTATAAAGCCTTAAACTTTTGTGGTGTTTACCAAATTTATGAAAAGGTAGTGAACCATGAATGACGTCAGTTGAAATGGAAATTGAATTTATGATATTTTAGCTTTTATGAAGAAATTGAATAACAATATGTATATGGATTTGGCTAGAAATATTGAAAGAACCGTCTTTATTAGCCTGAATTCTATATGACGCTGTATATACTCTACTAAATATTTACAAGCACTTGGAGCAATGCTGTTCTAAGCTTTCGTCACATCTGCCCTCAGTTCATCTACATTACCAGTGGTTCCGACAACACCTCTCTGAAGAACGCCACAGAGGTACGCGATGGGGTTAAGATCGGGTAACTAGAACGGCCAGTCAAGGACTTTGTACCCGTTGTCATTGAGCCATTTTTGTGTTAGTTTGGCGGTATTTTTAAGGTCATTGTATTGTTGGAAACTGAACTTTTCCTTTAAGAGTCCAAATTTTTCGCGGAGAGATTGGTGGTAAAAACATTGACATAGAACCAGGGACCGTAACTGTTATAACTTTTATCGTAAAAGTCAGAAAATAAAAGTTATTTTTTGGCTTTTATTTTTTCGAGCAGAAATAAAAGTTATTTTTTGACTTTTATTTTTTCGATAAAAAATAACAGTTATTTTTGACTTTTATTTTTTCAAGCAAAAATAAAAGTTATTTTTTAACTTTTTTTCGAGCAAAAATAACAGTTATTTTTTACTTTTATTTTTTCAAGCAAGAATAAATCAATTTTTGATTTTTATTTTTTCGAGCAGATATTAAAGTTATTTTTATTTGAATTTATGATAAATTCATTGAAAAAATTTTTCCGAAAAAGATAATTTTTCTGTAAAAATAATTTTCATATGTTCAAAAATTAATGGAGTTGAGTTTTGCAATCATAATTGGGGTTAGAAACACGAAAATAACTTTTATTTCTACTCGAAAAAATAAACATTAAAAAATAACTTTTGTTTCTGCTCAAAAAAATAAAAGTCAAAAAATAACTTTTATTTATGCTCGATATAATATAATTTATGCTCGATATATAACAGTTATTTTTGCTCAAAAAAATAAAAGTTAAAAAATAACTTTTATTTTTGCTCGAAAAAATAAAAGTTAAAAATAACAGTTATTTTTGCTCAAAAAAAATAAAAATCTAAAAATAACTGTTATTTTTTTTCTAAAAAATAAAAATCAGATTTTTAAAAGGCATCACATTTTACAAAAATTTGGTCTAAGGCTATCAAAATGGAATACTTGGTTTAATGCTCCGACATTTCCTTGCGGTTGCTTTTTTTAATCAAAAACTCAAAAATAACAGATATTTTCGGTCCCTGCATAGAACTGTGCAGTCATCGTACCAATAATTCTGTGAACTGGGGCCAAATTACCGCAATCGATATCGATCGAAAACTCAGACTTTTAAGCAAACATTGTGAAGTATACTTTAGGGATGTTCAAAGTTACTTCGATGCAAAAAGTTTATTGAAATTTGGTATCCATTTTGATTCGTTTTTAAAAACATATACTTCAATTAAAACTCTTTTACTATTGTTCATCTTTTGGCAAATAACTTCAAAAAAAAAAAATATTGTAAACTGTGCATCTTTTAAATAATTTTGATTATCCTTAAAGTATGCTATACAAATGTTTTGAAAATTTTTAAGATTTCGATCGATATTGAATGACGTAATTTGGCCCCTGTTACAACTCCTTTAGAAAATTTTGAACTTTGTACTACTATCACAAGCAAATCAGATATTTAAAATATATTTTAAATCTTAAAAAAATGAACTTTAAATGCACTTAAATTGATTTTGAAAATCTTATCAAATTCAATATTTTTTATTTATCTGAAGCCCTAAACTTATGTGAAGACCAACAGTCAGTAACAAAAATCTTTAAAAAGATTTCTTAAATGACAATATTTGCTTTAAAAAAACTCCTAGAAAATCTAAAATAAAAACAATAGGAATTATAATATGAAAATTCAGGATAAATATACATTTATAAACAACAAATAAAAGAGGAAAGAAAAATACAAAGGTATACAAATAAAACTAATGGAAAACGTTTGTTTCAGACATTCACTCATTCAAATGCGAACATTTCAGTATAAAGTATTTAAGAAATATGACAGCAGCAGCAACAAGCATAAGTTTAAAGTAAGCAAACATGTGATTGTACACACAACTGTGTCTACAAGCAAAACTAAGCTAAGTCAGATATTAAAATATTGAAAAGAAAGAAGCTTTTAATATAATATATATAACATTGATAAAAGTCTTCATAAATAAATGTTTACATAGATTAGGAAGTGATAGTTTACACCTTAATTATTTTTCTTAACTTGACTTATAATATTACCTCTTGTAGGCATAAATATAGAAGGACCGATAAACTAATACAAATACTTATATATGTTTGTTTGATTTATTGTTTAACATACAGAAATGTTCAAACACATACACTTACACAACTTTAAAGATGGAAATTCAAGAACATAATATGTACATATGTTATACTATAACAGAACTGAGTCAACTTTATAGTTAAATTGAAGAATAGAAATGAGATGTACTTTGTAGACATCTGAGACATATATAGTTATTTACATTTGCAAATAAGTAAATTCCAAACAAGACAATATGTCTTTTGATATTCTCACTGTCATACATTGAATATCATGGTTAAGGATTTTTAATTGTAAAACACTTATGATAGAACGAGACACTTTAAAATTAAAAAAATCAGATGCAAACGAACCAGTAACTTAAGATATCCATATCTAGATACATATTGTTTTTGGGAATAAGACAAGTTTTACTTATGTCTGTGACATACATTTTTACATCCAATGATATCCAAGTTTGAAAGTAAGTGTAGAATTCAGATCAAAAATGAATCTTTACCTTAAAATCTCTTAACATATAATTCTATTTACATAGAATTTGCATAAAAGATAGTGACATATTGATGTTAGTAAGACTGTGAGAAAGTGGTGGTTCCACTTTCTTGAAACGATTACAACTTTCTATAAAAAATTTCATAACAAATTTTTTAAACAAATTTTCTTATAAAAAATTAAAATTTTTCTATAGAAAATTTCTAAAAAATTAAAATTTTTCTAAAAACATTTAAAATTTTCTATATAAAATTTTTTATAAAAAATGTCTAAAAACATTAAAAATTTTCTATAGAAAATTTCCACAAACATTAAAATTTTTATAGAAAATTTTCAAAAATATTAAAAATTTTCTATAGAAAATTTCTAAAAACATTGAAAATCTTCTATAGAAAATTTTTTATAAAAAATGTCTAAAAACATTACAAATTTTTTATAGAAAATTTCCAAAAACATTAAAATTTTTATAAAAAATTTCCAAAAATATTAAAAATTATCTATAGAAAATTTCCAAAAATATTAAAAATTTTCTATAGAAAATTTCCAAAAATATTACAAATTTTCTTTAGAAAATTTCCAAAAATATTAAAAATTTTCTATAGAAAATTTTCAAAAATATTAAAAATTTTCTATAGAAAATTTTCAAAAATATTAAAAATTTTCTATAGAAAATTTCCAAAAATATTGAAACATTTTCTATAGAAAATTTAAAAAAATATTAAAAATTTTCTATAGAAAATTTCCGAAAATATTAAAAATTTTCTATAGAAAATTTCCGAAAATATTAAAAATTTTCTATAGAAAATTTCCGAAAATATTAAAAATTTTCTATAGAAAATTTCCACAAACATTAAAATTTTTATAGAAAATTTTCAAAAATATTAAAAATTTTCTATAGAAAATTTCTAAAAACATTGAAAATCTTCTATAGAAAATTTTTTATAAAAAATGTCTAAAAACATTACAAATTTTTTATAGAAAATTTCCAAAAACATTAAAATTTTTATAAAAAATTTCCAAAAATATTAAAAATTATCTATAGAAAATTTCCAAAAATATTAAAAATTTTCTATAGAAAATTTCCAAAAATATTAAAAATTTTCTATAGAAAATTTCCAAAAATATTACAAATTTTCTTTAGAAAATTTCCAAAAATATTAAAAATTTTCTATAGAAAATTTTCAAAAATATTAAAAATTTTCTATAGAAAATTTTCAAAAATATTAAAAATTTTCTATAGAAAATTTCCAAAAATATTGAAACATTTTCTATAGAAAATTTAAAAAAATATTAAAAATTTTCTATAGAAAATTTCCGAAAATATTAAAAATTTTCTATAGAAAATTTCCGAAAATATTAAAAATTTTCTATAGAAAATTTCCGAAAATATTAAAAATTTTCTATAGAAAATTTCCAAAAATATTAAAAATTTTCTATAGAAAATTTCCAAAAATATTAAAAATTTTCTATAGAAAATTTCTAAAAACATTAAAAATTTTCTATAGAAAATTTCTAAAAACATTAAAAATTTTCTATAGAAAATTTCTAAAAACATTAAAAATTTTCTATAGAAAATTTCTAAAAACATTAAAAATTTTCTATAGAAAATTTCCAAAAATATTAAAAATTTTCTATAGAAAATTTCCAAAAATATTAAAAATTTTCTGTAGAAAATTTCCAAAAATATTAAAAATTTTCTATAGAAAATTTGCAAAAATATTAAAAATTTTCTATAGAAAATTTCCAAAAATATTAAAAATTTTCTATAGAAAATTTCCAAAAATATTAAAAATTTTCTATAGAAAATTTCCAAAAATATTAAAAATTTTCTATAGAAATTTCCAAAAATATTAAAAATTTTCTATAGAAAATTTCCAAAAATATTAAAAATTTTCTATAGAAAATTTCCAAAAATATAAAAAATATAGAAAATTTCTGATAACATTAAAAATTTTCTATAGAAAATTTCCAATAATATAAAAACTTTTCTATAAAAAATTTCCAAAAATATAAAAAATTTTCTATAGATAATTTCTAAATACATTAAAAATTTTCTATAGAAAATTTTGAAAAAAAAATAAAATTTTCTATAGAAAATTCTAAGAAACGTTACAACTCTTCTATAAAAATTTTAAAAAACTTAACAAATTTTCACAAAAAAAATTTGAAAATTTTCTGTAGAAATTTTTTTATAGAAATTTTCAAAAATTTTCTATAATAAATTTTGTATAGAAAACTTAAAAAAAATTACAATTTTTTTCAAAAAAATTTCTAAAACCATTATAAATTTTTTATAGAAATTTTTTGAAAATATTACAAATTTCTAAAGAAGATTAGCAGTTCAATATCAGGCGATTTTCAGCTGTAATCGTTCGTTGATATTTTGTATAAGATATGGAATATTTTTTTCTAAAATACACCGACATTTCACATTTATAAGAAAACGGTATTCTTAAGCTTGAACTACTATGACTTGAACAAATTAAACCTCATCTTCATAACATGTTTACTACTTTGCTCTATGTGCATGTCTCCACTCGATGTACTCATATGTACCAGGTATAACATTATCCCAAAAATTGTTATTTACTAAACATTCGATGTTTTTTCCCACCACCATCACCGCCTAGCTGAATGTTGCATGCTATTAATGCCACAATAAACTAAAGCAAAAGTGAATTTTCATGTTGTATGTCACACTTTTCTGTTATTGTTTATGTGTGTCGTTGTGTGTTTGTCTCTATCTGTCTGTGTGTTTATGCAGGAACTAAATAGATGCCAGGACATATGAATCAACACAACAACAACAACTACAACGTTACGACAAAGTGTGGCAAGTATGTGAAACTATGACTGTGGCATTCTCCTTAGTACCTTCATGAATGTTCAGCATTTCAAGCAGACAATGTTGGTGATTGTATGGGAAAGTGTATGTGTTTGTATGTGCTTAGATGTTGTATGTGTTGTGTATATCACCCAGGTGCATGCATAAACATGTGTTGTTGATGTTTCATGCATCCTTGTTTTTGTTAGTTTTACACATTCACACACATAAATAAAATATACAACTACAAAATTTTGAAATACTCCAGCAGTTTTGTAGGTTTTACTGACCTCGAGCGTTTGAAAACAAGTGATCCTAATATGATAGAGGTAAAAGGTTTTGAATATTCCATTTTAGTTCTTGTAATATAACATTTCTCTGATTAAATATGAGCTGATGTTAGAGAGGCATGTTTCAATAACAACCAATTTCAATAGTTTCGAAAACAATGCTATCCCGCAAACCGTTGGGTAAGTATCCGCTTACATTTGTTTATTTGTTATGACGTCTGTATGTATGTTTTGGAACAGTTGTTTACATTAGTGTCTAATCATATTTAATGATTATGGTTTCTAATTTAAGTGTTTTTTTGTTTCTGACTGTTTTTGTTAGTTTTGAATATGTTTTTTTTGTGCATAAAATCCTTTATAAATATAACAAAATATTTTTAGTTTGCACCCACATAAATAGCTTCTCATTTGCTGTAAATTACAAACACTATCTTTGTTGTTTAATTTTTAATTAAAAATGCTCTAGTATCATTCGTTAATTTTACATTACATTAAATTTTTGCAGAATTTTGTTATAGATATTCTTTAAATAATTTATAAAAGGATTTTTAATAGTTTTTATAACATTTTGTTTTTCTATAAAAATTATAAATTAAAAACATCGATATTGATAAAATTCAAAACTTTTTATAGAAAAGTTTTCAGACAAAAATTTAAATTTTTTACAAAAAATTTTTAAAAAATAAAACTTATTTTATAGAAAGTTTATAAAAAAATTGTTAACTTGTTTTTTAAAAAACAAAAACTTTCAAAATTTTCTATAGAAAAATTTTCAAAAACATAAAAAATTTTCTATAGAAAATTTTTCAAAAACACAAACAATTTTCTATAGAAAATTTTTCTAAAACATTAAAAATTTTCTGTAGAAAATTTTTCGAAAACATAAAAAATTTTTCAAAAACATAAAAAATTTTCTATAGAAAAGTTTTCAAAAACATTAAAAATTTTCTATAGAAAATTTTTAAAAAACATTAAAAATTTTTTATAGAAAAGTTTTCAAAAACATACAAAATTTTCTATAGAAAGTTTTTATGTTTTTTTAAAAATTTTCTATAGAAAATTTTTTAAAAACCTTAAAAATTTTCTATAGAAAATTTTTCAAAAACCTAAAAAATTTTCTATAGAAAATTTTTCAATAACATAACAAATTTTCTAAAGAAAATTTTTCAATAACATAAAAAATTTTCTATAGAAAATTTTTCAAAAACATAAAAAATTTTCTATAGAAAATTTTTCAAAAACATAAAAAATTTTCTATAGAAAATTTTTCAAAACCATAAAAAATTTTCTATAGAAAATTTTTCAAAAACATAAAAAATTTTCTATAGAAAATTTTTCAAAAACATAAAGAATTTTCTATAGAAAATTTTTCAAAAACATAAAAAATTTTCTATAGAAAATTTTTCAAAAACATAAAAAATTTTCTATAGAAAATTTTTCAAAAACATAAAAAATTTTCTATAGAAAATTTTTCAAAAACATAAAAAATTTTCTATAGAAAATTTTTCAAAAACATAAAAAATTTTCTATAGAAAATTTTTCAAAAACATTAAAAATTTTCTATAGAAAATTTTTCAAAAACATAAAAAATTTTCTATAGAAAATTTTTCAAAAACATTCAAAATTTTCTATAGAAAATTTTTCAAAAACATTCAAAATTTTCTATAGAAAATTTTTCAAAAACATAAAAAATTTTCTATAGAAAATTTTTCAAAAACATAAAAAATTTTCTATAGAAAATTTTTCAAAAACATAAAAAATTTTCTATAGATAATTTTTCAAAACCATAAAAAATTTTCTATAGAAAATTTTTCAAAACCATAAAAAATTTTCTATAGAAAATTTTTCAAAACCATAAAAAATTTTCTATAGAAAATTTTTCAAAACCATAAAAAATTTTCTATAGAAAATTTTTCAAAACCATAAAAAATTTTCTATAGAAAATTTTTCAAAAACACAAAAAATTTTCTATAGAAAATTTTTCAAAACCATAAAAAATTTTCTATAGAAAATTTTTCAAAAACATAAAAAATTTTCTATAGAAAATTTTTTAAAAACATAAAAAATTTTCTATAGAAAATTTTTCAAAAACATAAAAAATTTTCTATAGAAAATTTTTCAAAAACATAAAAAAATTTCTATAGAAAATTTTTCGAAAACATTAAAAAATTTTCTGTAGAAAATTTTTCAAAAACATTAAAAAATTTTCTGTAGAAAATTTTTCAAAAACATTAAAAAATTTTCTGTAGAAAATTTTTCGAAAACATAAACCATTTTTTAAAGAAAACTTTTCGAAAACATAAAAAATTGTTTATAGAAAATTTTTCAAAAACTTTTAAAATTTTTCAAAAACGTTTTTTAATTAACTAAATAAAATTTCGAAAAATCATTCAAAATTTCATTAATTTTTTTTTTAATTTGTAACAATATTTTAAAGAAAATGTTTTAAAATAATTAAACATTTTCTATAGGAAGTTCCTACGTTTTAGAAAATTTCTATTAAAAAGTTACAAAACGTCTATAGAAAAATTGGTCAAATCATTAAGCAATTGTTTATAGAAAATTTTTGGAAACTTTAAAAATTGAATTAAATAATGAGTTTAAATTAAAAGTTTTATTTTTAATACTTCACACCAAACGAAAGTTTAAAAAATTTTGAATTTTGTTGGTTATTGTTTTTTATTGCTCAACTTTTAGTAAGAATTTGCTTTCAGAGTTTAATTAAAAAAAAAATTAGCATTAATAAAATACGAAAGTTAAACATAAATTTGCCAAATGAAGTTGAATGAATGCTTAATTCAAAAGTAAAGAAAATATAAAAAAAACTGTGTAATAATTCCATTCATAAAATTTCGTTTTTATTCAAGGTAATTAAACTGAAATTATATCAGGTTAATGAGCAGAATGCAGTTAACAAGTTGGTGTTAAAAAATACAACTTTATAACAGCATTTTTATGGTCAAATGTAGAATTTCACGAAATAGCGGAAGAGTGAGGAAAATTTATAGAGTTAGTTTGAGTTTGAATAATGAGTGAATTAAAGTTTTATAAAAGTTTTAGGACTTAAAATGTTCTTTTGTAGGGTTATGCATTTTTAATAAGATTCAAAATTGGCTTAAAAGAATTATTCTTACAACAGTTTAAAGCCATTTATTTAGATCAATTATAATTAAATTCCTTATTATATCCTTTTTATTGCGATCATAAATCTCTGACGATGCCAAGATTCGCTGTAGTCATTTCGTGAAGAAAAAATTCCATAAAGAAGCAAATTTATACAATTTTATAATTTGTAAATTAAATAATATAATTACGTTTATTTAATTATGGAAATAAATTTAATTATGCTAAATTGCAAGCAATAAAACTTATTTATTGTATGTGTAAACGCACGCACATAGTCGCTTTCCTTTGCAAGCATACAAACTGATGAGTATCTGTGTGTTGAAACTTTGTCACTTTTTTCGCTCATGTATTTTCCCAGAATTTTAAAAAAGTTTTCCTCTTTTTAAAATTAAATATAACTTTTTGTTGTTTCCGAGTTATTTTCATATTATTTCATATATTAATATAATTTCTTGTGTTAAAGGCACGTAGCTTGAATTTGTAAACATTTTAAAATTTTTTATTTTAATTTTTTTTGGCAAAACTTTTTTCCTTTGGCAGAATAAAAAGTTACAATCATAAAATGCTAATTACAACAACATGTTACATATGTTTTATGAAACTTTTTTCAAATCAAAAAAATTTGTAAAGAAGCAAAAAATCGTCATAAATAAATAGAATACACTTACATTTATCCATCGTTCATTTGTATGCCTGCCTGATGATAAGTAAATAAAAGTTATGAATATTTTGTTAATTTAAATATTCATATATTATATACATCTACATATACAAACACTCATCTGCAAATATGTAAAAAAAGGGATTTTAATTTAATCCCTTTACATAGGCCAAAAAACGTTTTGTAAAATATTGCTTTTTAATTTGAATTGATTAAAATAGACAAAAATTAAAACTTAAAGCCGCGAGCAGAATTAAGAAAATCCTCTCACAAAGAATTTTTATAATTTCAAATGAATTTTTTTAAATTAGGGAATTGACTAATTGACAAACTAAAAAATCCCTTAAAGGCAAATACAAATTTTAGATTTTATTTAGATTATTTTTAATATAAATATAATTTATATCAAGGGTGCCCAAAGTTCCTTGTTGAAGACCAAACACCACTACATTTAAAGACAAACAAATTCTTATTCAATATTTATTGTTGTAAAAACTATTTTTCATATTTTCTATAGACAATTTTTCATATTTTCTATAGAAAATTTTTCATATTTTCTATAGAAAATTTTTCATATTTTCTATAGAAAATTTTTCATATTTTCTATAGAAAATTTTTCATATTTTCTATAGAAAATTTTTCATATTTTCTATAGAAAATTTTTCATATTTTCTATAGAAAATTTTTCATATTTTCTATAGAAAATTTTTCATATTTTCTATAGAAAATTTTTCATATTTTCTATAGAAAATTTTTCATATTTTCTATAGAAAATTTTTCATATTTTCTATAGAAAATTTTTCATATTTTCTATAGAAAATTTTTCATATTTTCTATAGAAAATTTTTCATATTTTCTATAGAAAATTTTTCATATTTTCTATAGAAAATTTTTCATATTTTCTATAGAAAATTTTTCATATTTTCTATAGAAAATTTTTCATATTTTCTATAGAAAATTTTTCATATTTTCTATAGAAAATTTTTCATATTTTCTATAGAAAATTTTTCATATTTTCTATAGAAAATTTTTCATATTTTCTATAGAAAATTTTTCATATTTTCTATAGAAAATTTTTCATATTTTCTATAGAAAATTTTTCATATTTTCTATAGAAAATTTTTCATATTTTCTATAGAAAATTTTTCATATTTTCTATAGAAAATTTTTCATATTTTCTATAGAAAATTTTTCATATTTTCTATAGAAAATTTTTCATATTTTCTATAGAAAATTTTTCATATTTTCTATAGAAAATTTTTCATATTTTCTATAGAAAATTTTTCATATTTTCTATAGAAAATTTTTCATATTTTCTATAGAAAATTTTTCATATTTTCTATAGAAAATTTTTCATATTTTCTATAGAAAATTTTTCATATTTTCTATAGAAAATTTTTCATATTTTTTATAGAAAATTTTTCATATTTTCTATAGAAAATTTTTCATATTTTCTACAGAAAATTTTTCATATTTTCTATAGAAAATTTTTCATATTTTTTATAGAAAATTTTTCATATTTTTTATAGAAAATTTTTCATATTTTCTATAGAAAATTTTTCATATTTTCTATAGAAAATTTTTCATATTTTCTATAGAAAATTTTTCATATTTTCTATAGAAAATTTTTCATATTTTCTATAGAAAATTTTTCATATTTTCTATAGAAAATTTTTCATATTTTCTATAGAAAATTTTTCATATTTTCTATAGAAAATTTTTCATATTTTCTATAGAAAATTTTTCATATTTTCTATAGAAAATTTTTCATATTTTCTATAGAAAATTTTTCATATTTTCTATAGAAAATTTTTCATATTTTCTATAGAAAATTTTTCATATTTTCTATAGAAAAAAGAAAATTTTTAAGGTTAAAAATTTGTGATGATTTAAATTTTTTTTAAATATTATTAATTTTCTTTTCGTTACAAATCACATTTTTTTAAATCATTCGTCAAAGATTTAAATTATTCTGGCCTATTTAATTTAGTTATTTAATATTGGTGATAAATTGAGAAAAAAACAGTATAATTTTAATTTTAATAAAGCCACTGGAAAAAAGTGTGTTATGAATAAACGAAATTGAATTTATTAAATACACAAAAGAAATTTATATTAATTTCACTTTTTTCAAAAATGAATTTTTTCATGCAAATACTTATACGTGTTAGAGCAGCTCGATCCAAAAAGAAATTAAATTTCACTTGAGGTTATACTAAGAAAACTATTGAAAAATATTCGTCCAATGATCTTGCTGGGATCAGGGAACAGAATGTGTGAGTAAGGCTATGGGAAAAAACTATTCAGTTATAAATGGATAACATTTCGTTTTAGAATTAGTTTGGGGTACAGTTTATTTGTAGAGCCGCTCTAACTCCCATGAGTATCTACAATAATTTTATATTTTGATTACAAAATTGCAGATTTTATTAATGATGATTCCATTATTGAGGTAAATTTATCCAGAACAGGATGTGCATTTTGTTAGGTTTGAGCGAGAATGTGTGTTGAATTAAATAAAAGTTATATAAATTAAAGTTTAAATAAAATATACTATTTATATGTATTAAACAAATTCATGACACGCATAGAAAACTCGATTGATTATTGATTTACAGAGAGAAGAATATTTTGCGGCCAATACAATACACACACACACACATACTATCGATATAATTTGCAAGTGTGTATATGATTTTGTTTACAGTTGTGTTGTACACTTAAGTCAATTTAAAAACAATCAATTTGATCGAATAAAAATAAATATTTAAATAATTTATGCAATTGGAAAAATTTCCCAAAACACTTGTACACCAACACATATATAGAATTGAATTGGAGAAAAAAAATACACAATACAAATAAAAGAATAGTATAAAATATATTTTATTTATTTACATTTTTATAGAAAATTTACATAAATAAATTAAAATATACCTACAATAAAATAAGACCATGCATATGTATTTATGTAAATAAAGATAAATAAAACTATGTTATATTCATGTGTTGGTATGAATACATACATACATACATACATAAACACATACATACAAAATTTAAGCAAATTTAAAATATGGCTTTTCAGCTGGTAAAAACTGCAATAACAAACAGCAGGAAACAACAAATTAAATTTTTACACAACTAAAATATGCCTATGCTCACCAGCAAACTCATCTCATATACAAATTTGCCTTAAATTACTACCCCATTACACTTGCTATTACTTTTAATAAGTAATACATACATTTTTACAAATATTCCTCTACACTTTGCTATCGTTAGAATAAGTCTAGTTTACTGAATTTCCCACTATTTGATACGATTTGTGGTTACCTTAGTCAAACACCTGTTAGTTGCAGAATAATTTATAAAATCCCTTTTTAAATAAAATTGCAGTTTGTGTTCAGCTATTTCCTGTTATAAGGCTGGTCATGATCCTTTAGATTAAACACGTAGATATCAAAATTAAAGCTAAAAATATAGCCATAAAAATGCCTCTGTGTATGTATGTTTAAAATTTTCAAGTATGAGTTTGTTTGATCCATTTTTCACTCCTGTGGCAGTAGGTATTTCTGTCAGTTTACTATGGGAATGACACAAACAACAACAAATTTGTTCTACAAATAACAACAGAAATGACAGCAATAAGGATATGAAATGAAACCAAAATCCTAATAAAGAAAAGCAACACGCACAGCGTATGTGGCGCATCATTAAAAATATATTTTGCATGGCTCGTCTAGGCAGGCAGCAGGAAAATGAAAAACTGTTTGCAAGGACTTTGTAGGTTGAAGTTAAAAAGGGACTGGAAATGTGTAAGAGTAACATATTTGACTAAGTCGAATCTAAGATACCCATTTTTAGAATTAAAAACATTTTACATTTTTGGTTGTTGACTTCAGCTTAAAAACTACTGTCGACTGTAGAATAATGTATGTACTAACGACATCACTATCATCTTAAAATATAATAAAAAAAGCTTACTTTCTGCATTAACTATCTAATCCATTATTAGCATTTTTCAGTATTCAGTATTAATAACTTCATAATTTTCAGTCATAAGTTGAGCTTTATCCTTTTCCTGTAATTCTCATTATTTTTAGCACTAGAGCGAATTGATGTTATAGACATACAAAAGCAAAAATTAATTATACCCGTTATCATCCTAGTAGGGTATAAGAAGCTTAGAGGGAGTAGTTAATAGCTCTTTTGTTGAATTATTCCTACAGTTGCATAGGGAAGCCAAAGTACTAAACTATTATAGAGCAAGAACTAACCTATCAGACAACTAGAACAGAACTAGAACAGAACTAGAACAGAACTAGAACAGAACTAGAACAGAACTAGAACAGAACTAGAACAGAACTAGAACAGAACTAGAACAGAACTAGAACAGAACTAGAACAGAACTAGAACAGAACTAGAACAGAACTAGAACAAAACTAGAACAGAACTAGAACAGAACTAGAACAGAACTAGAACAGAACTAGAGCAGAACTAGAACAGAACTAGAACAGAACTAGAACAGAACTAGAACAGAACAGAACTAGAACAGAACTAGAACAGAACTAGAACAGAACTAGAACAGAACTAGAACAGAACTAGAACAGAACTAGAACAGAACTGGAACAGAACTAGAACAGAACTAGAACAGAATATAACTTTCCCCACTCTACAGCAAGATTCGTGAAAATCATGTGGATTTTTATTTTGATACATGAGGCTTTCCCGGATGCAAAAAATGCTCGATTCAATTATAAAAAAGTAAATTAGTTTTTTGTTGTGTATTATTATCGTTGTCTATCCTTTAAATAAATGAGCATTTGCACTTAAATTGTATGTGTAGAAAGTTATACATGTATGTTCATTTGTATTTTCCACTAAGGACTATGTATATATAAACAAATGTGTTATCCTTTAATAGGATATGTGTGTTTTATTGGTATGTGTTTTTGTTTATTAGTAAGCAGTTGAGTGATGTATTTATGTTATTTTTAATTTTAATAGTGGCTAAGAGTAACATTTCACAGGTGTTTTTCTTCGTACCCTTTGCGTTGATATCATAATGAGCGCAATGAGCTTAAAAATAAAGGCCAACAAAAACAAGGATACTAGTTTTATAAGCACATATTTTATATATGTTTTTATTTTACTCACTCATTTTATGCGTCTATCTATATAAGTTGAACATATGTATGTATGCTTATGGCCTTTTAACTTTACTGCTAACGTATGAGTATAAGTATGTATGCATTTGTGTGAATATATACACATATAATTGGGTATGAGACTTTTTCAAATTAACATAATGACAGCTTCAACTCATGCTTTCTACGAAAAACTCATCTATGCTTTATGGACATGTGTGTTTTTGTATTATAAAGAAAAGTATATTTAGAAGCGGTAAGAGTAGGAATATGGCAAAATAAAAATTAAACTCCGGAAACTTCATTAAAAACACATGTGGTCTAATAGAACAATAAAACTAAAAAGAGAAAAAAATCGCAAAAAGAAGCTACTTTGCATATTGTGAAAAAGTAGAGAAAACAGTAGTGCAGAAAATGGTAGTATACTTTTATATTAATATTTGAACACTAATGTAATTTTTTTTTAAACTTAATATAAAAAATTTATGAAGAAAAAAATATATAAAATTTTGACTTTTAAATTATTAAGAAAAAATTCTTAAAATCTTGTATCGAAAATTTTACATCAAAAAAACTTCATTATTCTATGGAAACTATAAGGATGAAAAATTTTCTTAGAAAATCGTACATTCAAAAATTTTCTTTGAAAAATTTTGCATATAAAAAATTAATTTAAAAAATTTGTATACAAAAAATTTTTAATTTTATTAAAAACCTTTACAACCAAAAATTTTTCTATGAAAACTTTAACATCAAAGACATTTGATATTTTTATTTATTTTTTTGATATTGATATTTATTTTATAAGGAACCATCCATACAAAATAAAAAATTTTCATGGATAAAGTTATTCTAGCATAAGCAAATAAAAAAAGTACAGCATACTTTGGAGCGTAAATGTGAAAGCGAATACGAGGTACGTATGATTAACATAATATGTAATCTCACATATCTATATTAAGTATACGTATGGATGTCCAAGCATATTATATTCATCAAAAGAGGGTAAGTGTATGAAAACGATTACATTTTCTTTTTTTTGTATTTGTAACTAATTGTAGTTGAACTTTTCATATACATATGCATATACATACATGTCTGTGTGAAGTTTTAAGTTTATTATAATTTAATTTACCTTTTTAGTGCACACCAAATTATTTTGGTAAATTACAAAAAAAAAAAACAGCTTAAATAATGACTCTACAAATATTATATTTCACCAACACTTTGTGGCTTAATTATATTGTATTTTTTTGGTTTTTTATAGGTGTTTCTAATATGTGTCTGAGCTTATTACATGTGTGTGTTTAAATTACATAAACATTTAGCTGAATACTTTTGTATAACAGGTAAATTGAAACAGTGAAGGGTAAAACAATGAAAACTTATTTTAAATAATTTGCTAGACATTTGTTTAATATAGATTTATTAGATTTTTTCCTACTCCTACTGTACTTTGAAATCAAGTTTTTAAAAAATTTATTTTTTTTACCTGGCTGGTAATAATGCGATGTTTTTGATCTGTCTAAAAGTAGATACTATGATGGCCTAACCAACCATAAAATTCGAATTTGGTCTAGGAATTGGTTGTCCTAAAGACATTTTTTGGCTTTCATTTTACATTAATAAATAAATTTTATAGACTGGGATTAAGTGCAAATACAAATCGTTTAATTTACAGTTCTGCAATTTAAAGTTAAATAACTTTGAAAATAATTAATCAAAGTAACTAAAATTTAACTAAGCCTTATTTGGCTGGAAAAATTTAGTAACTCAATTATTTTATAATTTATTAAAAATTAAACAATATAAATTGTGTCAAAAGAAAGTAATGAAGAACAAAATTTAAACAGTTTAAGTTTTATTTAAAGATAAACTTAACCATTTATTTTAGATTATAAACCAACAATTTTTAAAATTTTTATAAAAACTTAAATTTCAAAAAATGCCTGAAATAAGATTTCTCAATTTGTGGTTTTAGTTTCATTTTTCAAGTACAAAAATGTATTTAAATTAATACATTTTGATATGAGATAATTTAAGGCTTTTGCTTTTAAAATTTTCGTAATATGAAAGAAGATTTAACCCTTTCGAGTTACTATTTTTGAAACATTAATTTATGCTAAGCAAATATTGGTCTAGTTGATAACAAAAATTTTACTATACAAAAATTTAGAAATGTAAAATTTTTTATCAAAAATTTTTATATTAATTTTTTTTTCGAAATTTTTTCTATTTAAAAATTTTTTACCGAAAAAATTTCTGTAAAGAATTTTTTATTGAAAATTTTTCTATATACAAATTTTTTATCGAAAATTTTTCTATAAAAATGTATTTTTATCGAAAATTTTTCTATAAAAATGTATTTTTATCGAAAGGTTTTCTATAAAAATGTATTTTTATCGAACATTTTTCTAAAAAAATGTATTTTTATCGAAAATTTTTCTATATAAATGTATTTTTATCGAAAATTTTTCTATAAAAAATTTTTTTATAGAAAATTTTTCTATAAAAATTTTTTAATTGAAAATTTTTCTATAAAAAATTTTTCATCGAAAATTTTTTTATATATTAAAAATTTTTTACGGAAAATTTTTAAAAAAAAATTTTTATTGAAAATTTAAAAAAAAAAATTTTTATCGCAAACTTTTTTATCAAAAGTTTTTTTTCGAAATTTTTTCTCTAAATAAAACTTTATCAAAAATTTTGCTATAAAAAATTTTTATCGAAAATTTTTCTATAAATAATATTTATCGAAAATTTTTCGATAAAAAAATTTGTATCAAAAATTTTTCGATAAAAAAATTTTTTATTGAAAATTTTTCTTTAAAAATTTTGGATAAAAAATTTTTCTTTAAAAATTTTGGATAAAAAATTTTTTATAAAAAAATTTTTATAAAAAAATGTTTATAAAAAAATTTTCTTTAAAATATTTGTTATTGAAAACTTTTTCTATAAACATTTTTTATGGAAAATTTTTTTATAAAAATATATTTTTATCGAAATTTTTTCTACCAAAAAATTTTTTCTTATCGAATTTTTTTTTTAATTTTTTTGAATCGAAAATTTCTTTATTAAAAATTTTTTTATCGAAAATTTTTCTATAAAAAAATTTTATAGAACATTTTTCTATATACAAATTTTTGTAGAAAATTTTTTTATAACAATAGTTTTAATCGAAATATTTTTTATAAAAAAATTTCGATAAGAAAAATTTTTATCGAAAAATTTTCTATAGAAAAATTTTTTTTATCGAAAATTTGTTAGCAAAAATTTTTTATCGAACATTTTCTAAAAAAAAAATTTTGTTGAAAATTTTTCTATAAAATTTTTTATTTTTTGATCGCAAATTTCTATGAAAGTATCAAATATTACTAGCTCGTCTGCTCAACAATTTCCTGGTATGTTTATGTGACCCGGCAACCTTGTTTGGAGAAAAACATCCCGAAAATATGCAACATAATTTCTTCTTTCCTAAATTCTATTAAGAACCAAAAATCCTTATATATTCCAAAACTTACAATGGGTTAATTTTGTTAAAAAAAAAATAAATTCTCATTCAATTGAAATGACTAAAATATAATAAAATTCATTTAATTTTTGTTTTTATCTTTTTCTTTACAAAAATATAAAAATGTTCAAGTGACAACTTGATTTTTAGTATTTTAAATTAATCTTAAACTTTTATTTCTAAGAAACATGCATAGACATGCACTCACATATAGTAAATATATTATGAAGATAAAATTTATAACATGAAAATACCAAAAATATTTTCACTTGTCAACAATTGAATGAAGAAATGTGGAAAAATCAACAGCTCAAAAGGAAAGGGGCTTAAGTAACAAATAGTAAAACTAGTTTTTTAGAGCTTTGTATCTGATAACTGGAAAGACCTAGAAAGTCCTTAACAAAAAGAATTTAAGTTTTTTTTAATGTAAACCTTTTGCTTTTTATCCTACCATATGTCGTATTAGAAAATGCATTAAAACAAATACATTTAAATATGAATATTTAAAATATTTTATTTTATAACATAATACATACATACATAGTAAATTTCAAGATATTCTCCATTTAATTCAAACGTTTTTATTATACATTTTAAAACGTAAGTGTCTGTGAACGTACGAAAAAACTAAATTTTCTCTAAATTGAAGAAAATTATTGTGGATAATGGTTTGATAAATAATTTGATTTGAAAAATAAAACTTATTCTTTTTCATACTCTCGAGAGTATTAGAAAAATTTTAAATTTCAATTAAGACATAAACTGTTGGAAACGAGTATAAATTTAAAAGTGATTAGTTTTATATATTTAAAAAATTAGAATTATTAGAGAACATATGTGTTTTGCAGGAAATAGAAAAAGATATTAAATAAATCATCTAAGGCGTTAGTATTTTAATTGGAAGCAGATGCTATAGCAAATGGCAAAGAGAAAAATTTAAAGAATCAAATATTCAAAAATTAGAAATAATTAAAAACTGTTTTACATCAAAGCATGATTGAATATTTAAGCAATGTTTAAGAATAAGGTGACAATATTTTTAATGCATTTCCAAAACCATTGTCAGAAATTTGGAAATTATTAGGAAAAATTTTACCTCCAAAATTTTATCAAGAAATTTTATGCTTAAAGCTGTCTATAAAAAATGATTCTTCTAAAAATTTTGTTTCTTAAACTTTGATTCGAAAACTGTTCGTACAAATCTTATATTGAAAATTGTCCATGCAAAAATTTTCCATCAAAATTTTTTTTTGAAAAATTTTACATAAAATATTTTTGTATGAGAAATTCTACAGGTAAAATTTTCTATATGCAATTTTCTGTTCTATCTAAAATATCAAATGAAAAATTGTTTGTCTATATGAAAAAATTGTATATGGGTATTTCCAGGATCGCGAACGGGACATTCGTACGCACTCAACTTGAAAAAAAAAATATGAAAACTCAAATTTTTTTTTAACTTTTTATAAATATTTAATAGCATTTTAGTAGAACAATTTTTGAGAACAAAAAGAAAATTATAAAATATGAACGTTCTCCAAATATTTTCGATAAGCTTGCGATCGCGAACGGGACAAAAAATGTAAGTCATTTTTTTCGGTGTGTGGTTTTCTTTAAAAGTCTGCGAATTTTGTCAGTTTATTAAATGGAGATTATTTTTTAACTAAAGGAGAGATATAAAGCTTTTATTTGGCATTTTGTTTTTTTAATTATCCTTATTATTATTTTTTTTTAAATATTTTTTTTTAAATCGCGAACGGGACATCGCGAACGGGACAATGATTACAAAGAATGTAGTATAAAGAATCTTTAAATTATACCGTTATTCGGAGTTTGCTTGATCTCTACTGTGGTGTTTTTAAATATTTATTGTTGGTATATTTAGTCTATAAGAAAAGTGCAATCGACATGGTATGTAACACTCAGAAATAACTCAAGGAAAAATGTTAATAAAAAACGCTAAAACCAAAAAAAAAGCAAAGATGCTCTTTGCTGACCACTTTTCTTATATTACAAATGGTAATATGTATTTAATTAGGTATATTCTTAAAATCCAATGCATTAACTAACTAAATTTTCTCAGAAAAGTCCTTTTTCTTCAACTTTAATATTTTGGTTGCGGTTGACCTTTTCCAAGAAATGCCCATATACAATTTTACAAAAAACATTTTCTTTATTAAACTTTAGATGCAAAATTTTTATTACATTTTTTTTATATAAAATTTTACATTAAAAATTTGCTATATAAATAGAATTTTACAAGAAAATTTTTTTGTTAAATAGAAGGAATAACAAGTAAGAGAGCTATATTCGGCTGTGCCGAATCCTATATACAAACTATCAAGTTGTGTTAAATTTAAAAACATATCTCATATTTCTACGAGGGTGCAGCAAATTCAAAACGTGAACCATTTTGGAAAAAAGTTTTTTGGTTTCCGGGAGCGTTTTTTATATGAAAGTTACAGTCAAATATGGACCGATTCCTATAAAATTTGATATACTGACCAATAGTTGCATAAAACTTCTCTATTCTAAATTAAGTCGTCATAGCTATTACAATTGTACTCAATTTATCAGCATTCATGTATTTCCCGAGGCGGGGTTATATGGGAGCTCTAACTAAATGTAAACCGATTTCTCACATTTTCAGTACACAACTTTTGTAGTTAAGGAGCTGTCGCGCTTTATCTGACGGACAGACGGACATAAATCTCCTTTTCTTTTTGTATTTATGTGTTTCTGTAAGTTTTTTATATGGGAGCTATGGTCAAATGGTGACTGATGGTAACAAAATGTTGCACACTGACTGGCATTTACATAAAACTTCCTTTTGTAAAATTTTGTTGCTGTAGCGTTTTTAGTTAAGGCGCTATCGCGCTTTTATCTAACGGATAGACTGATATAAACCCCCTTTTCTTTTTGTATTTTTGTGTTTCCGTAAGTTTTTTATATGGAAGCTATGGTCAAATAATGACCGATTGTGACTAAATTTTGCACACTGGTTGGCATTCACATATGACTTCTTTGTGCTAAATTTAGTGGCTAAAGCTATTACAGTTTATCATCTATTGGAGTTTAAGTGAATTTCAGGCGGAATTTAGGCTGTTTCCGTAAGTTTTTTATATAGGAACTATGATTAAATGTGAACCGATTTCGATGAAATTTTATATGCTATGTAAATTTTGTCATCATAGCTGTTATAATTTGTAATTTATTAGCAAATAAGCGATTAGCCTAGATGAGGTTATACGGGAACTATAGTCAAATGTTAACCGATTTTGACCAATTTCAATACCAAAATTTTCTCATAGATAACGAATGTTTCTAAGTTTTAGTGAGCTAGCTCCTTTCAGACAGACAGACAGACAGACAGGCAGACAGACAGACAGACAGACAGACAGACAGACAGACAGACAAACAGACAGACAGACAGACAGACAGACAGACAGACAGACGGACAGACAGACAGACAGGCAGACAGACAGACAGACAGACAGACAGACAGACAGACAGACAGACAGACAGACAGACAGACAGACAGACAGACAGACAGACAGACAGACAGACAGACAGACTAAAAAAGATGTTTTACAGAAACGGATATTTTAAAATCGAATATCCCATTAGATTAAATCAACGTTTTGATCAATCGAAATTGTGTACTTTTTAAAATGAATTACATTTTTCAAAATTTGTTCTATTTTTTATTTTATAATGACTCAATTTTAAATTCATCCCTAACAATTCAAACTCTAGCAATTCGTAGGCGTTATTTAAATAGAAATTTTAAAAATCTGACACATATTTATGGTTTCCTTTTAATAAATCTAATACTAACCTGCATTTAGCAGCTGCTTATATTCACAGCCATAACCTGAAAAATAATAAAAGTAATACAGAAATTATTATAGTTTATATGGCAAACGGTGGAAAAAAATAGGAAAACAAATCATAATAAATAAATTATTTGCATGTGTGGACAAGAAAAAAAACAGTAGAAATTAAAATATGGTTAGAAAAATAAAATCATGGAAATTGTTTATGTGGCCAGCTCATGCATAAAAACTACCACTAAATACTAGATACAGAGACTAATGATAATTTTCTTTTAAACGTTTACGACGAACTAATTTGTTTTACTTTCATTTCTTGGTTCGATGGTTTCGTTTTAAACATTTAATATTATTTTAAATTGGCGCTACTTAATCAATTTCCAATGGAAAACTATGTCAACTATTTGCATAAATTAGTGGGTAAATGATATGTAATTTAAGTTAAAGATAATTTATAGGTATTGATAGATTAAAGTGAATTTAGGTCATAAACATTACAGAGTCTCTACGTATGTATTTTAGGAAGAATTGAAAAAGGTAAATAAACTTAAATTAAAAAAACAATTTAAATTATTTTTAAATACAAAAATTGTTTTGTAACATTTTTTGTTATTTGAGAGAAATAGGTAGGTAGGTATTTTAGAGAGCAGTAACATTTTATGTGTGAAATTTTAAAGAGAAAAAAATGTATATTGAAATTTATATTAAATTAAATTTATATTAAAATTTATATTAATTGTAAAAATTTTTAATAAATAAACATTACATCAAAAATTTTTAACAAAAAAAATTTACATCAAAAATTTTATATGAAAAAATTTTACAGAACATTTTTTAATGAAAAAATTTTTCAATCAAAATTTTTTTATCTAAAATTTGTCGATGATAATTTTCTAAATTTATTTTACAAAATGTAACAAATTATATAAGAAAAAAAAAAAAAAAAATTTTCTATATAAAATTTTGTATTAAAAATTTTCTGTGAAAAAGATTTTCATCTATAATTTTTTATGAAGAAATGAAAATTTTCTATCGAAAAATTTTACATTAGAACTTAAAACAAAAATTTTCTATAATCAAATTTTACTTCAAAATTTTTTTATTTAAAAATTTTATATAAAAAACTTTACTTCGGAAATTTTTTAGAAAAACATTTTATATGAAAAACTCTTCAGAAAAACATTTTACCTTGTTAATCTTCTATGGAAATCTTTTGTATTTAAAATTTTTGAAGACCAAATATAACATAAAAAAATTTTCTTGAAAAAAATGTTCTTCAAAAATTTTAGGCAAAAAATTCAAAATTTTCTATAAAAAAGCTGTAGATCGAAAACTTTTAATGAAAAAATGTTGTGTAAAGAATTACGTTTTACATAATAAAATTTCTATTTACAATTTCTGCTTCAAATATTTTCTATAAAAATTTTTGACAAAAAATTTTGCATCAAAAATTTTACATCGAAAATTTTTAATAAGAAAATTTTATTTAAAATTTTCTATAAAAATTTTTCTTTCGAAGTTTTTTTATTGAAAAAATTTTTGACAAAAAATTTTACATCAAAAATTTTAAGTCGAAAATTTTTAATAAGAAAATTTTATTTAAAATTTTCTATAAAAATTTTTCTTTCGAAGTTTTTTTGTGTTAAGGTTTTACATCAAAAACTTTCTATGAACAAAGTATACGTTGAAATTTTTCTATATAAAATTTTTTATCTAAGTTTTTCTATTTTTTGTGTTAAAGTTTTGCAACAAAAACTTTCTATAAAAAAAATTTACATCGAAGGTTTTCTATGAATTTTACTTCCAAGACTTTTTATAAAAAATATACATTAAAATTTTTCTTTAAAAAATTTTACAATAAAATTTTTGTGAAAAATCTTATATTACAAATTTTCAATTATAAAATTTTGCATCAAACACTTTCTATGAAAAATTTTTACATCATCATTCTTTCTATGAAAAATTTTACATTTAAAATTTTCTATGATAAAATTTAGCATTAAAAACTTTCTGTGAAAAATATTTACATCAAAAATTTTTCATGAAAAAATTTTTCATGAAAATCTTTCTATGAAACAATTTTAGATTAAAAACTTTTTAGTTTAAATTTTCTATAAAAAAAATTTGATCCCAACAATTTTCTATGAAAAACTTTTGATATAAAAGTTATTTTCTATGAAAAATTAATTTGAGAACTGGTGTGATGATTTTTTTTGTTAGACAACAAAAATGAAAAAGTTTTACATCAATATTTTATATGACAAAATTTAGGTACTTTGAAAATTTTGTATGAAAAAAGTTTGCATCGATGATTTTTTTCAAAAAAATTTTTTAAAAAACATTAAATTCAAAACTTTTTCTGAAAAAAATTTACATCGGAGACTTTCTACAAAAAATTTTACTTTAAAAAATTTTCATAAAAAAAATTACATTAAAAAGTTTTGTATCGAAAATTTTCTCAAAAAATAACAAAATTGTCGGGATAGTAAATATTATTCAAAACGAAAATTAATCGTACTTGATCCCAGTCTATTACATTAATTAACTACAATTTACTGATAAAAGCCAGCAAATGGTTGTGGCCTAACCAAACGTCGAAAAACTTTGAGGAATTGATTGTTCCCACAAACATTTTTTTGGTTTTTATCAATAGACTGGGATCAAGTGCGAATAATTTTCCTTTTTGGAAAATTTTGTATGAACAAATTTTATATCAAAAGTTTTCTATAAAAGAAAAATCGAAAGTTTTCTATAAAAACAATTTATATCAAAGATTTTCTATAAAAATGTTTACATCTAAAATTTTTTATAAAAATTGTTTCCTATGTCAAAAATTTCGACAAACAAACTTTGCATTTTCGTGTGCTAATGTCTCTGATTTCATTTAATAAAATCGGTGAATATTAAACATGGGTGTTAGATAGATATTTTTATATATTTAATCTTTTGTTGTTGTTGGGTATAAATAATAATCGGAATAACCTTTATCAATAATTGTAAATTTTACTTTCTCTGTTTAAATAGGGCTGCACTAAATTCATTTTATCTTAATGCAAATCTTTCCTTAATAATATCCTTTGGAAATTCAATTGATTTTAAACTGAATTGTTATTCATTTAAATACATTAACCATATAAATAAATTTAATTCAATTTAATCAATAATTTATACATTTCAAATACTCAAATGCATTTATGCTTTTAAAATGTTTTTCCAAATGAGGTTTCATTCCATTTACTGCCACAGATATTTAAATCTTCCTAATAAGACTAATTTGAATATATTTCCTAGAAGAAGCATGAGGAAGCAGAAGTAGAAAGGAAATGTTTTGTGGAAAATAACAACTTCTATAGAAATTTATAAATAATTGCAAATGATAATAACATACATATGTCGATTTAACTAGAGAGGGTAAGAGTTAGAAATGGAACATTTCATAGAAATACATATAACCATTTTAATGGTTGTTCTAGGGAATTGCAAAATAACTTAAATTCTATTCTTTGAGGAGATAAAATTGAAATAAATAAATTATTAAAAGCTAATTAAAAGTGTGGGTTGATTAATAAGAATTTAGATTTATTTTAATAATGGCTACTAACATAAAATTTATAATAGAATTTTCTAAATACTATAAATAATTTATTTCTATTTATTATTTGAAACTTAATTAAGTGAAATTAATATAATAGTTAAGATATTTTGGCAAAAATCAAAATAAATCGTATCAATATTTTTGACAACTCATTTGTATTGTTAAATGTTATGTTAAAATATTGAGTTTAGACATAAGGTCAAAGAAGAATATCATAATTTATTGTGAAAAGATCAAATTTAAGTTTTTAGGAGGAACTTAATTCTCAAGGGCAAATTATGAGTACATAAGCCAAAAAGTAAATGTACATAACATTGATAAAACGGGCTAAACACCTTTTAAGCGCCTTTGCTTCTGAAATGCAATAAACGCCTAAACTCAATTTTCTCTTATGTCGACTTAAACTACTCTTCCATATTTTCACAGATATGAATGTATGTCTCTAAGACTTAAGAAAACTTGTCAAGTTTTGGTTGTATGACCTTAGTAGTAAAGGGTATTATATAGTCGGGCTTGACCGACTATAGCTTTTCTTACTTGTTTTTGAATAAAAATCAGTCACTAAGTAATTTCTTATTTCTTTAATAATTAAAGTTAATTTAAGATTTTCCAAAGCTTTTCAGAAATGATACACATTTTATCACTACTACGTAGTAGATCTAACTATTTTCTAATTATGAAATTTACAGGCAAAAAAATAGTGTGAAATGTAGACGTCAAAAACTTTTCAAAACAAAATTTTCATTAGAGAACTCTAAGGCAGATGATATATGTTATGCATGATGTATGTCTGTAATTCTAACACTAACACTTAATATATCTATAAGTAAAATTTGGAGTGGCAACAATCTAGTAAAAGGTGTTAAACCCCAACCAAAAACCAACAAACCGCAAAAAAATATTTTAGATGAACAAACATTTTAAAATAAACTAGATTTATTTAATTAAGCTTGTAATTACATGTATGTTGAATATGTATGTTAGTTAATATGTATATAATAAGTTTCAGTAAGTTAAACTCATAAATACATACATACACACATACATATGTATATAGACAATTAAACAAGCATGAAGTTGGAAGATTGATGGCAAAAAGACAGACACCCAGAGAGACAGAGATAGTTAGACATAACGTGGTAATAATATTTGTTTGTCTGTTTGCAAAAAGCTGGAAAAAGGTATAATTTTAAACTTAAATAAATTAATGTTCAACATTCAAGAGGTGTCAAAACTTGTGAGTAGTTTGTAATATATATACAATTTGTAGAAAATTTAACACTTCTGTTAACCAAATACAAAAAAGCGCACACACTGATTCATACATATGTATAACCGCAATAGCTGTAAAGTATAACTCATACACACAAGCACACATGCAAGGCATTTAAGCAGTAAATATCAAAATTTGTTAAAGTATACATATAAATGAATGTATGAATGTATGTTTGACTGTAGGTGTAAGAATATTTATGCCTACCAATTTTCTGCACGAATAATATTTGTGCCCCAGTAGGAAAATTGTCAAAGAAGAAGAAATTTTGTAGTGACAAATTAAATTGTTATTTGTTGCCTCAAAAAATTTCTTGTTTAATAAAAGTGGGAAACAGGAAGATTTTCTATAGAGAAAGTGGGCGACATAAAGTTTTTCTATAGAAAAAGTCGGCGACAGGAAATTCTTATATAAAAAAAGTCGGCGACAGGAAGTTTTTCTATAGAAAAAGTGGGCGTCGGGAAGTTTTTCTATAGAAAAAGGGGCTTCGGGGAGTTTTTCTACAGAAAAAGTGAGCGTCGGGAAGTTTTTCTATAGAAAAAGTGGGCGTCGGGAAGTTTTTCTATAGAAAAAGTGGACGTCGGGGAGTTTTTCTATAGAAAAAGTGGGCGTCGGGAAGTTTTTCCATAGAAAAAGTGGGCGTAGGGAAGTTTTTCTATAGAAAAAGGGGCGTCGGGGAGTTTTTCTACAGAAAAAGTGGGCGTCGGGAAGTTTCTCTATAGAAAAAGTGGACGTCGGGGAGTTTTTCTATAGAAAAAGTGGGCGTCGGGAAGTTTTTCTATAGAAAAAGTGGGCGTAGGGAAGTTTTTCTATAGAAAAAGGGGCGTCGGGGAGTTTTTCTACAGAAAAAGTGGGCGTCGGGAAGTTTCTCTATAGAAAAAGTGGACGTCGGGGAGTTTTTCTATAGAAAAAGTGGGCGTCGGGAAGTTTTTCTATAGAAAAAGTGGGCGTAGGGAAGTTTTTCTATAGAAAAAGTGGGCGTCGGGAAGTTTTTCTATAGAAAAAGTGAGCGTCGGGAAGTTTTTCAATAGAAAAAGTGGGCGTCGAGATGTTTTTCTATAGAAAAAGTGGGCGTCGGGAAATTTTTCTATAGAAAAAGTGGGCGTCAGGAAGTTTTTCTATAGAAAAAGTGGGAGTCGGGAACTTTTTCTATAGAAAAAGTGGGCGTCGGGGACTTTTTCTATAGAAAAATTGGGCGTCGGAGACTTTTTTATAGAACAATTGGGGGTCGGGAAGTTTTTCTATAGAAAAAGTGGGCGTCGGGAAGTTTTTCTATAGCGAAGTGGGCGTTGGAAAGTTTTTCTATAGAAAAAGTGGGCGTCTAGAACTTTTTCTATAGAAAAATTGAGCGTCGGAAAGTTTTTTTATAGAAAAAGTGAGCGTCGGAAAGTTTTTCTATAGAAAAAGTGGGCGTTGCACTGTGGTTTAAAACCAAAAAAAAAAAATCATAAAAAATTTGTATCTTCTTAATTGTAAGTCTGATTGCATATGTAAGTATGAGAGAATTGTTAACGAGGATCCAACCTTTTTTTAAATATTTTTTAAAACCTTTGTATATTGAATTTTTTTTTTGTAAATATTAATATTGTCTTTATGACAAAATTTTCTACTGGTTTATATTCAGGCAAGTAAGTATTGACTCTGGTATAAGTATAATTTTTGGAAACTCGTTGATTTTTTCTCTTACACTTTTCTTCGCACAGGTTGCAAATGATAGAGGTTAAACCACAAAAATATGTTTCCGTAAAATATAAGAGGTGGTTGATGCCAGTGATGATGCCGACAATGTTGCTACTGCTATTGCTGCTGCTGTTTTTGGTGTTCGCCTCGGCACTCACAGGCAATGAGTTAAAAGTGAATTGGTTGTCTTTTTTAGGCTTTTATTTATAACAACCCGCCTTAACCTCAGCCTCCAAACCTCAGTCATATGCCTGAGGTTAGTACAGGCGGCTGGGTTATGGGTTTGGGTTATGCTTGAGTATGTTCTTATTTCAATGATGGAGATGATGATGATGATAGAGTGGCAGGCTCTTAAAAAAGGAGTTAAATTCAAGATATCAACTGCTGCTTTTGTAGTTCAAGCAGTGATTCAATATGAAGAAAACCTGAAGATGGTTTAGTTTTGTGCGTGAAAGAAGTTAAGTGGCTAATTTTGAAGTTTTTATTGTTTGTTATGACTATGATAAGTATGAACATAAGGGGGGATTTGTGGTTTTAATAAGCATTTAATGAATCTTAATTTATGGATTAAAGCAATGTGTTTTTAATTTGGAAAATTTTATATAAAGGTGAACATTTTCGAAAAAAGATTGACAATGAGGAATTTTTTAATATTTCTGTATAAAAGTTTTAATAAAAAAATATTTATACCGAACATTTTTCTATTTTAAAATTTAAAACACAATTTTAAAGTATTCTTTAATAAAATACGAAGCTTTTTCCACTTATTAAGTGGCAAATTTATAATTTTCTTCATCTCTGTTTGTCTTGTTAAATTTTCCTAATGTTTATGTCTTCTCATTATTTTCCCCCACCGATTTTGTTATTTCCCCTTTTAAGGAAAATTTAAAATGTTACTTTTTTCGCCTGAATATTTTTCTGTGCAATTTTTTTCCAATTTATTTAAGTGTATGTGTGTGTGCGTGTGCGTAAAAGTTTGTTTGTGCTTGTTCTGGTCTTAATGCTAAAAGAGATTTTAAATTTTATGATGACACTTTAGTTAAGCACTAAAGTGAACACGAATTAAGTGCATTTTTATCTTGTTATTAGTGAAACGTGATTTAAATATAAATATAGTATATTTTAATAAAAAACATAAAATAGTAACCGTTTTTTATTTTGAAACCATAATTTTTTAAAACCTAACACTTTTGTGTTATAATTGTACAAGGGGGAAATAAATGGAAAGTCGTTGTTGATAAAAAAATATTCAGCAATTTATTGTTTTAATAGGGGAGATAATAAAATGAGAAGGAATATATTTTATAGCAATTTTAAGAGCTTTTTTAAGGTTAAAAGCGAGAAATAATTAAATTTTCGAAAACCTAGTAAGATTCATAAAAATCGGCCAATAGAATCAAAAGATCTATATCTCGAATATAAAAACTGCATTCAAAGAACTTTAAAAATTGTAGAATATTAGCATAAAACTTAATGAAAATCGGAGATGATAAGGTCAAAAAATTTGCTATGAAAAAGTTTTACATCAAGAATGAAAAAATGTTATCTTGAAAATTTTCTATAAAAAATTTTATGTACAAAAATTTCCTATAAAAAATTTTACGTACAAAAATTTCCTATGACAAAATATCGAACATTTTGTACCAACAAATATAACATCGAAATTTGTTTTTAAGTTTAATTGTGTCAAAAATTTTATATTTAAAATTTTTGATCAAAAATTTCACAAAAAAAAAATTTATATACAAAATTTGTCATCTAAAATTTTCCATTAATATTTTTACTTTGAAGACTTTTTGTATTAAGGTTACATCGAAAATTTTCCATCAAAAAGTTAAACGACGAAAATTTTCAATAAAAAAATTTAAATCTAAAATTTTCTAAAAAAATTATTACTTCGAATACTTTTTGTGTTGAAGTTTTACATCAACAAATTTTTATAAACAAATTATGCATTGAAAATTTTCTATAAAAAACTGTTTTATCTACTATTTTCAATAAAAATTTTACTTCGAAGACTTTTTGTGTTAAGGTTTCGTATCAAAAACTTTCTATGAAAAAATTTTACATCACCACTTTCTGTTAAAAAATTTTTTTATCAAAAATTTTTCTATAGAAAATTTTTTTATCAAAAATTGTTCTATTTAAAATTTTTTTATGAAAAATTTTTCTATAGAAAATTTTTTTATGAAAAATTTTTTTATAGAAAATTTTTTTATAGAAAATATTTTTAATTATTTGGGAATTAATTATTCGAATTTTAGAATTAATTGAAAATTAGGTTTCATCAGGCTTGAGTTCATTTAATTTTCAAATTATTAATTTTGAAAATTGGAAAGTAAATTATGGAGAAAAACTGAAAAAATTATTTTTGAAAGTGGCTAGTGGATTACAATTTCTGTCCCGCCACAGGACGTCATCAGCACTTAGCGCCCTCGACCACAGTCAAAACTTGTTTCTATAGAAAATTTTTTTATCAAAATTTTTTCTATTTTATCAAAAATTTTTCCATAGAAAATTTCTTTATCAACAATTTTTCTATAGCAAAGTTTTTTATCAAAAATTTTTCGATAACAAATTTTTTTATGAAACATTAGCAACAAAATACAAGGTTCGAGAGAACAAAGAAATATAATATCGAACATTGTTGCCACGACACTATTATTTTCTACACATTGGAAATATTTATATCAAAAAATTTTCAAATTTTCTATAGAAAAATTTTTGATAAAAAAATTTTCTATAGATAAATTTTTGTTAAAAAATTTTCTATAGAAAAATTTTTGATAAAAAAATTTTAAATATAAGAATTTTTGATTTAAAATTTTGATAAAAAATTTTCTATAGAAAAATTTTTGATCAAAAATTTTCTATAGAAAAATTTTTGATAAAAAATTTTTTATAGACAAATTTTTGATAAAAAATTTTCTATAGATAAATTTTTGTTGAACAATTTTCCATAGAAAAATTTTGAATCAAAAATTTTTCTGTAGAAAATTTTTTATCAAAATTTTTAATCAAAAATTTTTCTACTTAAAATTTTTTTATCAAATATTTTTCTATGGAAAATTTTTTAACAAAAATTTATCTATAGAAAATTTTTTTATCAAAATTTTTTCTATAGAAAATTTGAAAATTTTTTGATATAAATATTTCCAATGTGTACAAAAATAATAGTGTCGTGGCAACAATGTTCGAGATTATATTTCTTTGTTCTCTCGAACCTTGTATTTGGTTGCTATAAATTGGATTTTGATTTGTTTCTTGCCTATTTTGTTTTTGTCTTTTCTTTAACAAAGCGGCAAGAACCAACTTTGTTAACACCCAAATTGCAACTGAATGATTTTAATACTCATTTTCACGAGTTTAATTAATGATCGTGGTATTCACGAAAATTAAAAAAAATCATCGGCTGCTGGTGGTATATGCTGATTACTCCTGGTCTTAAGGGAAAATTTTTTCTCAATTCATTCGTTTTCTTCAAAAAATCCCAAATTTTAAAAAATCGATGAAAAATTTAAAATTTTTGTTCTTCTTTTACTCATGCGACTAAAACATTTACGAAAAAATAGTTAAACTTGAATGTAATTTAGGCTCGGTAGCCAAATTGAAGACGATAAGTTAACAAATTCGAATTTTTCGATAGAATAATTTTGATTTGATTCTTAGCTACTTTTGGAAATATTAAAAATATTAAAAAAAATAAAATTAAATTTTTGGTCAAAAATTGTTGTTGCGTTAAAATGCGACTTCTTTGAGATGAACGCGTTCGGTTTTATTTATATATCTACACCGATTCAGTTTTGCTATTATACAAGAGAATAACAAAAAATTCGGGTTTAGCAAACGATATTTTTTCAACTTTAACCCTTCTACTTCCTTGGATTTATGGCCTTCATATGACCCTTTGGGTCAATATGACCCAACAATGAAATATTAACAAAATTTCATATTTAATATAGGATTTTCTTTTTAATTTTTGACCAGCACTTAGGGGATGACCCCTACTTATGCAGTGCAATGTGTTGGAAGTATGAAAATTGGTTATGGGAGGAAGGATAGGATAAATGGAATAGTGTTCATAGCTTTGAATTTCCCTAGATTGTAACTGACAGGAAAATCTTCTGTGGAGAGTGAATTCCACATACGAACTAAACGGCTGAAGAACGAATTTAATTTAGCGTGTTGTTCGGTCTACCGGCCAATCGACCACAAAGGAATGAGCTCTAACAGAATGATGTGTATTGCGTAAAAAAGTGCGAATTTCGGGAGCGAATTCTCTGATTTCGTTAGAGCACATTCCAAAGTATTAACAACTGAACATGTGACACAACTCAAATTGCTACGGTGCTCCTGTAAATCAATAGAGTTGGATACCCCACTGCCCCGACGAACACTTTTGCCATTTCCTGCACTCGGTCGAGAAGCTCCAAAATAGACTTTGAAATTTTGGCCCATACATGAGGTGGTGTAAATAGTAAGGAGATCAGATGGAGTGATCAATATCTTCCAGTTTTAGAAAACCGAGGCACTTGAAGGCTTCTTTCGACACTTGAAAGATG
Source organism: Stomorhina lunata (assembly GCA_933228675.1). NCBI lineage: Eukaryota > Metazoa > Arthropoda > Insecta > Diptera > Rhiniidae > Stomorhina > Stomorhina lunata. The sequence continues at coordinate 137,447,478 of OW121741.1, read as the reverse complement.
TATTTTGTCGAACGGACATCACATTGAATTCTCGTGCCCAGAACATCAAGAGCATCTGAATCCTCAATTACAATTGAATTAATATGAATAGCAAATATTACTATCATCTGCAAAAGAGAAGATAGGATTGGAAGTTTGACGTAGAAGGTCGTTTATAAAGATAAGAAATAGAGTAGGAGAAAGAACAGAGCTTGCGGTACCCATGAAGAGAACCCACCTATTACAACTCGTATAGAGCGATCTCAGAGGAAGCGAAAAGTATTCAATGATAGCGATTTTATTGATTATTTGACTGAACAAATTATTGATAAATGATTCTGAATGAAGGTGAACTCGATTCAATTATATTCAATAGGAAAAAAAATTATAAAGTGGATTTAAGGTTGAAAAATCGCTTGTTGGGTCATACTGACCCAAAGGGTATTAAATGTGTGTAAATCGTGTTTTGAAATGTGGAGGGGGGAGGAACAATTTTAATTTTATTATTTTCTCTTAAATATATAATTTTCATCCCTGTAATGGATAAATAAAAGTTTCACGTTCATATCTAATTATTTAAGGGGAAAATTTTGCGTTTGAAAAACAAAATTGGGTCAAATTGACCCAAGGAGTGTATAAGGGTTAAGATGACATTTTCATGGACCTTTCTTGATATCCTATAATCTTTAATAAAAAAGGAGTTTTTTTTAATAATTTTTAAAGGTTTCTATAGCTTTCAGCGAATAAACGGAAGACTCTTGTAGAGGAACATTCGAAAATGAAGGGTATTGTATCTTATGGTACCACGTCATATATTGTTGTTCAACAATCATATATTGTCGTTCAACAATCACAGACCAGCTTTTTCTTTATTAGACCAAAGCTCAGAGGATGACTTTCTGCAATTTTCTTAAGATTTCAAACCACTTTTACCACGTCTTTGTCTTGTCTTTGCCTAAAGTATGCAAGTGCGGAAATAAACAAAATATTTTACTTTCATAATCGATTTCCTATGGGAAATTAATGCCAATACAGAATAGAATAAATAAAAAAATATGAAATACAAAGTAATTCCACCAAATAATTTCCACGAAAAACAAAAATTCTAAAGAAAAAATATGTTTCGAAGATTGAAAAATTTTACAAATTTCTTCTTTATAAATTTAAAAAAAAGTACTCGTACAAATTGAAATGTTTGTGTAGTGTCTTGCTTTTGACTTTGTGAATGTATTGAATTTTAAAAATGTTAAACAAACACACAGCGATAAAGACTACAACAAAGGTTTTATGGTAAAATGTCAAATGATTTTAAAGCTGGGGGAAAAATTGTTTAAGAAACTTAAACGGAAGTAAATTTTGAAAGCAAAAGCTAAAGATTATTGTTCAATAAGATTGGCAAAGCAAAAGAGAATAAAATGTGTCAACCACTTGGTCTTAGTTTAGCTTAATGTTATGCTTGTGACATTTTTCTTTTCCTTTATTCTTTGCTTTCAAAAAATGCAAAAAGAAAGAAAAACGCGTCTTGGAAATGTGATGCCTTTGAAGTCATTTGTCAAAGACACCAGCAATATGATGTTGTTGACATAATAGCAAACAGCAATAGGAGCAACCATCATCATCTACTTATATTGCCTGAACACTTAACTCTTTTTATTTCTATCGTTTGCCGTAAACACTTTAACTTATATTTGAATTCGCTTTTTTTCAATAAAATAAAAAAATCGTTTTGATTTGAGGGAGAGCTACTTGAAATTTTTGTAAAAGCCACAATTTTATTTCAGTTTAAGCAAATTTTTATTGCTTTTCTTAACTCTATATTGATCATGCTGATTTGACAGATTTTTTATATATATTTTGGTTTTTTGCTAAGTATTCCATTGTCAATGATTTGCGGTAAAATTGAAAAGAAATATTAATATATTCAAGTGAAACACATTCACACACATACTCACACATTCCAATCATTTTGAAATTGTCGAATGTTTGAATATTTTCCAGCTTTATTTGACATTCACTTTTGGCAGTAAATGTGATGTATTTAGAGTGTGATAAAATCGTTAACGTTTAAAGGAAGGAGTTTTACTACTACAACCCACTTCAGTTCTAGCTTTTGCTATTGTCATTCATCTCCATCCATCACATAAAACAATCAGGCAAATAAACATGTATTTTATATGTATTGGAAACTGTTTGATTTAACACTCCTACATATAAGACCGGCTTGAAACTGACTCAAATTCAAATCGATATTTGGATAAATTAGACTCTTAAACAAAAGTTCGATTGATTCTCATATCAAAATATTTGACGTTTAAAATTAAGTTACATTGATTTTCATATGTCATCGTCAAAAAAAAGGCTCGTCACTACAGCTTCCACAAAAAGCAGTCGTCACATCCTTCGTCCTACAGAGTTCTGCCATGAATCATAACCACGGGTCTGCGCAAAGGGAACAGAGCTTTTTTATACTTTTGACAAAAATAGGTATTTTTTCAATGTGTAGTTCTAACGTTTAAAAAAAAAAAGTTGTCTACTCCATTTTTTTTATCAAAATTTTTCTACAGAACGTTTTTTTATCAAAAACTTTTCTATAAAAAATTTTATTATCAAAACTTTTTCTTTAAAATTTGTTTTTGTCAAAACTTTTTCTATAGAAATTTTTTTTATCAAAAATTTTTCTATAGAAAATTTTTTTTTTATCAAAAATGTTTCTTTCAAAAAATTTGTAATCAAAAATTTTTCTATAGAACATTTTCTTTAACAAAAGTTTTTCTATAGAACATTTTTTATCAAAAGTTTTTCTATAGAAAATTTTTTTATAAAAATTTTTTCTATACAAAATTTTTTTATCAAAAATTTTTTATAGAAAAAATTTTGATAAAAAATTTTTCTTTACTAAATTTTCTTACAAAAACTTTTCTATAGAAAGTTTTTTTATCAAAAATTTTTCTATAGAAAATTTTTTCATCAAAAATTTGTCTATAGAAAAATTTTTTATCAAAAATTTTTCTACAGAAATTTTTTTTTCAAAAATTTTTCTATAGAAGATTTGAAAATTTTTTGATATAAAAATATTTTTATTGAAAATTTTTACAGAAAAAATATTTTTCTCGAAAAATTTTCTATAAAATCTATTTTTTATCGAACAATTTTATATAAAAATCTAAAATTGTTTGATATTAAGATATTTTTCTCTTTTGAAAAATATTCCCAATGTTTACAAAAACAATAATGTCGTGGCAACAATGTTCAAGATTATATTTCTTTGTTCTCTCGTACCATGTGTTTTGTTGCTATAAATTGGATTTTGATTTGTTTCTTCCCTATTAAGTTTTTGTAATTTATTTAACAAAGCGGCATCAACCAACTCTGTTAACATCTAAACTCCAACTGAATGATGTTAATACTCATTTTCATGAGTTTTATTAATGATCGTGGTATTTACAAAGATTAAAATTATTCATCGGCTACTGGTGGTATGGACTGCCTACTCCTGGTCATGACTTATGACAGACATATGTGAGAATACATTGGGTCTGTATAGTGACCGTAATGTATGAGAACGTTTCCTATGTAAAAAGTTTAAACTATCATTGTTGCACAGTTGTCCTCACTTACACCTGAAATTCGATTTTGTTGTTTTTGGTTTCTCTCATGTTGAACTTTAAAATCAGTTTCTTGTACAGTAGTACCAAAGACTGTATAATGTAACTTCCATACATTGATTTGCCGTATGGTCGTTTTGAAAAGTCCTATACAAAAGAGAGTATACCACTTTTACTCTAATTCGAAAACAACTAATGGACACGATTATCCAATGAGAGAAAGCTAAGGCATATACACGTGTCTTAGTCTTGTTTCGATATAGCGAAACGGTAATTGCCTGCCAATTTCACCATAGAGAGAATAGCATTCTGAATAGTGTCTCTAAGTTAACTCAGAAACTTGCCTCTTACCGCTATAGCCACATTCTCTGCATATAGCACACACTTTATATTTATCTTCTTGAGGGGAATCAGACGAATTTGATTCTCAAAAGTTTTTTTAATTTTAAACGATCAAATAACTGAATTGAGATAGGGCTTTTTGTGTTCTCATTTCAGAGCATAAATGTAACATAGGGCTTTTTTGAGGCCCTATGCTCCACTGGGAGTCAAGGATAACAGAAGAATAAGAAGAAGGGCTTTTTTCTGTAGAGATCAAAACGAAATATATAAAGAAAAGCTTTATATAGCGAATGTTTTCTTTAGGAAAGCTTTCAATAGCGAATGCTTTTTACAAGAGATCTTTCTATATTAAAAGAAATTCTACAGGAAATCTTTCGATATTAAGAGTTTAATGAAGGAAATCAAAAGTTTTCTGTAGAAAATCTTTCCATATTGAAAGCTTTTTATTAGGAAGCATTTCGAAGTGAAAAGATTTATCTTTAGATATTGGCATTTTTATATTGGAAAGCTCGAATGATTTATATAGGAAATCTTTAGATATTGACACTGTAATAATGAAAAACTCTTGATATGGAATGTTTTTAGTAGAAAGGTTTGGATATTTAAAGTAACCTCTAATAAATCTATTGATATAAAAGATTTTTAATCCGAAATATTTTGACAATAAAATATTTTCAATCCGAAATATTTTAACGACAAAGTTTTATAGAAGAAATATTTTGGTATCAAAAATTTTCTATCAAAAGTTTATTATAGGAAACCTTTCGACATCGAAAGTTTTATATAGAAAATCTTTTTTTTTTCGTAGAGCTTTCGCTATGGAATGTTTTAAGTTGAAAGCTTTTTACATCAGTAAAACTTACTAATAGGAAAGCTTTGATATTGAAAGTTTTTTATAGGAAAGTTTTGTATAAATAATCTTTCGATATCAAAAATTTTTCTATAAAAAAATTTTTCATCAAAAATTTTTCATCAAAAATTTTTCAAAAGATTTATATAGGAAATCTTTAGATATTGACACTGTAATAACGGAAAGCTCTTGATATGCAATGTTTTTAGTAGAAAGCTTTGGATATTTAAAGTAACCTTTAATAAATCTATTGATATAAAAGGTTTTTAATCCGAAATATTTTGACAGTAAAATATTTTCAACCCGAAATATTTATTTAGATATTAAAATAATTTATAGGAAAAGTTTTTGATATTGAATTTTTTCTATAGGAAAGTTTTATATAAAGAGCTTTCTATCTGAAATATTTTGACGACAACTGTTTTATATAAGAATTTATTTGACATCGAAAGATTATATAATAGCAACTATATATAATAGCAGTTTTTTTTATTGAAAAGCTTTTAATGTGGAATGTAGTAGAAAGTGTTAGATATTAAAAGTTAACTATAGGAAAGCTTTTAATTTTAAGAAATCATTATACATCCAACCAAAAGCTTTAAGATTTGAAAGTTTTCTATTATTTGTTGATTCAATTACACATAATTTGGCGAGATAGGGCCTTTAAAAAAATATGTATTTTTTTGAGATTAAGTTAGGGATTTTTAGAAAATTTTTCAAATAACCACTTACTTTAATGAAATTGCCTTAAGTTTTTGTGAGGAGGTTTATTAGCGTTAAATGTATTGGAATCACAAAATAAACCAATTTCAAAAAAAGTGTGAGTTTGGGCCATTCTACATGAGACCAACGATATGATGATCGTTACTTGAATCGTAATACTAACTCACAGTAGCAATTTAAAAAATATTTTTCTTTGTGAAGAATTTAAGATCAATATTTCTATACGTTACAAACATCAGCACAAACCCAATATACCCTTTGTATAGGTCATTTAAATAAATAAGTAACCAAAACTTTCTTCAGCCGGTCTAGCTATTACTCATATGAAAGCTTATGTACATGAGAGTATAAAGTAAACTATTTCAAAGCTATTGAGGCTGTTGTGGTAGTTTCTATTTTATATTTTACTTCTAGAACTAGGAACTGATGCCGCTGCTGTTGATGTTCTATTACCACCGAATGTTACTCCAACTGCTTGTATTTTTTTGATGTCATCTAGCAAATGCAAATTTGACACGCTTGTCACATTTTATTGAATTGAATCGATTTTAAATCGAATTGAAATGAAAATGTTTCATATTATTGAATTGATTTAAATAAAATAAAAAACATCTAAAATGAAAGGAATTGAAAAACTGAAAAATAAAAAAAAACAACAACATTTGTTTTGAAAAAGTTCTACTATAGATTTTGTTTTGCATATCCTTTCAATAACCAATACAGATAAAGGCTTATCAGTTGGGTATGCATGAATCTATAAAAGAGTGTAAGTGTGTCATGTTTAATGTCTGTGTGTTTGTTTATATGTTTCGTCTGTTTGTGTGCATTATTGATGATATTGATGTATGTACCATTTATTCTGTTATTTTTGTTTTCGTACTTTTCAATAAAATATTTTTCTAGGTGATTTATTTTGAATAGAAAAAAATAAAACTTTTAACTTTACATACAAATACATACAAATTTTCTTACAGAGGAGGAATAAATTGTATCAAAGTTGATACTTTAGCTATCAATCTCTAGACTAAAAGAGTTTTTAATATTGAATTTATATTTATTTTTACTTATATATTGTACATTTTTTATGTTAGTGCGATTACTTTTTTGTATTTTGTGTATTACTTTTTTAATATTCGAAAAATGGTTTAAAGTTTATAGGTTTCGAACACATTCTATTGCCTTCCTTATACATATTTTAATATTTATATATAGAAAACGTATATGAATGTAAAAGTGAACAAATTAAATATTAAGAAAATCATTTTGATATTCAAAGAAGATATTGAAACGATGTTAAGATGCATTGGCTTATATTTTTTATAATATTTAATAGATGTTTAGGTTTTTCTTTTTGTATATTTAGGATTAACATATAAAATCACTTGATTGTGTAATACAGTTGTCAGAAACTAAAAGTTTCTTTTGAATTCATAGAAACATAAGATAATTATATCGATTTGGACAATATATGGCATAACCAAAGACTCTATAAAATGAAGATATTGCACTCCATACAATTTTTTTCCGCCAAAAGTGAAATTATTGTAGATAAAGAACAATAAAAAGCACAAGCATACATTTTATGAGCACCTGTGTGCGCCTTAGCTTTCTCTCATTGAATAATAGTCTCCATATGATGTTTCTAAATTAAAGTAACAGCGGCATACTCTCTTTTATAAGGGACTTTTCAAAACGACGGAAAATCAATGTTTGGAAATTTCCTATAAAAAGGAAATTTTTCATAAATTTGCTTTTTATAGGAAATTTTTTAATAATTTACTTTTTATTTTTTAAAAATTTATTTTTTATACTAAGTTTTCAAAAATTGAGTTTTATAGAAAACTTTTCAAAAATTGCTTTTTATAGGAAATTGTTCAAAAATTTACTTTCTATAGGAAATTTTTCAAAAATTTACTTTTTATGGGAAATTTTTCAAAAATTTACTTTTTATGGGAAATTTTTCAAAAATTTACTTTTTATAGGAAATTTTTCAAAAATTTACTTTTTATAGCAAATTTTTCAAAAATTTACTTTTTATAGCAAATTTTTCAAAAATTTACTTTTTATAGGAAATTTTTCAAAAATTTACTTTTTATAGGAAATTTTTCAAAAATTTACTTTTTATAGGAAATTTTTCAAAAATTTACTTTTTATAGGAAATTTTTCAAAAATTTACTTTTTATATAATATTTTTCAAAAATTTACTTTTTTATAGGAAATTTTTCAAAAATTTACTTTTTATAGGAAATTTTTCAAAAATTTACTTTTTATAGGAAATTTTTCAAAAATTTACTTTTTATAGGAAATTTTTCAAAAATTTACCTTTTATAGGAAATTTTTCAAAAATCTACTTTTTATAGGAAATTTTTCAAAAATTTACTTTTTATAGGAAAATTTTCAAAAATTTACTTTTTATAGGAAATTTTTCAAAAATTTATTTTTTATAGGAAATTTTTCAAAAATTTACTTTTTATAGGAAATTTTTCAAAAATTTACTTTCTATAGGAAATTTTTCAAAAATTTACTTTTTATGGGAAATTTTTCAAAAATTTACTTTTTATAGGAAATTTTTAAAAAATTTACTTTCTATAGGAAATTTTTTAAAAATTAACTTTTTAAAGGAAATATTTCAAAAATCTACTTTTTATAGGAAATTTTTCAAAAATTTACTTTTTATAGGAAATTTTTCAAAAATTTACTTTTTATAGGAAATTTTTCAAAAATTTACTTTTTATAGGAAATTTTTAAAAAATTTACTTTCTATAGGAAATTTTTTAAAAATTAACTTTTTATAGGAAATATTTCAAAAATCTACTTTTTATAGGAAATTTTTCAAAAATTTACTTTTTATAGGAAATTTTTCAAAAATTTACTTTTTATAGGAAATTTTTCAAAAATTTACCTTTTATAGGAAATTTTTCACAAATTTGCTTTATATAGGAAATTTTTCAAAAATTTACTTTTTATAGGAAATTTTTCAAAAATTTACTTTTTATAGGAAATTTTTCTAAAATTTACTTTTTATAGGAAATTTTTTAAAAATTTACTTTTTATAGGAAATTTTTCAAAAATTTGCTATTTACAGGAAATTTTTCACAAATTTGCTTTTTATAGGAAATTTTTCAAAAATTTACTTTTTATAGGAAAATTTTCAAAAATTTACTTTTTCTAGGCCACCTTGAAAAAATTTTATGCGTTACATATATCAGCATAAACGTATAACACCCTTTTCCAAAAATTGTGATATAAGGTATAAATAGTTTGACTTGAATGTAATTGTTAGTGATGACTAGTGTAATTTATGAAATATCAGACCTCACAATCATATATAATTACTTTACTGTCTTGGTCCTAATTATTTTGTACAAAAATATTTATATCATTAAAATACAACACATTACAAATTTCTTAGATTTTTCTTTTGATTTTAACCATTTCTATTACAAGACCAAGCGGGAATGGAAATTAATTATGAATATGTATGTATATGTTTGTATATGTAATTATGAGTATAGAAAATATATTTTCGTTAGAACTTTTATTTTGTTCATTCCTGAAAGGTAATTATGAAAATCTGAAGTGATTGATAATGAGTAAATTTTTTGTTTTGGGGTGGTCTTAATATCATAAATGTTTTCGATAAGTGAACTGATAAATCATATTACAAATTTATTGGGCAAAATGAAAGCAAATGGTTTCAAAATTAATGTGATATTTAACAAAACGATTATGAAGAGACGTGTGATGTTATAGGGGTCACAAATGGTTAGGGACAGAATGTGTGTGAGCAGCAAATGTATCTACATTATAATGATGTTAATTGATGTTAATAAAATATTAATAAATAGTTTATTTAATAGCAAAATAATGATTACTAAAATGCGTGAAATTACATATTTATGTTGGCAGTCTATTATGAGGAAAATCTATTTATTAGAACACGTTCGTTTATGGTAGCAATAAATGCCACTAAATAGTTGACTTTTATTGGGTGCATTTACCCAGGATTCGGTGAGAATATTAATGTGTTTTGGTTGGAAGTAAATGAGGATATTAATGATGTCACATATAGATAATTGAATAAATTATATTCTATATTAGTTAAAGTAACTGATTTCAATTTTTAAAGAAATTTCCATTTTTTCCCCGTTTTGTCCTTTAATGAAATTTAATAAATAAAATTTAATCAACTTCTTTTTTATTTCTTTCTTTTTGTTTCAACCACAATAAATTGTTGCTTATAAATCTTGATTGTGGCATTGAAAACTTTCCTCTATTTAGGTCTATGAGTTTTAATTAAATTTTATTCTTTGTTTTTTTCTATTTCTCCCTAACTTTTGGATAAAAGCCAAAAAGCACTAAGGAATCATCCTTAAATGAGGGAACAAAAGCAGCAGCAAAAAAGAGTATTAAACTTAATTAAATATTGATACACATGTGTTCAAAGTTTTTTTCTTTTGGCTGTTTAGTTGTTAACCATTTTTCTATTAGAAATGAACCTAATTGTTTTAGTAATCCAAGAAGAAATCACAGTGGAGATAATTCAAAAATAAGGAAACATTTCTCAAAGAAATTGTTTCTACAAGAAAAATTTTCTAAAGATTTTTAATCCATAAGAAAAATATTCTAAAGAAATTTTTTGTATGAGAAAAATTTTATATAAAAAAATTTCTTAAGAAATTTTCTATAAAAAAAAATTCCAAAGAAATTTTTTCTATAAGAAAAATTTTCTAAAGAAATTTTTTCCATAAAAAAAATTTTCTAAAGAAATTGTTTTTCCATAAGAAAAATTTTCTAAAGAAATTTTTTCAATAAGAAAAATTTTCTAAGAAAAATTATCTGAAGAAATTTTTTCTATAAGAAAAAGTTTCCAAAGAAAAATTTTCTAAAGAAATTTTTTCTATAAGAAAAATTTTCTAAAGTATTTTTTCTATAAGAAAAGTTTTCTAAAGAAACTTTTTCTAAAAGAAAAATTTTCTAAGGAATTTTTTTATATAAGAAAAATTTTCTAAAGAAATTTTCTAAAGAAATTTTTTCTATGAGCAAAATTTTCTAAAGAAATTTTTTCTATAAGAAAAATTTTCTAAAGAAATTTTTTCTATAAGAAAAATTTTCTAAAGAAATTGATTCTATAAGAAAAATTTTCTAAAGAAATTGATTCTATAAGAAAAATTTTCTAAAGAAATTGATTCTTTAAGAAAAATTTTCTAAAGTAATTTTTTCTATAAGAAAAATTTTCTAAAGAAATTTTTTCTATAAGAAAAATTTTCTAAAGAAATTTTTTCTATAAGAAAAATTTTCTAAAGAAATTTTTTCTATAAGAAAAATTTTCTAAAGAAATTTTTTCTATGAGAAAAATTTTCTAAAGAAATTGTTTCTATAAGAAAAATTTTCTAAAGAAATTTTTTCTATAAGAAAAATTTTCTAAAGAAATTTTTTCTATAAGAAAAGTTTTCTAAAGAAATTTTTTCTATAAGAAAAATTTTCTATAAGAAAAATTTTCTAAAGAAATTTTTTCTATAAGAAAAATTTTCTAAGGAAATTTTTTCTATAAGAAAAATTTTCTAAAGAAAGTTTTTCTATAAGAAAAATTTTCTAAAGAAATTTTTTCTATAAGAAAAATTTTCTAAAGAAATTTTTTCTATGAGAAAAATTTTCTAAAGAAATTTTTTTTATAAGAAAAATTTTCTAAAGAAATTTTTTGCTGTAAGAAAAATTTTCTAAAGAAATTTTTTTTATAACAAACATTTTCTAAAGAAATTTTTTCTATAAGAAAAATTTTCTAATGAAATTTTTTCTTTGGGAAACATTTTCTAAAGAAATTTTTCTATTAGAAAAATTTTCTAAAGAAACTTTATGTATAAGAAAAATTTTCTAAAGAAATTTTCTATAAGAAAAATTTTCTAAAGAAATTTTTTCTATAAGAAAAATTTTCTAAAGAAATTTTTTCTATAAGAAAAATTTTCTAAAGACATTTTTTCTATAAGAAAATTTTCTAAAGAAATTTTTTCTATAATAAAAATTTTCTAAAGAAAAATTTTGTAAACAATTTTTTTCCAAAAGAACAATTTTCTAAAGAAGTTTTTTCGGAAAAAAATTATCTTGTTTTTTATGAACATTTTTTTCTTAAACTCCCCACTGTTTCCTGCAACTACAAATATTCACCAAAACCTTCATGAAAGAATGTGAAATATTTGTAATAAAACATTTATTAAACAAAATTGCCAAGAAGAGGCCTACCAACGACGAACACACAGTGAAATTTTTACACACAATTAAAGGAAACAGGAAGTTGTTTATTATATTCGGCCTCTTAGGTTTTCATTATTTTCATTTTCGGCAATTTCTATTTAATGAAAAGAGACACTGCCACAGCAGCTGTACTTTAACACTACCAAACAAAAAGTTAAAGAAAAAATAAAGTAAAGAATTAAATAAGAAAAGGCAAAAATACCAGAAAAACAATAACTGCGTTTGTTGGTTGTTCATGGCAGAGTAATATAAGATCTATGGGGTTACATTTGTTAAATTGCCAAGTTCAGTAAATTTTCGTTCAAACATTTTATTGGTTTTTAAATGTAATAAATTTATGTGAGAAAAATAGATTTTTATTGTTTTATATTTTCGCCTTTTTGTTTCTTTATTACATAGATTTCATAGATTTTTTATGGTTGTCATTGTTGTTGTTGTTGTTGCTGTAGTAGTAGTTGTTGCTTAATACTTTATCTTGCCACAGAAAAGCTTTTGAGTGTTTTTATTTTTTTTTGTGGCAAAAACTAGAAAAAAAAACAATAGAAAACAATATAAAAAGTAATAAAATTTTATAAAATCTATTGAGTGGGTGGAAATTTATACAATTTATTAGATATTTTTATATTTCTAATGACTTTTAATTACATGTCAATATTAAAGTGGCTTTAAATTATTTTGATACTTTAACTTTGAAAATAATAAATTAAAGGTAAAAATGTAAAATATTACAAAAAGAGCAAACAACAACTTTTTCAGTAATTTTCTTTGTGGAAACATTTTTTTGAACTTTTTCTATTTTACTTTAAAATTTTTGATTAAAATTTTTGTCAAAGAAAAAATTTCATTGAAATTTTCTAAATAGAAAATTTTTTATTAAAATTTTCGTTATAACTAGAAAAAATTTCATTTAAATTTTTACTATAAAAAATCTTGATTGAAATTTTAGTTATAAAAAAAAAATTTATTAAAATTTTTGTTATAGAAAACATTTTATTGAAATTTTTGTTATAGAAAAAATTTCATTAAAATTTTCGTCATAGAAAAAACTTCATTGAAATTTTTCTTATACAAAAAAAAATTCGTTCAAATTTTTATTTTAAAAAGATTTTATTAAAACTTTTATTATAAAAAAATTTTGATTGAAATTTTTGTTAGAGAAAAAATTTCATTAAAATTATTGTTACAGAAAAAAAATCATTAAACGTTTCGCTAAAGAAAAAAATTAATTGATATTTTTGTTATAGAAAAAACTTGAAATTATCATTATAAAAAAAATTTATTAAAATTTTTATCATAAAAAATTTTTTATAAAATTTTTATTTAAAAAAAAAAATTTTATTGAAATTTTTGTTATATAGAAAATTTCATTGAAATTGTTGTTATAGAAAAAAAAAATCATTTAGATTTTAGTTATAAAATAATTTTATTAAAATTTTTGTTATAGAAAAACTTTTATTGAAATTTTTGTTATAGAAAAAATCTTATTAAAACATTTATTATAAACAAATTTTGATTGAAATTTTTGTTATAGAGAAAATTTCATTGAAAAAGTTTTATTAAAATTTTTATTATAAAAAAAATCTTGATTAAAATTTAAGTTATAAAAAAATTTAATTAAAATTTTTTCTATAGAAAATATTTTATTGAAATTTTTGTCATAGAAAAAATTTTATTGGAATTTTTGTTATAGATAAAATGTCATTAAAATTTTTGTTATAAGGAAAATTTCGTAGTTATGGAGAATTTAACTTTTTGTTTTAGAGAAAATTCATCATAAAAAAATTTTATTAAAAATTTTATTATCAAAAAAATTTTGATTGAAATTTTTATTATAGAAACAATTTTAATCAAAACTTTTGTTGTAGAAAAAAATATAAAGAAATTTAAATTTTTGGTATAGTTTTCTATTTTATTAAATTTTTGTTAAAGAAAAAATTTCTTTGAAATTTTTGTAATAGAACAAATTTCATTGAAATTTTTGTTATAGAGAATATTTCATTGAAAGTATCGTTATATTAAACATCATTTAAATTTTTATTAAAAAAAATTTTGATTGAAATTTCAGTTATAAAAAAATTTCATTAAAATTTTTGTTATGGAAAATATTTTATTGAAATTTCTGCTATAGAAAAAATTTGATTGAAATTTTTGTTTTCATTTAAATTTTTGTTTTAGAGGAAATTTAATTTGTCATTGTAAAAAAAATTTATTATTAAACGAATATTGATTGAAATTTTTGTTATAAAAAAAAATTTTAATCAAAATTTCATAGAAAATTTTTCTTATAAAAAAATAAATTATTATTAAAAAATTTTTTTATAAAAATAATTTTACAGAAAATTTTTCTTAAATTAAGAAAATTTTAAAAATCTTCTTTAACTCGTAACTTATATAAATTTAGTTCTTTTCTATTATTTCCTAACTTTACATAATAATAATATTTATTTTCTAGGAAAATTTCTATGCCACCACAACAAAAGAAAAATTTATCTTGACATTTATGCGAATTTTTTTTAAGAATCTATTAATATTAAGTCTTTGATTCTTACATCATTATAAAGATTCCTCCATGTTCTAAATATAGAAAAACTTATGCATATGTTTGTAAAATTTTATGTAAATATGCTTAAGTATCTGTGCAAGTTGGTAACTGAGTAAGTAAAATGAACAAGTATTTGCATTAAACAAACAACATATTTTGCACATCATTAGCACGTTTTATATTGTTGTATTGTTGTCTGATGATCCTGTTTTGTTGATTTGGGTTCATACTCCCAAAGACTTTCTTATAGTTATAGATAGTCAAGAATAATGTCTTATAGTACATGGCTAATGCTAATAGCTACTTGGTTCATGTTTTTAGTTGTTGGGTAACAAAATAAACACAAACCTATAAAAATTTAAGGAGAATTTAATTTCAGTAAATTTATCATGGTTATTTGTAAAATGACATGGATTTTTGACATATTTTCTAGTAGCTTAAAATTTGCTTATATTAATTACTTGATCATTCGTTGGAACAATATATGAACCCCCTTAATGTTGCAGATAGAGAACTGGTTCCTAAGTCAGTTTCCTTATTGTTGTATGCAACATTATCTATAAATAAGATGATTTGTTTGTAAGTGTGTTCTGTATCCCACATCTTTAGTTTGTTGTGTGGCAAGTGTCAATATAAACTTTGTCTTACAAATGCCTTTTAAATACAAGTTATTAACATACATTAACAGTTTTTGTACATTGCGTTTTTATATGTGAGGAATAACTCTTAATATATATCAATGTATAAAACTGTCATGTTACTACACTATAAAGTAATTTTTCGAAATTTGGCCTTTGAAATGGTTAGTATTAAGAAATATTTAAAATTAATTTTACAATAAACTTTTTTTAATATGGAACTTAAAAAATTTTATTAAAGCGGTTTAATTTTCAAAATTAATTTAGTTTTTATTAAAAAGTGATATTCAAAAATATAATTCTTCATAAATAATAAACTACTAACTACTTCCACAGCTCATCACATTAACAATCTCACCAATCTATACCTTATTTCTTCTCCTCAAGGAAATGTACTTCTATAAAGGAAATAATTTTTGAAAACAAAAAGAAAACTTTACATATAACAAAATGAAAAGTTTTCCATTTGAAGTCTAAACTAATTTAAAAGTTTTACTTTGCCACATACAACTTTATAGTAGTATTTTTGCTAAAACACATACGCATTTTACTGCACTTTCATACTTTTAGAGAAATATAATAAACACATACATAAACTTTTTAATACAATCACATACACCGAACTCTTATAGTATTTTCAGTTTTTGGCAAAGTTTTAACTTTTTCTATTTTTGTTCATGATTTTCCTTTGCACACACACACAATCAGACTCATGTATTCATACAGATATGCAGCAATACAATACATATGTACATATGTATTTAGTTAAAAATCGCATGTGTTTTCATGTGAAGTACGTGCTTCATCTACGAAATTGCATTGATTTCGTGATGCCTTAATTAAACAACAACAAAAACAATTGTAGCATCTAAATGTTGTTGTTGCTTTTGCCAGCAGTAAACGAGAAAAATGCTTTAAGTTTAAAGCTTCTTTTTGGTTAGTTTCAATGCTGAAAAACTAAAGGAATAGACTCGTCTAAATGCTGAGAAAAATAAAAAAACATATGCATACGAATGGAGAAATTTATGTGGGAAACATAACACTGTGCTACAAATCCACAAACTTGTATCAAAATTTTACTATTTTTTATAGGAAAATTTTAAAAATATTGCTATTTCTATGGGAAACATTTTTAAAATTTTACTATTTTTATAAGAAAATTTTGAAATTTTTACTATTTTTATAGGAAAATTTTCAAAATTTTACTATTTTATAGGAAAATTTTCAAAATTTATAAATTTTTTTTTAACGAAAATTTTTAAAATTTCACTAGGAAAATTATCAAAATTTCTACAGACAATTTTTTAAAATTTTACTATTTTTGACGAAATTTTTATTTATTTTTAGAAGAGTTTTGAAAATTTAGCTATAGAAAAATTTTCAAAATTTTACTATTGTTATACTAAAGTTCTTAAAATTTTACTATTTTTATAAGAAAATTTTCAAAATTTAACTATTTTCATAAGGAAATTTTTAAGATTTTCTATTTTTATAGAAGAATTTTCCAAATTTTACTATTTTCATAGAGAAATTTTCAAAATATTGTTATGTTTATAGGAATATTTTCAAAATTTTGCTACTGTTATAGAAAAATTTTCGAAACTTTGCTATTTTTATAGGAAAATGTTCAAAATTTTTGCTATTTTTATAGGAAAATTTTCAAAATTTTGCTATTTTTATAGGAAAATTTTCAAAATTTTGTTATTTTTATAGTAAAATTTTTAAAATTTTGCTATTTTTATAGGAAAGTTTTCAAAATTTTGCTATTTTTATAGGAAAATTTTCAAAATTTTGCTATTTTTATAGGAAAGTTTTCAAAATTTTGCTATTTTTATAGGAAAGTTTTCAAAATTTTGCTATTTTTATAGGAAAATTTTCAAAATTTTGCTATTTTTATAGGAAAATTTTCAAAATTTTGCTATTTTTATAGGAAAATTTTCAAAATTTTGCTATTTTTATAGGAAAATTTTCAAAATTTTGCTATTTTTATAGGAAAATTTTCAAAATTTTGCTATTTCGATAGGACAGTATTCAAAATTTTCCAGGACAATTTTCAAAATTTTGCTATTTTTTTTAAGAAAATTTTCAAAATTTTGGTATTTTTATAGGAAAATTTTCAAAATTTTGCTATTTTGATAGAAAAATTTTCAAAATTTTGCTATTTTTATAGAACAATTTTCAAAATTTTGCTATTTTTATATGTAAATTTTCAAAATTTTGCTATTTTCATAGGAAAATGTTCAAAATTTTGCTATTTTTATAGGAAAATATTCAAAATTTGGCTATTTTTATAGGAACATTTTCAAAATTTTGCTATTTTTATAGAACATTTTTTAAAATATTGCTATTTTTATAGAAATATTTTCAAAATGTTGCTACTTTTATAGGAAAATTATCAAAATTTTGCCACTTTTTTAGGAACATTTCAAAATTTTGCTATTTTTATAGAATAATTTTCAAAATTTTGTTTTTTTTATAGGAAAATGTTCTATTTCGATAGGAAAATTTTCAAAATTTTGTTTTTTTATAGGAAAATTTTCAAAATTTTGCTACTTTTATAAGAAAATTATCAAAATTTTGCTATTTTTATAGGAAAAGTATCAAAATTTTGCTATTTTTATAGGAACATTTTCAAAATTTTGCTATTTTTATAAGAAAATTTTCAAAATTTTGCTATTTTTATAGGAAAATTTTTAAAGTTTTACTATTTTTATAGGAAAATTGTCAAAATTTTGCTATTTTAATAGCAACTTTTCAAAGTTTTGTTTCTTTTAATTGGAAAATTTTCAAAATTTATTTATTTTATACGAAAATTTTTATATGAGATCTTTAAAAATTTTACTATTTTTATAAAAAATTTTTCAAAACTTTGCTATTTTTATAGTAGAATTTTCAAAAGTTAATATCTTAGGAAATTTTAATTTTTTTTTATTTTTATAGGAAAATTGTTGGTAATTTTATATAAATGTTTGCAAACATTTGCTATTTTATAGGAAAGTTTTCAGAATTTTGCTATTTATAGAAAATGTTTTGTTTAGTTTAGTGTTAATTTTAACTGTTTCCAAAACCACCAATTACACACATACAAACTAAGTCTTTAAGTGAGTATGTGTGTGTGTATATACATAAAGATTGTATGTGTAAATGAAATTGAATTTGCTTATGAATTAATTTAAAAAGTACATAAACTTTTGTCAACGTTTATACAAAATGTTGCTTATGCTACTTATGCCTAGTGGCTGCGTACACTGATTGTTGTCGTCGTCGATGTTGGTGCTGCTGATGTTGCTGTTGATGATGATGACGATTGTGGTAAAAGTGGTGGTAAATGTCACAATTAAGTTCATGGCCAACACAATTAATTTCAACGAAAAATTTTTAATTGTACATGTTGTCATTGTAAAAGTATAACTTTGTAAGAGAAAATTGCCATAAACACGCATACATGTATGTATACACTTATATATACGTGCATATACATGTTGTAACAAAAAGTTGCATGCACAAATTGATATGTATGTATTTAGCACTTAACCACACAAACATTCAAATATACATATTTAAACTTAAGTAGTAGTTGTAATTATCACAACGAGGCAAATGATAATTGTAGTTGTTGCAGTTAAAAAAGCAACAACTTGGTACTTAAAATTACATGATTTAGAAACTTTTTATGAAGCAATTTTTATTTAACCTTGTAAAAAGAATTTAGAACAAGGCAGATATTAAAAGGAAATATCTAAAGTTTTAATGTCAACTCTTCAAAATTAATTGGTAATACTTTTGCGGTTAATTATGTGTAATAAAATTATTAATTACCTACAATACAATTCACTATGGCTTAAAGCTATAGAAATGGAGCTTGAAACTTAACAACCAAATCAATGTAAGCATTTCTGAAATTGTTCGTGAATTCTCTTATTACTTTTTACTCTTCACTTGATGTATGCAAAATCATTTCCATCTCAACAACGGATTTGATAACCTCAAAACGAATTGGTTTGAAATTGTAATCGTCTGATTTTAGTAAATTTTCTTAGCCACTAACTCTAGCAAACCAAATGCACATGATTGTTTGCATTAAGGTCATTAATGATTTCATTTGAAATCAGCACACACATGCACAGCTTCACATGAACTTGCATAATTGCAGTCAAACAAAATGTAAATGGTTAGATCTGTATTTGGGGGAAATGCGTTAATTCGTTGGCACAACGACCGCAGCTGTTGTTTGTGGATAAATGCATTTTGTGTGCCTGTATAGGTTTAGCTGGTGAGTTTATGCCATTTGATGTAGATATGAGTGTGTGTTTAAGTGTAAAATTTTTAAATGACTTTGTTGCCTTGTCACTTCATTTCCATGAAAAGTAGCTTAAGTCAAAAAATATTAATATATTGCTGTTGTAGTAAAGCATAAATTTCACACCAAAATCAACGACAGTATTGAAAACTAGGGTAAGAATTCCCTCTGTCGATTCGTATCCAAATTAAAGTCATTTTGTAGGAAATTTGATTGCATATTTTAGGGAGTTTTGAGAAAATTGACCTTGTAGTATTAAATAGTAAATTCTATACTCTAAACTTAGTTAAAAAATGATAAAAATACTTTATATAATAAGATTATATAATTAAATTCGGGTCACCTTAAAATATGACACATTTTTTTTTACCAAATCTTTTTAATTAAATATCTAACAGGGGCCAAATTACGGCATTCGATATTGATCGAAATCTTAGATATTTTGAAAACATTTGTATAGCATACTTTAAGGATAATCAAAATTATTTAATAGAGGCACAGTTTACTATATTTTTTTGAAGTTATTTGCCTAAAGATGAGCAAGAGTTTTAATTGAACTATATATTTTTAAAAACGAATCAAAATAGATACCAAATTTCAATAAACTCTTCGCATTGAAGTAACTTTGAACATCCTTAAAGTATACTTCACAATATTCGCTTAGAAGCCTGAGTTTTCGATCGATATCGAATGCGGTAATTTGGCCCCAGTGCGAATATTTGTTTCAGATTTTAAATAATTAAGCATTAAACGAAACCACATTTCCTAAATTTTCTTCAAGGTTCCATTTCAACCTATGACACTCTTCATTTAAATAAGCTCTATGCTGATATATTGTTTTCATTACGTTTTTCTAAACCAAAACAGAAACAAGAAAATTCGAAAAAAGTGAAATACTTTTATAGCAATACAAAAATTTTTCTATTAAAAATAGCAAACTTTTGAAAATGTTTCTTCAAAAATAGCAAAAGTTTGAAAATGTTCCCATAAAATCAACAACATTTTTAGAATTTTCCTATAAAAATAGCAAAATTTTGAAAATTTTCCTATAAAAATAACAAAATTTTAAAAATTTTCCTATAAAAATAGTAAAATTTTGAAAATTTTTCTATAAAAATTTAAAATTTTTTAGAATATTTCTTTAAAAATAGAAAAATTTTGAAAATTTTCCTATAAAAATAAAATCATTTTGAAAATGTTCCTATACAAATACCAAAATTTTAAAAATTTTCCTAAAAAAATACCAAAATTTTTAAATTCTTCCTATAAAAATAGCAAAATTTTGAAATTTTTTTTTTATAAAAATAGCAAAATTTTGAAAAATTTCCTATAAAAATAGCAAAATTTTGAAAATTTTCCTATAAAAATAGCAAATTTTTTAAAAATTTCCAATAATAGCAAAATTTTACTATAAAAATAGAAAATTTTCCTATAAAAATAGGAAAATTTTCCTATAAAAATAGGAAAATTTTCCTATAAAAATAGGAAAATTTTCCTATAAAAATAGGAAAATTTTCCTATAAAAATAGGAAAATTTTCCTATAAAAATTTTCCTATAAAAAAAGGAAAATTTTCCTATAAAAACAGGAAAATTTTCCTATAAAAATATCAAAATTTTTAAAAATTTTCCTATAAAAATAGCAAAAATTTGAAAATTTTCCTATAAAAATTATTTTGAAAATTTTCCTATAAAAATAGCAAAATTTTGAAAATTTTCCTATAAAAATAGCAAAATTTTGAAAATTTTCCTATAAAAATAGCAAAATTTTGAAAATTTTCCTATAAAAATAGCAAAATTTTGAAAATTTTCCTATAAAAATAGCAAAATTTTGAAAATTTTCCTATAAAAATAGCAAAATTTTGAAAATTTTCCTATAAAAATAGCAAAATTTTAAAAATTTTCCTATAAAAATAGCAAAATTTTGAAAATTTTCCTATAAAAATAGCAAAATTTTGAAAATTTTCCTATAAAAATAGCAAAATTTTGAAAATTTTCCTATAAAAATAGCAAAATTTTGAAAATTTTCCTATAAAAATAGCAAAATTTTGAAAATTTTCCTATAAAAATAGCAAAATTTTGAAAATTTTCCTATAAAAATAGCAAAATTTTGAAAATTTTCCTATAAAAATAGCAAAATTTTGAAAATTTTCCTATAAAAATAGCAAAATTTTGAAAATTTTCCTATAAAAATAGCAAAATTTTGAAAATTTTCCTATAAAAATAGCAAAATTTTGAAAATTTTCCTATAAAAATAGCAAAATTTTGAAAATTTTCCTATAAAAATAGCAAAATTTTGAAAATTTTCCTATAAAAATAGCAAAATTTTGAAAATTTTCCTATAAAAATAGCAAAATTTTGAAAATTTTCCTATAAAAATAGCAAAATTTTGAAAATTTTCCTATAAAAATAGCAAAATTTTGAAAATTTTCCTATAAAAATAGCAAAATTTTGAAAATTTTCCTATAAAAATAGCAAAATTTTGAAAATTTTCCTATAAAAATAGCAAAATTTTGAAAATTTTCCTATAAAAATAGCAAAATTTTGAAAATTTTCCTATAAAAATAGCAAAATTTTGAAAATTTTCCTATAAAAATAGCAAAATTTTGAAAATTTTCCTATAAAAATAGCAACATTTTGAAAATTTTCCTATAAAAATAGCAAATTTTTGAAAATCTTCCTATAAAATAGCAAAATTTTGAAAATTTTGAACATTTTTCTAAAAAAAAAGCAAAGTTTTAAAAATTTTCCTATAAAAATAGAAAAATTTTCCTATAAAAGAAGCAAAATATTCCTATAAAAAAGGAAACTGTTCTGAAAATATATGTATATAAAAGAAATTGTTAAGTTAACAACTAATATCCCTTTGAAAATTATCTAGATTGTGTTTGTAATTATTTTTAGACTCTTTCATACTAATTATAAAAATTATCAAATCAAATATGTACAAAACAAAATGGTCTAGACCTTTCCTGAGGGCTAAGCAAAATAAAAACTCCAAAAGTTTTGGTTTCTCCTGCATTAATTAAGCAAAAAACCTGAAACTTACGCCAACAATTAATGTTGAAAACTTAATTATCATTAAGATAAATAAATGTTAATTAGACAAACAAACTTTTCACATATTTACACTCCTTTTTTTAGCTCAAGATCTTCAACATTAGCCGCTAAACCTTTATCTTGATTATTAATGTTTGCTGAAGCTAAAGTCAAAAACATAAAAAAACTAACAAAAATTATGAAAAATTTTCACTTGCTTAATCTGAATTTGTTTTAATAATTACCAACCGGCTAATCAAGGATATAACAAAGCTAATTTTGTTATTTTGCTCCCTTTTTCTTGTTCCTGCTTAAAGCACAAGCAAGTAAATCCAGCTGCCATATTTTGAATATTTGAACAGAAACTTGAGGATAAGAGGCAAAGAAAATTGTTAGCAAAAAGTATTTGAATTTTGAAAACTTTATTTAAATCTTTTCTGTTACAAAACCTGGAAAAATGAAAAATTGAAAAACCCGAGCATTAGTGAGAGAATAACAAAGAATTACTTATGAATAAAATTTCTTTTTTCCGCTGTTCTTATGGTTTGGCGGTATTAAGAGATAAACTGATTTCGGTTTTTGAGGTTTCACTTACAGTTTGGTTGTATCGGTATTGAATCATACAACATGCAACCTGTATGGGTTTTTATTTGTCAGGTGAAAATAGTGCAAAACAAAAGCAAAAATGCAGAGGAAAACATTTGCATGAAAATATTTTGTAAATTTTTCTTATTAAAATTTTGCTATTTTTAGAGAAAAACTTTCAAAATTTTTCTGTTTTTGTAGGAAAATTTTAAAATATTTGCTATTTTTATAGGAAAAATTTCAAAATTTTACTATTTTAAAAGGAAAATTTTCAAAATTTTACTATCTTTATAAGAAACATTTAAAATGTTTCTATTTTCATAGCAAAATTTTAAATATGTTACTATTTTTCTACCAAAATTTTAAAAATTTCACTATTTTTATAGGAAAATTTTCAAAGCTTTACTATTTTTATAGGAAAATTTTCAAAATTTTAATATTTTTATAGGAAAATTATAAAAATGTTGATATTTTTATAGAAAAGCTTTATTTTTTTTTCATATAAAAAATTTTTTAAAGTTTTACTATTTTTATAGGAAAATTTGAAAAATTTTACTATTTTAAAAGGAAAATTTTCAAAATTTTACTATTTTTATAGGAAAATTTTCAAAATTTTACTATTTTTATAGGAAAATTTTCAAAATTTTACTATTTTTATAGGAAAATTTTCAAAATTTTACTATTTTTATAGAAAAAGTTTCAAAATTTTACTATTTTTATAGGAAAATTTTCAAAATTTTATTATTTTTATAGGAAAATTTTTAAAATTTTACTATTTTTATAGGAAAATTTTCAAAATTTTACTATTTTTATAGGAAAATTTTCAAAATTTTACTATTTTTTTAGGAAAATTTTCAAAATTTTACTATTTTTATAGGAAAATTTTCAAAATTTTACTATTTTTATAGGAAAATTTTCAAAATTTTACTATTTTTATAGGAAAATTTTCAAAATTTTACTATTTTTATAGGAAAATTTTCAAAATTTTACTATTCTATATATATAGAAAAATTTTCAAAATTTTACTATTTTATAGGAAAAGTTTTAAAATTTTACAATTTTTATAGGAAAATTATCAAAATTTTACTATTTTTATAGGAAAATTTTACTATTTTTATAGGAAAATTTTCAAAATTTTACTATTTTTATAGGAATATTTTCAAAATTTTACTATTTTTATAGTAAAATTTTCAAAATTTTACTATTTTTATAGGAAAATTTTCAAAATTTTACTATTTTTATAGGCAAATTTTCAAAATTTTTCTATTTTGATAGGAAAATTTTACTATTTTTATAGAAAAATTTTCAAAATTTTACTATTTTTAAAAGAAAATTTTCAAAATTTTACTATTTTTATAGACAAATTTTCAAAATTTTACTATTTTTATATGAAAATTTTCAAAATTTTACTATTTTTATATGAAAATTTTCAAAATTTTACTATTTTTATAGGAAAATTTTCAAAATTTTACTATTTTTATAGGAAAATTTTCAAAATTTTACTATTTTTATAGGAAAATTTTCAAAATTTTACTATTTTATAGGAAAATTTTCAAAATTTTACTATTTTTATAGAAAAATTTTCAAAATTTTACAATTTTTATAGGAACATTTTCAAAATTTTACAATTTTTATAGGAACATTTTCAAAATTTTACTATTTTTTATATAAAAATTTTGGAGTTTTAAGATCTAGTGTTATTTTCAATTAAGTTTCTTTCTGCACGTATTTTAATTTCCTTGACTATTGGAAATTTTGAATATATTTTTTACAATTGTTCTGGCTAATATGTAAAAAAAAGTTATTTCTGCTTAAAAATTGTTACATGTTTTTATGTTGTTAACTTTTCTTTACAATTTTTCAGTATTTTAATGCGATTTCTTTGGAATGACATGAATAGATACCACATTCAGACTTAAGTATAATAAGCTGATTTTACTTTATTCATTTGGTAGATTATGTATTTTCCATGGAATTGCGAACCTAAGATTTTTAAAGGAAAGTATATGAAAATTTCTGAGAAAATTAATTTAAATACATTAAAGAAATATGTCAAGGGCTTATTAAAATCAAAATAAATGAATAAAATAATAGCGTAACCATAATTTAAATTAAACCTCCATTTTAAAACAATTTTTAACATTTTATTAAATAAAAATTTTTAATTAACTTTTGCTGGAATTTTCCAAAAAAAATTTTACTGCTTCCGATTACATTTTAATTTCACAAAGTTTTAATTCGTGTTTGAAAAATTTTGTTTTATTTTATAATTTAATTTTCGTTAGATGTTTTTATGTTGTTTTTTGTAATTGAACTCAATTTGTAATCAATCGCTTTTGTAATTGTTCCTTTTTTATGAAAATCTATTAAGTGACTTTATATTGTCCATTAATTTAAATATATTTATTTGTTATTTATTTTATTGCAGTTTTAAATCAGACATGTAATTGAGTGATTGTTATTTGCTTTATTGTTTTGCTATTTAAACTCATGTATATTCAAATGATTATTTGTGTATTAATTAGGATAGTACAAATTTAGGGTACTAAAATTTTAGTTATTCCATTTTAGTTCTTCCATAAAAATCTATGATTATCTTTATGGTAAAACAACCGTGTTATGTATCTTAGTAAATTATACTTTACTTTCTTGGCGCTATCCTATTGTATCAAAATTGTTTATTTTAATCTATACTTTTTATATACATACTTTTTTACTAAAATTGTTTTTTTTTTTAATATATGTAGTTCTGATGTCTTGAAAGAAAAAGTTTTCTACTTTATTTTTGTTTTTTTTTAAATACAATAATTTTTCTAAAAAAATGTTTTTATAAAAAATTTTTCTATAGAAAATGATTTTATCAAAAATTTTTCTATAGAAAATTTCTTTTATAAATAATTTTTCTATAGAAAATTTTTTCATTAAAAATTTTTCTATAGAAAATTTTTTTATCAAAAAATTTTTTATAGAACATTTTTTTATCAAAATATTTTTTATAAAAAATTTTTTCAAAGAGAATCACTATTCGCATTTGATCCCAAACCTGTTACATTTATTTATTAATGTAACAGATCAATTTATTGATAAAAAGCCAAAAATTGTTTGCGGAGAAACCAAAATTCCTCGACGCGTTTCTATGGTTGGTTAGGCCATCTCTTCAGGAGGATTATCCCCAATTTAGACAGATCGAAAACCTCGCATTAATACTTATTTACAAACAAAACTTTTTAGAATTATGTTCATAAACCATAAGTAAAAACCTTCTGCATATAGTAGCCAACGGCTGCAGCAAGAATGTGGGAAGTGTGATCTACTCTTTTACTTATGGTTTATAAACATAATTCTAAAAAGTTTTGTTTGTAAATAAGTATGAATGCGAGATTTTCGATCTGTCTAAATTGGGGATAATCCTCCTGAAGAGATGGCCTAACCAATCATTGGAACGCGTCGAGGAATTTTGGTTTCTCAGCAAACAATTTTGGGCTTTTTATCAAAAAAATTGGTCTGTTACATTAACAAATAAATGTAACAGATATGGGATCAAATGCGAATAGTGATTCTTTTTGAATAATATTTACATCCCGACAATTTTGTTATTTTTTGATAAAACTGCATGCATTCAGCTTATTTTTAAAATTTTTTTTATTAAAAATTTTCTATAGAAAATTTTTTTATCAAAAATTTTTCTATAGAAATTTTTTTTTATCAAAAATGTTTTTATTGAATTTTTTTTATCAAAAATTTTTCCATAGAAAATTTTTCTATCAAAAAGTTTTCAATCGAAAATTTTTTTTATAGAAAAATTTTCCATTAAAAAATTTTTTTGTAGGGAAATTTTAATATTAAAAATTTTTCTATAGAAATTTTTTTTATCAAAAATTTTCGTATATTAAATTTTTTTTAACAAAAATTGTTTATAGAAATTTGTTTTTAACAAAAATATTTCTATAGAAAATTTTGTTATCAAAAATTTTTTAGAAATTTTCTTATTGAGAATTTTTCACAAAAAATATATTTACTGAAAATTTTTCTATAAAAAAAAAAAAAATTATCTAAAATTTTCCAACAGAAAACATTTTTTATTGAAATTACAAATTTTTTTTGAAGATTTTTCTATAGAAACAAATTTCTTAAAAAGGTTTATCAAAATTTTGGGACATCAAACATTTAATTAAAAAGTTTTATTGTAGTGTATTGCACTAATTATCCCAATTTATTGCAATTATTTATTATTGTAATAAATAGTTTTTTAATAAAATCAAAAAAAACCTTTCATCGACGCGTTTCGATGGCGGGTTAGGCCATCTCATCAAGAGGATTATCCCTATTTCTCGACACAGCGAAAACCACACATTATGTATAATTTGATACGAATTATTACTATTGAAAATTTTTCTACAGAAAACTTTTTTATTGAAAATGTTTCTACAAAAAAAAAAAAAAATTTTAATTGAAAAATAAAAAAATAAAAGACTTTTATCGAAATTTTTTCTGTAGAAAAATGGTTTTATCGAAAAATTTTCTATAGAAAAGTATTTTTCTATAGGAAAACTTTTTATGGAAAACTTGTCTATAACATTTTTTTTAATCGAAAATTTTTCCATAAAAAATCTTTTTTTATCGAACATTTTTTTATAGAATAATTTCTTTTATCGAAAATTTTTTTATAGAAAAATTTTTTTAGCGAAAATTTTTCTATAGAAAAATTTCTTTAGCGAAAATTTTTCTATAGAAAAATTTTTTTAGCGAAAATTTTTCTATAGAAAAATTTTTTTAGCGAAAATTTTTCTATAGAAAATTTTTTTTAGCGAAAATTTTTCTATAGAAAAATTTTTTTAGCGAAAATTTTTCTATAGAAAAATTTTTTTATCGAAAATTTTTCTATAGAAAAATTTTTTTATCGAAAATTTTTCTATAGAAAAATTTTTTTATCGAAAATTTTTCTATAGAAAAATTTTTTTATCGAAAATTTTTCTATAGGAACATTTTTTTATCGAAAATTTTTCTATAGAAACATTTTTTTATCGAAAATTTTTCTATAGAAACATTTTTTTATCGAAAATTTTTCTATAAAATTTTTTTTTATCGAAAATTTTTCCATAGAAAAATTTTTTATCGAAAATTTTTCCATAGAAAAATTTTTTATCGAAAATTTTTCTATAGAAAAATTTTTTATCGAAAATTTTTCTATAGAAAAATTTTTTATCGAAAATTTTTCTATAGAAAAATTTTTTATCGAAAATGTTTCTATAGAAAAATTGATCTGTTACATTAATAAATAAATGTAACAGGTTTGTGATCAAATGCAAATACACTTCTTTTTGAATAATATTTACATCCCGACTATTTTGTTATTTTTTAATAAAACTGCATGCATTCAGCTTATTTTTAAAATAAACTTGTTTATTTTAAAACATCTTACCCCCCCCTTCTTCACAGCATTCTGCATATAGTAGCCGACGGCTACAGCAAGAATGTGGGAAGTTAAGGTAGATGAAAACTGAAAAATGTTTGTTTTTTGTTCAGTCGATAATCTACGCTTTTACTTTTGGTTTATGAACATAATTCTTAATAGTTATGTTTGTAAATTGAGTAATAATGCGAGGTTTTCGATCTGTTTAAATTGGGAATAACCCTCCTGAAGAGATGGCTTAACCAACCATCGAAACGCGTCGAGGAATTTGGTTTCTCCGCAAACATTTTTTGGCTTTTTATTAATAAATTGATCTGTTACATTAATAAATAAATGTAACAGGTTTGGGATCAAATGCAAATACACTTCTTTTTGAAAAATTTTTTATCGAAAATTTTTCTATAGAAAAATTTTTTTATCGAAAATTTTTCTACAGAAAAATATTTTTATCGAAAATTTTTCTATAGAAAAATATTTGTTAGAAAATTGATATATTATATTTTTTCCAAAAAATGGAAATGCTTTTAAATATTGCAGCATAAGGCCTTTAACATCGTATTTAACTTTTCTTTAAACTTGTATTGTCCTCCTTTGTTATTACCTTTAAATCGTCAATTAAGTAAAATAGGGCATTAAATACATTTGAAACTGATAAACTAAACTAATAGATTTGAAAGTGTGTATATAAACAATTTCGAAATTGTATTCATGTTTGTAGGATTTTAGTTTTTTTGTAAAAATAAAAATCTGTAGTTAAGTCCTTCTTCACAAAGGGTCGTGTAAAGATAAATGTGGAAGTGTGTGTGTTAGTGAATGTAAATATAATTGCTTTTTATTGTTGCTGTACAAAAATGCATTTTGTCCCGGTAGTCAGTCAGTAATGAACATTTACAAGAAGAAAAAAAGGTGAAATGTTGTAAAAAAAGGTTCAATCCAATCAATAGCCAATTATTGTATATAAAAATAACTATAAAGGTTGATTTTTCTGCATACAATTACAATTAAAAAAGTACATTTTTTTGGTTTATTGCTTTTTATATTCCTCTTTTTTATTGTGATCAACAATGAGAGAGGAGATACTTAATTACAAAAGAAAAGTATATTTTTGTAAAAAGTAACAGCCCATATGAATAGTTTTTTCGTAGCAGACTCTTGTTCTTTTTATATTGAAAGTAATTTAATATAAAAGGAGCTTAATGAAATATAGTTTGAAGGGATAAACAAATGCTGCTTTAAAATTATAGAGCTCAAGTCATTTTTTACTTTATCAGTCAGATATTTGATGAATTACAGAAGATGGAATTTTTTATTTAATAAATTATTACATTTTGATTTAATGCAGAAGGAATTTGACACTTGTCTATAAAATCGATTTAAATGAAAATATAGCGGAGGTTTGCTTTGTAAAAATACAGAAAATTTAAATACGACCCAGATGTCTGGAAGTGAATGAAAGGCAATTTTTTAAGAAGGTTTTGTTGTGTATTGGCAGAATTTATATGCCTATAGCTAGTTGCAGCAAATTGGTTGTTTGTTTTGCCCTTGACTGTTTAAAGTAAACAATGTTTATCAAAACTGTCGACACAAGAAATGTAGCCTCACATATCAGCTTTCAAATTTAGATAAGATTAGCAAAAATTTGGCAAATACTTTTTACATTACCCAAAACAAAATAATGCAAATTTAAAGTTGTAACAGTTATACAAAAATTGAAAATAATTTCCAAATTATGGATTTTAGGAAGAAACCACAGGAAAAAGTATGAATATTAACATATGACAACAAACTAGGGAAAGCTATTTTTTATACATATATTCTATTAGATTACACTAGTTCACAAAATTAAACTTTTTCCTTTACATTTGATCACTATTATATTTTTTATCCATTATAGTAAAGACTCAATAATATAAAAATGTTGCACTTCCATACATTGATATGCTGCATGGTCTCTTCGATAAGTCCCATAAAAAAGACAGTATGAAAACGATTACCCAAAGTTAAAAAACTAAGGTACACACACGTGCCCATGAAATATAAATTTGTTTGTGCATTTATGTGTTTTTCATTGTTCTTTATCCACTTTAATTTTACTTTTGACTGAAAAAATAATGTATGGAGTGCAATATCTGATATAGGGGATGTTGGATGCCAAGCAACGAAATTCTCGACAGAATTTGAAATAAATTGACACACGTCTATTAGTTTATCAATCAAATAGCTCAACCAATTTTAGTTCAAATCGGTCCACTCCTTGGGGTACCTGCTTTGGGCCCCCATTTTTCACTTATTTTTCTTCTCAATTTAAACTGCACAGCTCAACAGAATTTGATGAAATTTGGCACGTATCTATTGGTTAACCCAGACAACAAATCTACTATTTTTCATTTAAATCCGTCAAATCCTACGAGACTTACACTTAAATTCAATTTAATTGAGAAGTTACGCCTAAATGACTGCAACACTTTTTGCTTGAATTATTCATAACAATTTATATGACTTTTTTCATAAAATTTTGAATTTTGTTCTACGATCGTTAAGTTTCGGTAATTTTTTTTGCTCAATCTAAAAAAGAGACTTTCACCTTTCACATGGTTATGGTGGGAGCACCGAGCAAAACCGAGCCAACTTAGTTTTTATCCAAAGAAAAACGAAAACACTGAGTTTTGTAGAGCTTTTTTGATTTCCTGATATCTCCTAAAGTATGAACGAGATTAAGTTATTTTTTAAAAAGGTTTATCAAAATTTGGGACATCAAACATTTAATTAAAAAGTTTTACTGTAGTGTATTGCACTAAGAATCCCAATTTATTACAATTATTTATTATTGTAATAAATAGTTTTTTGATAAAACCAAAAAATGTTGGTGGGGAAACCTTTCCTCGACGCGTTTCGATGGTTGGTTAGACCATCTCATCAGGAGGATTATCCCTAATTATTTTTTCTGCAAACTTCTGTGTCTATCAAGATTAATGCTGGGAAACTATATTCGATATATAAGCTACTGATTATAAAAATGGTCCAAATTTTATTTTCTGCTTTTGAAAAGGATCATTATTTGATTTTATCGTATCTTCAAAGAATGTGGTTTTCATTAAATAAATTATATTTAATAGCAAATTATATCATCTTCAAGTGCATTTAAATCATTTTTTTTTATATTTTTTTTATAGATAAGGAGATACATTATCCTGTGTATAATTTTTTGCCATGTCGAGATAATCGAGTTTAAAACTGAATTTTATAATTTCAGAAAATAAATTATGTTTTTAAGTTATGGTCTTTAAGTGTTTGGTGGAATAATCAGACTACTAGCAGATGATATACCATTTATTTTCAAGTACTTTAATTATAAATAAATGGGACTCAAGTTACCATGATTTCACTTAGACTATTTTATTTGTTTTAGTATATGTATGAAAGTCATTATAAAATTGTGTAAGTCAATATACATACGTAATTCTTTTACAATTTTATTTTTAATTTTTAGATTTAGGTACATTTTTAAAGACTCTTTAGATTTTTCTTGTGAAATACAGCGTTTCTGTTGCTTCTAACAATATAAATGGCGAATTTTAATAAAATACTAACAAATCTGTATTTGTAAAGGAATAAAACTTTAATTTTGTCTGTTGACCAGTGTTATTTTCTATTAATAAATAAATAAAAATTGTAACAAATAAAAGTATCTATATATTAAATAAAATTTTGTAATGAACTTTCTATATTTTTAACATTATTTCAATGATTTTTTCTCTCAATATTTAGTCTAATAATAAAGTATCTGACAGTTCATAACTAAAACTTTATTTATATATTCTGCATTTTTTGCCATAATATTTTTAACTTTTCCACAATATGTTGCCCAACAAATTCTAGGTATTGTTAAAAAATTAGCAAAAACTGAAAATAAATACGAAATTATTTTAAAACATTCTCATTTTTTTTTCTTTTTTTGAAAACTTTACACTTTTGCCAACCAAAATAACCGCAATATAAATAAATTTATTTGCTACTTTTTTATACGTTTTGCGGAACAAGCCATTAAAAATACACAATTTTTTAAATGATAAAACAAAATAAATAATTTCGCTTGTAATACAAGAAAAAAGCTAAAAAAAATTTAAAACAAAAATTCTTGGAAAAAAAAACTCCTATAAAATTAAATGCCAAAAAATAAAGCCATAAAAATTATCATTTAAATTTAAAGCAGCAAAAGGAATTTGGAAGGGAAATCAGCTCTTAAGCATTTTAATTCATTTGTAAATCGTGTTTTTTTGTTTTTGTTTTCCTAAAAATTTTACAAGAAATTTACTTTGTCAACATAATTTGTCTTCTTTTGACTTGGAAATATTTTAAACAAAAGACATCGCACTCTTATGGGAGATTAACAAAAAACAAAGCTTTGGCAGCAAAATGCTAGAAAAATATAGTAAAACAAAAAACAAGTAGAATATGTAATTACAAGAAAAAATTTGACTTGAATATAAAACTTCAACTAGATTTTAACAACGTCATCATGTCAATGTATGTTTTTAGATGTTTGAATCTTTCTTATATTACTTTAAACACCATTACCATGATTAATATTTAGACTCAGGTTATAGGAGACAGTTTTTATTGAAAGAGGCAACAAAAAAGCTAAAGCTTTTTTCAAAATATCTTATTATAGGAAAATTTTTAAAAATTTCTTATTTTTATAATTTTTCAAAAATTTCCAATCTTTTAAGAAAATTTTCAAAAAATTCCTATTTTTATAGGAAATTTTTCAAAAATTTCTTAGTTTTATAGGAAATTTTTGAAAAATTTCTATTTTTATAGGAAATTTTTCAAAAATTTCCTATTTTTATAGGAATTTTTTCAAAAATTTCCTATTTTTATAGGAAATTTTTCAAAAATGTCCTATTTTTATATGAAATTTTTCAAAAATTTCCAATTTTTATAGGAAATTTTTCAAAAATTTCCTATTTTTATAGGAAATTTTTCAAAAATTTCCTATTTTTATAGGAAATTTTTCAAAAATTTCCTATTTTTATAGGAAATTTTTCAAAAATTTCCTATTTTTATAGGAAATTTTTCAAAAATTTCCTATTTTTATAGGAAATTTTTCAAAAATTTCCTATTTTTATAGGAAATTTTTCAAAAATTTCCTATTTTTATAGGAAATTTTTCAAAAATTTCCTATTTTTATAGGAAATTTTTCAAAAATTTCCTATTTTTATAGGAAATTTTTCAAAAATTTCCTATTTTTATAGGAAATTTTTCAAAAATTTCCTATTTTTATAGGAAATTTTTCAAAAATTTCCTATTTTTATAGGAAATTTTTCAAAAATTTCCTATTTTTATAGGAAATTTTTCAAAAATTTCCTATTTTTATAGGAAATTTTTCAAAAATTTCCTATTTTTATAGGAAATTTTTCAAAAATTTCCTATTTTGATAGGAAATTTTTCAAAAATTTCCTATTTTGATAGGAAATTTTTCAAAAATTTCCTATTTTTATTGGAAATTTTTCAAAAATTTCCTATTTTTATTGGAAATTTTTCAAAAATTTCCTATTTTTATTGGAAATTTTTCAAAAATTTCCTATTTTTATAGGAATTTTTTCAAAAATGTCCTATTTTTTTTTAGAAAATTTTTCAAAAATTTTCTATTTTTATAGGAAATTTTTCAAAATTTCCTATTTTTATAGAAAATTTTTCAAAAATGTCCTATTTTTATAGGAAATTTTTAAAAAATTTCCTATTTTTATAGGAAATTTTTCAAAAATTTCCTATTTTTATAGGAAATTTTTCAAAAATTTCCTCTTTTTATAGGAAATTTTTTAAAAATTTCATATTTTTATAGGAAATTTTTTAAAAATTTCACATTTTTGTAGGAAATTTTTTAAAAATTTCCTATTTTTGTAGGAAATTTTTTAAAAATTTCCTATTTTTATAGGAAATTTTTCAAAAATTTCCTATTTTTATAGGAAATTTTTCAAAAATTTCATATTTTTATAGGAAATTTTTCAAAAATTTCATATTTTTATAGGAAATTTTTCAAAAATTTCCTATTTTTATAGGAAATTTTTCAAAAATTTCCTATTTTTATAGGAAATTTTTCAAAAATTTCCTATTTTTATAGGAAATTTTTCAAAAATTTCCTATTTTTATAGGAAATTTTTCAAAAATTTCCTATTTTTATAGGAAATTTTTCAAAAATTTCCTATTTTTATAGGAAATTTTTCAAAAATTTCCTATTTTTATAGGAAATTTTTCAAAAATTTCCTATTTTTATAGGAAATTTTTCAAAAATTTCCTATTTTTATAGGAAATTTTTCAAAAATTTCCTATTTTTATAGGAAATTTTTCAAAAATTTCCTATTTTTATAGGAAATTTTTCAAAAATTTCCAATTTTTATAGGAAATTTTTCAAAAATTTCCTATTTTTATAGGAAATTTTTCAAAAATTTCCTATTTTTATAGGAAATTTTTCAAAAATTTCCTATTTTTACAGAAAATTATTCAAAAATTTCCTATTTTTATAGGAAATTTTTCAAAAATTTCCTATTTTTATAGGAAATTTTTCAAAAATTTCCTATTTTTATAGGAAATTTTTCAAAAATTTCCTATTTTTATAGGAAATTTTTCAAAAATTTCCTATTTTTATAGGAAATTTTTCAAAAATTTCCTATTTTTATAGGAAATTTTTCAAAAATTTCCTATTTTTATAGGAAATTTTTCAAAAATTTCCTATTTTTATAGGAAATTTTTCAAAAATTTCCTATTTTTATAGGAAATTTTTCAAAAATTTCCTATTTTTATAGGAAATTTTTCAAAAATTTCCTATTTTTATAGGAAATTTTTCAAAAATTTCCTATTTTTATAGGAAATTTTTCAAAAATTTCCTATTTTTATAGGAAATTTTTCAAAAATTTCCTATTTTTATAGGAAATTTTTCAAAAATTTCCTATTTTTATAGGAAATTTTTCAAAAATTTACTATTTTTATAGCAAATTTTTCAAAAATTTACTATTTTTATAGGAAATTTTTCAAAAATTTCCTATTTTTATAGGAAATTTTTCAAAAATTTCCTATTTTTATAGGAAATTTTTCAAAAATTTACTATTTTTATAGGAAATTTTTCAAAAATTTACTATTTTCATAGGAAATTTTTCTAAAATTTCCTATTTGTATAGGAAAATTTCCTATTTTTATAGGAAATTTTTCAAAAATTTCCTATTTTTATAGGAAATTTTTCAAAAATTTCCTATTTTTATAGGAAATTTTTCAAAAATTTCCTATTTTTATAGGAAATTTTTCAAAAATTTCCTATTTTTATAGGAAATTTTTCAAAAATTTCCTATTTTTATAGGAAATTTTTCAAAAATTTCCTATTTTTATAGGAAATTTTTCAAAAATTTCCTATTTTTATAGGAAATTTTTCAAAAATTTCCTATTTTTATAGGAAATTTTCCAAAAATTTCCTATTTTTATAGGAAATTTTTCAAAAATTTCCTATTTTTATAGGAAATTTTTCAAAAATTTCCCATTTTTATAGGAAATTTTTCAAAAATTTCCCATTTTTATAGGAAATTTTTCAAAAATTTCCCATTTTTATAGGAAATTTTTCAAAAATTTCCCATTTTTATAGGAAATTTTTCAAAAATTTCCTATTTTTATAGGAAATTTTTCAAAAATTTCCTATTTTTAAAGGAAATTTTTCAAAAATTTCCTATTTTTATAGGAAATTTTTCAAAAATTTCCCATTTTTATAGGAAATTTTTCAAAAATTTCCCATTTTTATAGGAAATTTTTCAAAAATTTCCCATTTTTATAGGAAATTTTTCAAAAATTTCCCATTTTTATAGGAAATTTTTCAAAAATTTCCTATTTTCAAAGATTTTCTGTTTTGATAGGAAATTTGTATTTTTTTTAATTCTTTTTTAGTTTTGTGAAAGGAAACAGTTTAAATCTCTTAAAAAATATATATAGTATAAAAGGAAAAGAATGTATGTATGTGTGTTAGTTATGTTCTATGTCCTATATATGTTTATGTTAGTAATGTAAGTATGGCAAAAGTAATTACATAAGAAGAGGCCCATAACGTTCGTGCTGTCTGTAGTATTTAGTAGAACAAGTGACATTAAAATAGTTAAAATTAATTACATTTAATTATAGTATAACAACTGCATTATATTAAAAAAAAATATGAAGACCAAAGCCAAATTTCAAGAGACATCAGCGGAAAAAATAACACGAATCGACAGACAAGCGCCAAGAAACATCAAAATTACAAAAGATTCCTTCTGTCAAAAGATTTAATGTCACGCAATTTTTGGCTGGCATTTTCTTAAAGATTTTTATTTCTATTTTCATTTTTAAGTACTTCAAAATATATGATAACGGTCGGTCGCTACATTAAATATTTTTAATGACATTTAAATTTATGTCTATAGATAAATATAATTAGGAATTAAAAAAGGTACAGGCGAGGTCATGTTTGTGGGGCAATTTAAATTTTTTTCTTCTTTTGAGGGTAAGTAGACGCCTCCTTTAGCTTCTAATTTAAAGAAGAGCCAAACAATTTTGTAATGACATTATAATGATAATGCAAGATATATTTTTCCTTTTTTCTGTAATATTTCGTGTAATTTTTGTTTGTTTGTCCTTTCTAAACAATTACTTTACGAGTTACATATAATTCACATAAATTAATTAAACTGAAAAAGGTGAATAATGTTGGAGTTTGAAGACAATAATTACTGCTACATTTTTAGTTAATATATGACGACATGACTTGGCATGACTTAAATTTTGTAAACAATAAATTAAATAATTAAGTCTTTAGTTTAATAAATGTTACCTATTTTATAAATTATTTTAAATGGACATTTAGGGGATCAGTTTTAAGGTGGATGTAATATAAATGTATGTTTTAAGTAATCCCTTTAATGAAATTTCGTATTTGAAAGTGTAAATAATTTTGTAAATGGAATTTAATTTGTTTAGCTATTAACATAAGTCCAGGTGATGAGTCAATATATGGTTATTTAATGATGGACTATGTTTTAAGTGTTTTGTGATTATTGTAATTAAATTCAAGTTTAAGAGTGATGTAATGTCATTTAATTACAACAGATGAAATTGAAATCAAATGGAAAGGAGTGTAGAAAAGGTATTGCTGAGGTTGAAATTAGGCCCATATTCAAATATAATCTTTCGCTTTAGCTATAAAATAGTTTTAACAAATATTAGTGTTATATTCGGCTGTGCCGAATCTTATATATCCACCATCAAGTTGTGTTAAATTTAGAAACATATCTCGTATATTTAAGAGGGTGCAGGTAATTCAAAGTGTGGACCGAGTTCGAAAAAAAAACGTTACGCTAGTTTATATTGCAACAATCGATTTTTATTTTTTAATAAAATTTTGATATATTTCACTGAAAGGACAAACCTTATGTATTTTATCCTTTTAAATTGAAATGACCAAAAAAGCGACATTTGTGAATTTATTGCAAAGAGTCTTTATTTTATTCCAAACCACCCCCATAAAATATCACCTGTAACCTCCAGTCATTTAAACTTACTTAAGTAATTTCATATTTTTTCGTTACCTTGTTTCGCTGAATATTAACATGACATTAAATTTATTTAGTAATAAAATTTCTTCCATTTTGGCCTTGAATTGTCACGAGTGTTTCAAAGCTACCTTTAGCTTTTGTCTGAAAATGTAATTTATTTTATATATCTAAACTTTTTTATTTCTTATTTTGTTGCCTTATTTTATCAAGTGTTACAATTTTTATTTATTACATACTGCCCACTTAAATCGAGGCAAAAAAGGCAATTCTAATTTCAATGTTACAAGAGAAAACAGAAATAAAATGAAAAACGCTATAAAAAACCTCTTGAATTATGTACGTCTTTTTATTTTTATTAATTTATTAGAAACAATAAAATAAAACAAAAACAAATACCAAACGCCAACAGTAACAGAAAAAGCCAAGTTTAAAACCCATAAAAATTGCTATTAAAAAAATGTATAAAATACATTTTTAAAAATAATACAATAGAAACACTAAACACTTGTTAAACAAATCTTAATAATCAAATAAGCGAAAAATTATGAGGTCAAGATTTTTGTAGAAATTTTAAAAAGTTGAAACAATGCAGGTTAAACACGAAAAATTTACGTAATATTTTTCATAATTTCTATGAGAAAAATTTACAACGAAAATTTTTATATAGACGAAATTTTTGAAAAAATTTCTTATAACAAGAGGAAACTTTTGAAAAATTTCCTATCAAAATATGAAATTTTTGAAAAAATTTCTTATAAAAACATAAACTTTGTTTTAAAATTTCCTATAAAAATAAGACATTTTTGAAAATTTTAATTATAAATAAGAAAATTTTGAAAAATTTCCGATAAAAATATGAACTTTTTTTTTTAAATTTCCAATAATATAAGATATTTTTGAAAATTTTCCTATAAAATAAGAAATTTTTAAAAAATTTCATATAAAAATAAGAAATTTTTGAAAATTTTCCAAAAAAAAAAATTAAATTTTTTAAAAGTTTCCTATAAATTTATTAAAAATTTCGTATAAAATTAGGACATTTTTGAAAAATGTTGTGATAAAAACAGGAAATTTCTGATAAGAATAGGAAATTTTTGAATAACTTCCTATTAAAAAAGATATAAAAAAAGAAATTTTTGAAAAATTTCCTATAAAAATGGAAAATTTATAAAAAAAAATCATACAAAAGTAGGAAATTTTTAAAAATTATATAAAAATAGGAAATTTTTGAAAAATTTTCTTTAAAAATAGGAAATTTCATATTAAAATTGGAAAAGTTTTCTAAAAAAATAGGAAAAATTTCCTATAAAAATAAGAAGTTTTTGGAAAATTTCCTATAAAAATAAGAAGCTTTTGGAAAATTTCCTATAAAAATAAGAAAATTTGTAAAAATTTTCTATAAAAATAGGAAATTTTTAAAAAAATTCCTAAAATAAGAAATTTTTCAAAAATTTCTTATAAAAATAGCAGATTTTTAAAAAATTTTCTATAAAAATAAGAAATTTTGGAAAAATTTTCTATAAAAAAATTTTGAGATTTTCCTAAATATAAAAATAAAAAATAGGAAATTCTTGAAAAATTTTCTATAAAAAATAAAATTTTGAAGATTTTCCTATAAAAATAAAAAATTTCTGATAAATTTCATATAAAAATAGAAAATTTTTGAAAATTTTCCTAAAAAAATAGGAAATTTTTAAAAAATTTCTCATAAAAATAGGAAACTTTTGCAAAATTACCTATAAAATTTTTAAAAATTTCTATTAAAAATAGGAAGTTTCATATAAAAATTTTAAACATTTTCTAAACATTTAGGAACAATTTTCTCTAAAAAAAGGAAATTTTTGAAAAATTTCCTATCAAACAAAGACATTTTTCAAAAATTTCTTATACAAGAACTTTTGATAAATTTCCTGTAAACCTAAAAAGTTTTACAAAAATTTTTTTAAAATTTCCTATAAAAATAAGAAATTTTTGAAAAATTTCCTATAAAAATAAGAAATTTTTTA
Organism: Stomorhina lunata; assembly: GCA_933228675.1. NCBI lineage: Eukaryota > Metazoa > Arthropoda > Insecta > Diptera > Rhiniidae > Stomorhina > Stomorhina lunata. Next base: position 137,407,640 of record OW121741.1, on the reverse strand, counting down.
AAAATTTCCTATAAAAAAAAGAAATTTGTTAAAAATTTCCTATAAAAATAAGAAATTTTTGAAAAATTTCCTATAAAAATAAGAAATTTTTGAAAAATTTCCTATAAAAATGAGAAATTTTTGAAAAATTTCCTATAAAATTAGAAATTTTTGAAAAAAAGTTTTTAAAAAATTTCCTACAAAAATAAGAAAGTTTTGAAAAATTTCCTAAAAGCATAAGAAAATTTTTGAAAAATTTCATATAAAAATAAGAATTTTTGTAAAAATTTCCTATAAAAATAAGAAATTTTTGAAAAATTTCCAATAAAAAAAATAAATTTTTAAAAAATTTCCTATAAAAATAAGAAAGTTTTGAAAAGTTTCCTACAAAAGTAAGAAATTTTTTGAAAAATTTCCTATAAAAATAAGAAATTTTTAAAAAATTTCCTACAAAAATAAGAAATTTTTAAAAAATTTCCTACAAAAATAAGAAAATTTTTGAAAAATTTGATATAAAAATAAGAATTTTTAAGAATTTCCTATAAAAATAAAAAAATTTTTAAAAATTTCTTATAAAAATAAGAAATTTTATATATAAATAATAAATTTTTCAAAAATTTCATAATAAAATAAGAAATTTTTGAAAAATTTCCTACAAAATTAAGAAATTCTTTAAAATTTTGCTATAAAAATAAGAAATTTTTTAAAAACTTCCTATAAAAATAAGAAATTTACCTATAAAAATAAGAAATCTTTCTATGAAAATATTTTATATTGAAAATTCTTCTTTAAAAAATTATCTAGTTATCTATCTAAAAATTTTCTATGAAATTATTCTAAGAAAAGACAATTCAAAAATAGTTTATAAGAAAATTTGAAATCGAAAAATTTTATTGGAAAAATTTTCTATGAGAAAACATTTTCTTCTTTCTTATAAATTTCTTAAAAAAATTTCTAACAAAAAAATTTCCATAAACAAATTTTATATCGAAAAATTTTAGATCAAAAATTTTTAAAAATAATAAAGAAATAAGTCTGATTTACAAGCATCATTTAATTTAGTCCAAAATTACATTTTATAGTGATATAAAATTGTATTTTACATTTTTTTGGAACACAAAAATGTCATTAAATTAAAGGTGAAAAAGAGAACATAAAAAAGCTAAAAGTTAAACCAAGACCAAAGGATCATAAAAAGCAAATACCACAACTTTTTAGGGTGACAAAATTAAAAAAATGGAAAATATAAAAAAAACTATAAACAATTTTAAACTTGAATCAACAAAACTCATGAAAAAAGCAACTGCATTGGGAATAACAAAATTAAAAAATCACTCAATATATTATTTTACTACATGCAACTATTGTTTAAGTTCCATTCATTTTGTCTCTAACAAAAAATAGACCCCGTATAAAGTTGGTTTTTTGAACCGTTTTTTCTAGAACAAAAAAACAGTCCCCGGTATGGATGTTTTCAATATTGGCCAAGTTTGTTAGGAAAAAGGACAAAACCAATGCTGTAGTTATTTTGGCTGTAAAATATATTTACGATATAAAGTTGTACTATAAAGTTTTTGGTATCAATATAAATGGATGAAACACATACATACAATTTTTTTGCATTTAAAACTTTGTTGAGGGACATTTTTTAATCCTTTTGTTTTTTTCCTACATGTGACTGTTACCGAACAAAATTCTATCAAATTTTTGTTTTTAGTTGGTTTTTTGTGGAAGTCATTTTTTTATTTAATTCTTTATACCGCTGCTTCTTTTTTGTTCGTAATGTATCGAAATTTAAAGTTTGGCCAGAAAAACGCCATCATGTCATGACTTCCGCCTACACTCGAAGGTCCCTACTCATTTACACATACATATACTCTTGCAAAGCAATCATATACATGAAATGTCATCATTTATTGAGGTTCAAAAAGGCTGCATGATGTTTTGGCTCTGCTTTGTATTGAACTTAGAGGACACTATTACAACTGCAATTAAAAGAGGTAAGAAAAACAGGTCCGACCTTTAGATATCCTACACCACTAAGATCTAAAAAAAAATTTCAATAAAAATAAGAAATTTCCTAAAAATTTGTAATTAAAATAAGAAATTTATTTTTTTTAATTTCCTATCAAAATAGGAAACGTTTAGAAAAATTTCCAAAAAAAAAAAGAAATTTTATAAAAAATTTCTTATGCAAGTAGGAATTTTTTGACAAATTTTATATAAAAATAAGAAGTTTTTAAAAAATATAATATAAAAATAAGAAATTTTTGAAAAATTTCTTATAAAAAATTTTTGAAAAATTTCTTATAAAAAATTTTTGAAAAATTTCTTATAAAAAATTTTTGAAAAATTTCTTATAAAAAATTTTTGAAAAATTTCTTATAAAAAATTTTTGAAAAATTTCTTATAAAAAATTTTTGAAAAATTTCTTATAAAAACAAGAAGTTTTTTAAAAATTTCTTATAAAAATAAGAAATTTTTGAAAAATTTCTAATTAAAATACAAGTTTCTTAAAAAAGTAAGAAATTTTTGAAAATTTCCTATGAAATCTTTGAAAAATTTCTTATAAAAATATGAAGATTTTCAAAAATTTGCTATAAAAATGAGAAATTTTTGAAAAAATTTCCTATAAAAATGAGAAATTTTTAAAAAATTTCTGTCAAAATGAGTAATATTTGAAAAATTTCTTATAGAAATAAGAAATTTTAAACAAATTTCTTATAAAAATAAGAAGTTTTTAACAAATTTCTTAAACAAATAAGAAGTTTTTCAAATATTTCTTATAAAAATATGAAAATTTTTGAAAAATCTTTAATAAAAATAAGAAAATTTGGAAAATTTCCTATAAAGGAAATTAAAAAAAAAAAAGAAATTTTTTAAAAATTTCCTATAAAAATACGAAATTTTTCAAAACATTCCTATGAAAATAATAAATTTTTGAAAGTTTTCCTATAAAAATAAGAAATTTTGAAAAACTTCCCATAAAAATTAGAAATTTATGAAAAATTTTTTATAAAAATAAGAAAATTTTGAAAGAAATCCTTTAAAATTAATAAATGTTTGAAAAAAAAAAAATCGTTTAAAAGTAAGAAATTTTTAAAATATTTCCTATAAAGGTTAGGAAATTTTTTAAATATATGAAATTTTTGTAAAATTTCCTATACAAATATGAAAATTTACAAAAATTTCTTATTTTTATACGAAATTTTTCAAAAATTTCTTATTTTTATAGGAAATTTTTTTAAAAGATTTTATTTTTATAGGAAATTTTTCAAAAGTTTTTTATTTTTATAGGAAATTTTTCAAAAGTTTCTTATCTTTATAGAAATTTTTCAAAAGTTTTTTATTTTTATAGGAAATTTTTCAAAAATTTCTTGTTTTTATAGGAAATTTTTCAAAAATTTTTTTTATTTTTGTAGAAAAATTTTTATTTGTAATTCTTATTTGTATAGGAAATTTGTCAAAAATTTCTTATTTTTAAACGATTTTTTTTCCAAAAATTTCTTATTTTTATAGGAATTTTTTCAAAAATTTCTTATTTTTATAGGAAATTTTTCAAAAATTTCTTATTTTTATAGGAAGTTTTTTTTCTAAATTTCTTATTTTTATAGTAAACTTTTCAAAAATTTCTTTTTTTTATAGTAAATTTTTCAAAAATTTCTTATTTTTATGGGAAATTTTTGCAAAAATTTTTAATTTTTATAAGAAATTTTTAAAAATAAATAAATAAATTTTTTAAAAGTTTTTTATTTTCAAAAGAATTTTTTCAAAAATTTCTTATTTTCATAGGAAATTTTTCAAAAATTTCTTATTTTCATAGGAAAATTTTAAAAAATTTCTTATTTTAATAGGAAATTTTTCAAAAATTTCTTATTTTAATAGGAAATTTTTCAAAAATTTCTTATTTTTATAGGAAATTTTTACAAAAATTTGTAATTTTTTTAGGAAATTTGAAAAATTTCCTATAAATAATAAATATTTAAAAAATACTCTAATTTAATTATATGGTTGGTGTAGGGTATAAAAACGAATTATCCACAACTGAATAAAACAGCTCTTATTGATCTAGAGCCATGTGCTGAAATTGAATAAAAATAAAATTCAAAGAAAAAATACCAAATACAGATGCCACAGAATAGGGACAAGTTATTTTCTAATATATTTTCATTGCATTTTGAACAATCCCTTTACCCATCCACACCACACACAGACACCCTAATTGGAAATTGTTAAAGTTGTAAATTATTTTTAATGTTTTTTTGGTGACAGCAGCGGAAAAATAAAGTGTAAATTGATTTCGATTAGCTTTCAAAACTAGAATTTGAATAAAATAACACATGGAGAGAATCAATTGGGGGTCCTATTCTAAGAGTCTGTATAAGTAATCAATAAACGATTCGGATTCTTCCAATTATTCTCAAGCCAAATATACATATATCTCAGTATTTTCTACTCTTCAGAAACCAATAAAATATTAGCTCAAGCTCTTGGCTCTTACCGGATGCAGTTAAGAAATATAACAATTTTGTAAAGTAGATAATTTTACAAATAACTTCCGTACAACTACTTTTAAGTTTGTCTGGCTGGCTACTTAACCTACAATATCCTACAGTATCCTTTTGTACCAGACAACACACACTCCCCTTTCAAAGACTTCAACTACACTTATATTCACATAAAAACGAAAAATCGCCAATGGCAACTAAGCTAAGGACTAGTAGTGTACCTACTCTCATTGAAGTTAGAAAAAGTATTTGCAGCTACAACTTGTACATAAGACAAATACATGCACACTTATGTGTGCTATATCATCCAATTGGTACAAGTTGCCACAAATACTTCCTTAAAACTCTAAACTAGAAACCACTAACAATTGTTAAATAAAGCCAGAAATTTTAGTTTTTCGAAAAAAATTGTACATTTCTTATATTTTTTTGAACAAATGCTGCAGTCAAGAAAAAAATTAATAATATAAAAACTTCTAAAAATCTTTAACTTTTTTTTGCCAACAATGTCTGATGTGAGGCTTTTTAATGGGGTTTTGGGAGAGTCAAAGTAGCCTATTACAGGGCCTTTTAACGAATATACATATATAAGACTAAATCGAAAATGTTTGTAACTAGATCTATAGTAACACGCTGTCGTTGCAAAAGAAATCAAATAGGCTGTAGAATTAAAAGCTTAAATAATGAGTCTAAATAATAACAAATGACTAATTTTCACTATTATAGTAGACATAACTATATAGATTTCTATAGAAATATTTTTATATAAATACTAGCAGCTTGGATCCGGCGTTGCCCGGTGGATAGTAAAAGATTTTTACTTATTGCTTTGTTACCCCTTTCTTTAAAAATTAACAATTATGTAATATTTTTTTTATTAATTCTTTAATTTAATCCTTAATTAATGTATTTGTGTATGTAGTTAATTGACTTTATTGAATGCCAGTACTCCACATTAATGTTTGCTTTGAAAGTTTTCGAAAGCAATGGGCCCATAAATATCAAATAACATGCAGACTGGCAAACAGACGCTAAAATTTTTTGATATATATAGATCATTAAAAAACTATCAAACAATTGTCAACTGGTAATCAAATAACCGGCAAACAATCGCCAGTCAATCGTGAAACAATTATCGAACAATCATTAAAAATCATTGAACAGTCGTTAACCAATCATCAAACAACCATCAAATAATCATCAAACAATAATCACACAATCATTAAACTACCGTCAAAAATCACCAGTTAATCGTGAAACAATTAACAAAAAATCATTAAAAGTCTTCAAACAGTCATCAGTAAATCAATCATCAAACAACTATCAAACAGTCAAATACTTATGAAAAAAATTCAAGCAATTGTCAAATAATCGCCAGTTAAACTATTAACAAACAATAATCATATATTACCCATATCCGTGAAGCCGTTTTCCTATTTTAGTTAAATCAAAAAAAAAAAAAAATTGAGGACGTAAAGGTGGGCATGGTCAATATTTCTTTTTGTCTAAGTTAGATTTCTACATAAAAAAATATTCAGAACAAACTGTCTTCATCGGTCCAGCCGTTCTCAAGTGATGCAATTTTAAAGAAAACTAGAATGTCAACCCCGTTTTTAGATTCCAAGGTTCTCCTTGGTCCATTCTCAAAAAATTCAAAAAGCGAAAAATTATAGTAAGAAACTATAAACATTTAAAACTTTATTTAATTCGGTTTAATCGTTTTAATCTTATTATCCATATATGTATATCGTTTTTAATATTTGACTTATATGGAAGGGGTCACGCCCACTTGAGATTTAAAAACAAGACATAGCCTATTTTATATATCGATCACACATTAACATACTGTCAAAATTTAAAAAAAAACGGTCATCCATATTTTTAATTTTTTTTATTTGACTTATATGAGAGGGGGCACGCCCACTTGAGATTTCAACAAAAACCTAGCCTATTTTACCCAGCGGTCACACCTTAACATACTGTCAAAATTTAAAAAAAAACTTGTCACTTTTTATGTTTGACTTATATGGGAGGGGTCACGCTCACTTAAGATTAAAAAAAACAAAACCCACCGGTCACACCTTAATATAGTGTCAAAATTTTAGAAAAATCGGTTGGCTCTGTCATCCATATTTGTGATCTTCAATATTTAAATTATATGGAAGGGGTTACGCCCATTTGAGATTTCAAAAAAAACCTTGTCTATTTTAACCATCGGTCACACCTTAACACACTGCCAAAAGTTTAGAAAAATGGGTCAGCTCGGTCATCCATATTTATCGTTTTTAATATTTGACTTATATGGGATAGGTCACGCCCACTTGAGGTTTCAAAAAAGCATCTAGCCTACTTAACCCATCGGTCTCGCTTTACCATACTGCCAATAGCGGACCGATTTTTCTTAAAATTTTGACAGTATGTTGAGGTGTGACCGGTGGGTTTTGGTGTTTTTAATCTTAAGTGTTAGTGACCCCTCTTATATAAGTCAAACAGTTTTAGCACACATAATATGAAATAACATACAGACAGACAAATAGTTGAGAACATTTTTTTTTATATATATAGAAGATGATAGATTATTTTAAAATAAGATATCATACACAAACAACATTTTGAGGGCCTTTTATTTCCTTTGATTATAATTCTTATTTTTTGTCTATCTTCCCTGATGCTTTTGTTGCATTTACCTCTCAAAAAGTGTAAGAAAAACGAATAATCCTCTAAAGCTTCTGTTGTTGTATATTTCTATTTATAGTAAAAAAAAGTTAAAAGTAAAAATACAAAATATAGATGTAAATAATTTTATTCTTATGCAACTTTGTCTAACGACTCTTTTGCCACAACAGAAACAGCAACAAAAACAAGAAAAAGTTCAAAACATATGTTGAAAGTGTAAAACCACCACATCCATTTTAGCTTTTAGCATTACAACACATACACAGTTTCGCTCTCACAAAAACCCACAGACACACACACACACACTTTCAGATAAGATCTAAAAGGATATGTTGCAATGATGAAATGAATTTGTGTTCACCAGAAAACCGCAAAATCACAAAACAATTTTTTTGAAAGTGTTGCAAGACAACAGGAAACTTTTTATCAACTTTTATTATAATTATTTATGTTTGAGTGCAATTCTTGTGTTATTTTTTTCTTTCAAACACACAACACGGTTTTACTATTTTGAGCAAAAGATTTTTTTTAAATTAATGAAGGTTTCTATTGTTTATCCCAGTGATCCTTATTCTTTTTCTTGGCTGGTTTCATAAAAGTGCATTCTCATCTTGAGCTTAAGAAGGCGTATAAGTTTTCTTATTGCAACATCTTGTTTTTTATATTTATTACACTCAAAAATTTTTAACACATGTTGCAAGTGATGTTCTAGAGTGTTTTTTCAACACTTATTTCTTTTTTGTTCTTTGTGCAGTTTTTCCTGGAATTTCCATTGAGTGCCCAAATTGTTTGGCTCGTTCACTTAAGCATTTGTGGTGGTTGTTCAACATCTTTGGCCACTTCAGCTTTAGTCTGCAGGTAATGATGCATGTTAAGTGTTCGTTAACTTTAAGGGTATTTTCCTCTTTGTGGTGATGTTAATTTTATTTTATTAATAAAATTCAAGTATTTTTTATTGGTTGTCAAATGTGGAAAAGTTTTAAACGGAAAATTTTGTATACAAAAATTTAAGCAATAAAAAATTTTAAAAATTAAAATTTTTTTATACAAACATATTTATAGCCATAAATTTTCTATGGTAAAAAAATTTAAAACATAAAATGTTCTATGCAAAAATTTTTATAAAGGAACATTTTTTAAAGAAAAATTTTCTATAGAAAAATTTTTATAATGAAAAATTTTCTGTAGAAACATTTTTATATCGAAACATTTTTATAGAAAAACTTTATAACGAAAAATTTTCAATAAAAAAACTTTATAACGAAAAATTTTCTATACAAAAATTTTTATGACGAAAAATTTTTAACAGAAAAATTTTTATAACAAAAAATTGTCTATAGATAAATTTTTATAACGACAAATTTTCTGTAGAAAAATTATTATAACAAAAACTTTTATAGAAAAATTTGTATAATGAAAATTTTTATAAGGAAAAGTTTTCTATAGAAAAATTTTTATAAGGAAAAATTTCTATAGAAACATTTTTATAAGGAAAAATTCCTATGAAAAATTTTTATAAGGAAAAATTTCTATAGAAAAATTTTTATAAGGAAAAATTTCTATAGAAAAATTTTTTAACGAAAAATTTTTATGCGGAAAAATTTTTTATAAAAACATTTTTTTAAAGACAAATTTTCTATAGAAAAATGTTTATATGGAGATATTTTCTGTAGAAAAATTTTCATAACGAAAAATTTTCAATAGAAAAATTTTTATAACGAAAAATTTTCTATAGAAAAATTTTTATAACGAAAAATTTTCTATAGAAAAATATGTCAAATTATCTATAGAAAAATTTTTATAATGTAAAATTTTCTATACAAAAATTTTTATAACGAAAAATTTTTATAACGAAGAATTTTTTGTAACAAAATTTTTATAACGAAAAATTTTCTATAGAAAAATTATTATAACGGAAAACTTTTATAGAAAAACTTTATAACGAAAAATTAAAAAAAAAATTTAAAACGAAAAATTTTCAAAAAAAAAAATTTTGAAATAAAAAATTTTCTAAAAAAGTTTTTTGTTATAAAATTTTTTATAAAAAATTTTTCGTTATTAAAATTTTTCTATAGAAAATTTTTCGTTATAAAATTTTTTATAAAAAATTTTTCTATAGAAAATTTTTCGTTATAAAAATTTTTCGTATAAAAATTTTTCTATAGAATATTTTTATAAAAAAAAAAATTTACAACAAACATTTTCTATAGAAAAATTTTTATAACAAAAATTTTCTATAGAAAAATTTTTATAACAAAAATTTTCTATAGAAACATTTTTATAACGAAAATTTTTCTGCAGAAAAATGTTTATTTATATCGAAAAATTTTCTATACAAAAATGTTAACGACGAAAAATTTTTATAACGAAAAGTTTTCTATAGAAAAAATTTTATAACGAAACATTTTCTATTGAAAAATTTTTATAACAAAAATTTTCTATAGAAAAATTTTTGTAACGAAACACTTTTTAAAGATAAAATTTTATAACGAAATATTTTCTATAGAAACACTTTTATAGCCAAAAATTTTTTACAGAAAAGTTTTTATAACGAACAATTTTCTATAGAAACATTTTTATATCAAATAAAAATTTTTAACGAAAAATTTCTATAGGAAAATTTTTGTTACGAAAAATTTTTCATAGATAAATTTTTATAATGAAAAATTATCTATAGAAAAATTTGTATAACAAAAAACTTTCTATAGAAAAATTTTTATAACGAAAATTCTTTTTTATAGAAAAATTTATATAAAAAAAATTTATAACAAAAATTTTCTGTAGAAAAATTTTCAATAGACAAATTTTTATAATGGAAAATTTTCTATGAACAAATTTTTTGCATCGAAATTTTTTTTGCTGACCAAAAATTTTTTGTATCAAACTTTTTCTATACAGAAATTTTTATAAGGAACAATTTCCTATAGAAAAATTATACTGAAAATTTTCTATAGAAAAATTTTGATTCCAAAAGATTTAAATACTCAAAAATTTGATACAGACAAATTTTCTTCAAGAAAATTTTTATATACAAACATATTTTGATAGAGATACAAAGAATTGTTTATGTTAGAAGAAAATTTTCTAGAAAACCAATACCTTTGAAAATTTTAATGCAAAAAAATTTGTTATGAAAATTTTATACCAAACATTTTGTTTGAAACTTTTTTACTAAAAAAATTCTAAGAAAATTTTTATTAAAAACGTTGATATCAAAATTTTTTATAAACATTTTTATAACAATACTACAATTTGAAAATTTCAAAATTACTCTTTAACATTCGCTGACATGATTTTGTCAAACAATATTTCTTTCACTTAAAATTAAATTACGAAGTTGTGTTGAAAATGGCAAATTGAAAAATATAATTTAATTTCCACTGCTTCCCTTTTAATTCTTAATTAATGAATTAGTTTTTCAATTTTCTCACCACTCAACAGAGTCGCTAGGATTCCTACAAACGAAGTGCATTTAAGTGCTTCCTCTTAGTTTCGGGGTAATCAGCTTCAACGCGTACAAAACTTTAGCTGGTAGCATAAATAAATAAATAAATATAAACATAAACAAATTGTCATTTTTGGCAACTAAAAGTTTGTTGCATTTTTGTAATCATTGCTAAATTTCACTACCAACTTTAATTAGTTGATGTAGTAGTTTGTGTACTTGGGTCTTTGTTTTTTTTTCTCCTTTTAATTTTATTTCGTGAAATTCATGCACCATTTACAATTTTCACTTCCATTAAAAATGGCAACAACTAACTAATACATGTACTTATACAATAAGAATATTTAACTAACTAATACAAGTACATGTTGCTGATATACCCGGTAGTTAGAAAGTGAAGAAGAATTGTATAAGACGGATTAAAATGGAAAATTTTCTATGATAATTTTTATAACGAAAAATTTTTATGACATATTTTTCTATAAACAGTTTTATGATGAAAAATTTTATATCAAAATTTTTTAAACGAAAAATTTTCTATGAAAATTTTTAAAAGAAGAATTTTCTATGGAAATTTTGATAACGAAAAATTTTCTATGAAAATTTTTATAACTAAAATTGTTTATGAAAATTTTTTTATAACGAAAAATTTTCTATTAAAACTTCTATAAAGAATAATTTTCTATAAAAATTTTTATAACAGAAACTTTTATAATAACGAAAAATTTCCTATGGAAATTTTTATGATGAAATATTTTCTATGGAAATTTTTATAACGAAGAATTTTTATGGAAATCGGAAAACTTTCTATAGACATTTTTATAACGAAAAATTTTTAAAATGAAAAATTTTCTATGCAAATTTTTATAACGAAATTTTTTTTATGAAAATTCTTAAAACGAAAAATTATCTAGGCAAATTTTTATAATGAAAAATTTTCTATAAAAATTCCTAAAATGAAAATTTTTATAACCAAAAATTTTTTAATTTTCTATTAAAATTTTTAAATTAAAATATTTTCTATAAACATTTTTAGAAGGAAAAATTTTCTATGAAAATATTATAATGAAAAATTTTCTATGCAAAAAAAATTCTTTTAATGAAAAATTTTCAATGCAAATTTTTATAACGAAGAATTTTTTTATGAAAAATTTGATACTGAAATATTTTCTAAGAAAATTTTTATAATGAAAAATTTTTTATAAAGAAAAATTTTTATAATGAAAAAATAAAAATTTTTATAACGAAAAACTTTCATGAAAATATTTATAACGAAAAATTTTCTATGAAAATTTTTGTAACGAAATATTTTTATGATAATTTTTGTCAAGAAAAGTTTTTTATGGGAATTTTTATAACAAAAAATTTTCTATAGAAATATTTATAATAAATTTTTATAACGAAAACTTTTCTAAGAAAATTTTTATAATGAAAAATTTTCTATGAAAATTTTTATAACGAAAATTTTTTTATAAAAATTCTTAAAACGAAAAATTATCTATGCAAATTTTTATAATGAAAAATTTTCTATAAAAATTCCTTAAATGAAAATTTTTATAACCAAAAATTTTTATAACAAAAATTTTTTTTATGAAAATTTTTAAACCGAAAAATTTTTAAATTAAAAAATTTTCTATAAACATTTTTTAAGGGAAAAATTTTCTATAAACATTTTTTAAAGGAAAAATTTTCTATGAAAATATTAATAACGAAAAATTTTCTATGCAAAAAAAATTATTTTAATGAAAAAAAAAAATTTTCTAAGAAAATTTTTATAATGAAAAATTTTTTATAAAGAAAAATTTTTTATAATGAAAAAATAAAAATTTTTATAACGAAAAACTTTCATGAAAATATTTATAACGAAAAATTTTCTATGAAAATTTTTGTAACGAAATATTTTTATGATATTTTTTATCAAGAAAAATTTTGTATGGGAATTTTTATAACAAAAAATTTTCTATAGAAATATTTATAATAAAAAATTTTCTATAAAAATTTTTATCAAAAAAAATTTTCAATTAAATTTTTTTAACAAAAAATTGTCTATACAATTTTCAATGAAAATTTTTATTAGAAAAAATTTGTATAACGAAAAATTTTTCTATGAAAATTTCTAAACCGAAAAATTTTCTATTCAAATTTTTATGATGAAAAATTTTCTATTAAAATTTTAATAATGAAAAATTTTCTACGAAAATATTCGTAACGAAAAATTTTCTATGAAAATTTTTATAACGAAATATTTTCTATGAAATATTAAAAGCGAAATATTTTCTATGAAATATTAAAAGCGAAATATTTTCTATGAAAATTTTTATAACGAAAATTTTTATAATGAAAATTTGTATAACGAAAAATTTTCAATGAAAATTTTTATAACTAAAAATTTTGTTAAGAAAGTTTTTTAATCGAAAAATTATCTATTAAAATTTTTATAATGCAAAATTTTCTATAAAAATTTTTATAATGCAAAATTTTCTATAAAAATTTTTATAACGAAAAATTTTCTATGAAAATATTTATAATGAAAAATTTTCTATGAAAATTTTTATAACTAAAAAATTTCTATCAACATTTTTTTTAACGAAAAATTGTTAATGGAAATTTTTATAACGAAAAATTTTCTTTTGAAATTCTTATAACAAAAATTTTTCAATGAAAATTTTTGTAACGAAAAATTTTCTGTAAAAATTTTTAAGCGAAAAATTTTCTATAAAAATTTTTATAATGCAAAATTTTCTATAAAAATTTTTATAACGAAAAATTTTCTATGATAATATTAATAACGAAAAATTTTCTATGAAAATATTTATAATGAAAAATTTTCTATGAAAATTTTTATAACTAAAAAATTTCTATCAACATTTTTTTTAACGAAAAATTTTTGTAACGAAAAATTTTCTTTTGAAATTCTTATAACAAAAATTTTTCAATGAAAATTTTTGTAACGAAAAATTTTCTGTAAAAATTTTTAAGCGAAAAATTTTCTATAAAAATTTTTAAGCGAAAAATTTTCTAAAAAATTTTTAAGCGAAAAATTTTCTATAAAAATTTTTATAACGAAAAATTTTCTATACAAATTTTTATAACGACAAATTTTCTATAAAAATGTTTATAACATTTTCTATAAAAAATTTTATAAAAAAAAAATTTTCTATGAAAGTTTTTATAATGAAAAATATTCTAAAAAAATTTTCTATTAAAAGTTTAAAAACGAAACATTTTCTATAAAAATTTTTATTAATAAAAAATTTCAATAAAAATTTATATAACGAAAAGATTTCTATATTAAATTTTTGAACGAAAAGTTTTCTATAAATATTTTTAGAACGAAAAATTTTTTAACAAAAAATTTATTATAAATATATCTTTATAACTAACCATTTTTTTTCTAGAAGACAGTCCTTTAGACCTGTTGGGTCTAATACAACTATGTTTTGGATGTAATTGTATGAGAATGTATTTAAAAAGTTATTTCTGCTGCTGTTGTTATTTTAGTTTATTCATTTATATTTGAGTTTTAAGTTACCGACATTTAGCAGCAACAACAGCAGCATCAGCAATAGCAACATAGAATCAACGATTTCGCCACTTGAAGCAATCTAATTTAGCTGAAATAATTTGAAACCGTAAAAGTTTTGCGGCAGAATCAAACCAACTCTAAATACAACAAAAATTTTGTTTCATTTTTATAGTTTTTCGAAAAACAAGTAAAACTTTTTTTTTCGAAATACATCGAGGAATTGAAAACTTTATTAAATTTTAACAGTAATTTTATAAAATGAAAATGTTTGCAACAGCAATTACTAACAACCAGAATGAACAAATAAAAAAACATGAAGATAAAAAAAGCTCAAATTAAATAATCACTAAAAATAAGAGAAAGAAAACTAAAAAATTTTTTAATGAAAACAAACATAATTTCTGTTGCAATGACAACGTGTTGAAGCAAAATATACAATTTTTGAAATAAAATTCACATACTCAAAAATAATTCAGAAAAATAATTTCAAAGCATGTTTTTTAGTTAACTTTAATAAAATTTTGTCGAGTTTTTCTTTTGACTATTAACATAAATGACAGCTTTAAACATTCAACATTTTAACAATTTTAATAAAACCTTTGAAGAATTGTTTTAACCTGAGTTTGTGTTTTGAAATGTCAGTTGGGAAATCAATTTCTATAAATATTAACACAACAATTTTAATCATCATTTTGGAATATAGCAAAATGTATCTGGAATTAAACTGTCATTTGCATATGACTTTGATGTTGATTCACGTTATGAATATTTTACTTCATATATTTTAACATTTTATTTTGATATATATTATATATATATTTAATTTAACTTCAATCATAACTTTTACTTATGGCTCCGGAAACTAGTGAAAATTTAAAAGTAAAATATGTTTTAAGTTTAAGCTTTTCCTAAAGTTTCTTAATGGAAAAATGCCTCAAATTTTACAAATATTCGGGGAATTTTAAGAAGTTCTAAAAAAATTTTTGTTAAAAAAATTGTGTTTTATAAAATGTTTCTAAGAAGCAAAATATTAATAGTAAATTAAAATAAGTCGCCAATACGGTAGTACGAGGGTTGCTTCTTGAATTACAAGATTTAGAAATTTAAGTAGTACCGTCTGTCAATTTATGTTTTTTATCTAAGAGAAGTTATGCCAAGGAAACTTTTCATAAGAATTCATTCTATGAGAAAAACTTACATTGAAATTCTTTCTATAAAAAATACTTTCGTTAAAATTCTTTCCATAAAAAAATTGTAAAATTTCAAGAAAAGATTTTATATAACAAAAATTTTAAATAAAATTTTTTCTATCAGAAAAAAATTAAAAAAAATTTTTTTCTCATAGAAAAAATTTCATTGAAAATTTTTCTTATACAAAATTTGTCTTATATAAAATTTTTCTTATTAAAATTATAGAAAAAGTTTCAATGAAAATTTTTCTCATTGGAAGAATTCTAATGAAAAGTTTCCTGTACCCTTTTCGAAACACACTTTTGATCAAACTACGGCCACGATTGAGTCCTTATGAAAAATTGTAGTCGTAATTTTTCTAAAAGAACAATTTAGTTGAAACTTTATATATTAAAAAATTAATATTGAGCTTTTACTTTAAAAAAATTTTTTCTTCACTAAAATTACTTTAAGAAAATATAAGAAAAACTTAAAATAGTTTAATATAAAAATTTATTTTTTTTATCACCAAAATGTTCACTAAAATTTTTTCCCTAAAGCAAATATTCAGTGAAATTTTTTCAAGAAGTAAAATTTTTAGTGAAGTGTTTCCTAAAAAAAATTTTTATTGAAAGTTTTTATTTTAAATACAAATTTAGCTTAAAGTTTTGTTATAAGAAAAATTTTTTATAAGAAAAAATTTTATTAAATTTCTTTAGAAAATTTCTTAACAAAACTTTTCTTATACAGAACAATTTTTCTTTAGAAAAATTTTCTTAATGAAAAAAATTTAGAAAGTTTTTCTTAGAGAAAATATTTTTTTAAGAAAATTTTTCTTAGAGAAAGAATTTCTTTAAAAATATTTCTTAGAGAAAACATTTCTTTAGAAAATTAAAAAAGAAAAATCCCAAAATAATGACAAAATTTCTTTAGAAAATTTTTCATATATAAAAAATTTCTTTAGAAATTTTTTCTTAGAGAAAAACTTTTTTTTTTGAAAATTTGTCTTATGAAAAAATTACATTAGAAAATTTTTTTTAAAAAATTTTTCTTAGGAAAAAAATTTCTTTAGAAAATTTTTCTTAGGAAAAAATTTCTTTAGAAAATTTTTCTTAGAGAAAAAATTTCTTTAGAAAATCGTTCCTATAGAAAAAAATTTCTTAACAATTTTTTTCTTATAAAAAACAATTTTAAGAAATTTTTATTTATAGAAAAAATTTCTTTAGAAAAATTCTCTTAGAGAAAAAATTTCTTTAGAAAATTTTTCTTAGAGCAAAAAATTCTTTAGAAACTTTTTTATATACTCGTATATATTTTTTCTAAAAAAATTATTCTTAAAGAAAAAATTTCTTTTTCCTTGGAAAAATTCTCTTAATAAAGAAATTTAGAAAGTTTTTCTTAGAGAAAATATTTTTTAGAAAATTTTTCTTAGAGAAAGAATTTCTATAGAAATATTTATTAGAGAAAAAATTTCTTTAGAAAAAAAAAAGAAAAATCCCAAAATAATGACAAAATTTCTTTAGAAAATTTTTGATATACTAAAAATTTCTTTAGAAAATTTTTCTTAGAGAAAAACTTTTTTTTAGAAAATTTGTCTTGTAGAAAATATTACTTTGAATATTTTTTAGAAAATTTTTCTTTTAGAAAAAATTTCTTTACAAAATTTTTCTTAGGGAAAAAATTTCTTTAGAAATTTTTTCTTAAAGAAAAAATTTCTTTAGAAAACCGTTCTTATAGAAAAAAATTTCTTTGCAATTTTTTTCCTATAAAAAACCATTTTCAGAAAATCTTAAAGAAATATTTTATAAGAAAATTTTTCTTAGAGAAAGAAATTCTTTACAAAATTTTTCTTTTAGAAAAAGTTCTTTACAAAAATTTTCTTATTAAAAACATATTTTTAGAAAATTTTTCTTATAGAGAAAATTTTTTAGAAAATTTTAGTTATAGAAAAAATTTCTTTAAAAAATGTTTGTTATAAGAAAAAATTTCTATAGAAAATTTTTTTTATAGAAAAAATTTCTTTAGATAATTTTTCTGATAGAAAAAATTCCTTTAGCAAAATTTTCTTTTAAAAAAATTCTTTAACAAATTTTTTTTATAGAAAAATTTCTTTAGAAATGTGTTCTTATAGAAAAAGTTTTTTTAGAAAACTTTTCCTATAGAAAACATTTCCTTAGCAAATTTTTCTAATAGAAAAACTTCTGTACAAAAATGTTTTTATACAAAAAAATTATTTAGAAAGAATTTCTTTTGAAATTGTTAATTATAGAAACATTTTTTGAAGAAAAAAATTTCTTTAGAATATTTTACTTATAGAAAGATTTCTTTAGAAAATTTTTCTTATAGAAAACATTTTTTTTATAAAATTTTTCTTATAGGAAAAATTTCTTTAGAAAAATTTCACAGAAAAAATTTCATTAAATTTTGTTTTAAGTAAAAGTTTCATAGGAAATTTCTTATTGAAATTTGGTTTATTAGAAAAATTGACAAAAAAAAAAAATTCAAAAATTTTGTGCCTGACCATGACCTACAAAAGATAACGCTTATATTAATATCGATTAGGTTCAAATTTTCCTACATTGATGACAACAAATTTTCATTATGGCTTATGAAGTCTGAGTCATTGATGTCTTGTTATTCTAAAAGTCATTATTAATTTTTAATTACTAATTATGAAATATTACGTTTTAAGAAATTTAAGGCTTAGATAAAATTTCCTTAAATTTTCTTAAAATATTTATAATATTCAGATTACTTTCGCTCTCCCAACACTTTTGTCATTGACAAATGAGTTTTTTAATTAATTTTTGTTTTTGCCGTTTTATTTGAACAAAAAATTTGCTTTCGTCAGTTTCGTTTTTTAGTCTCATAATAAAACAATTTTTTAATTAACTATAAAATAGTTTAAGTTTTGTTGTACAGCAAAAATGTGGCATGTAGCATGAACAGGGTGAAAGCAATAATAAACGCAAAAAAAACCAGTAACAACGTGTTTTAATGTGAGAAATTTGTAAACAATCAACATCGAGGACACGGACACACACATACAAAGACATACACACAAAGCTTAAAACACATATACACAAACACAAAATTACCAAATATATTTGCAAAACGATTTTTATTTAAATTTCCTTTATACATTCATACATATATAGCAATTAAATGATATTGTGTCTACATGCAACAAAATTACATAAAAATGCTAGACATAAAAAATTTAAAATGAAGAAAATTAAAAAAATATTAAAAAATGTTTAAAGTTTCATAAGGAGCTTAATTTGCCAAAAGAAAAACTTTTAAAATAGAACTTAGTGAAATATTGAGAATATACTTAAAATATTTTTAATATGAAAAAATCAAAGTAATTAAGAACTTGTTTGTTGATAATGATCTATGACAAAATATTTAAACTTCATGTTTATTATAAGAATTTCTTTAGAAATTTTTCTTATGGAAAAAATTTCCCTAGAAAATTTTTCTTATAGAAAAAATTTTTAAGCAAATATTTCTTATAGAAATTTTTTTTAGAAAATTTTTCCTATAGAAAAAATTTCTTTAGAAAATATTTCTTATAGAAAAAATTTCTTTAGAAAATTTTTCACATAGAAAAAATTACTCTAGAAAATTTTTCTTATAGAAAAAATTTCTTTTGAAAATTTTTCTTATAGAAAAAATTTCTTTAGAAAATTTTTCTATAGAAAAAATTTCTTTTGAAAATTTTTCCTATAGAAAAAATTTCTTTAGTAAATTTTTCTTATGAAAAATTTTTCTTATAGAAAATTTTTCTTATAGATAAAATTTCTTATAGAAAATTTTTCTTATAGAAAAAATTTCTTTAGAAAACTTTTCTTATAGAAAAAAATTCTTTAGAAAATTTTTCTTATAGAAAAAATTTCTTTAGAAAATTTTTCATATAGAAAAAATTTCTTTAGAAAATTTTTCTTATAGAAAAAATTTCTTTAGAAAATTTTTCTTATAGAAAAAATCTCTTTAGAAAATGTTTCTTATAGAAAAAATTTCTTTAGAAAATTTTTCTTTTAGAAAAAATTTCTTTAGAAAATTTTTCTTATAGAAAAAATTTCTTTAGAAAATTTTTCTTATAGAAAAAATTTCTTTAGAAAATTTTTCTTATAGAAAAAATTTCTTTAGAAAATTTTTCTTATAGAAAAAATTTCTTTAGAAAACTTTTCTTATAGAAAAAATTTCTTTAGAAAATTTTTTTTAAAGAAAAAATTTCTGTAGAAAATTTTTCTTATAGAAAAAATTTCTTTAGAAAATTTTTCTTATAGAAAAAATTTCTTTAGAAAATTTTTTTAGAAAATGTTTCTTATAGAAAAAATTTCTTTAGAAAATTAGAAAATTAGAAAATTTCTTTAGAAAATTTTTCTTATAGAAAAAATTTCTTTAGAAAATTTTTCTTATAGAAAAAATTTCTTTAGAAAATTTTTCTTATAGAAAAAATTTCTTTAGAAAATTTTTCTTATAGAAAAAATTTCTTTAGAAAATTTTTCTTATAGAAAAAATTTCTTTAGAAAATTTTTCTTATCGAAAAAATTTCTTTAGAAAATTTTTCTTATCGAAAAAATTCCTTTAGAAAATTTTTCTTATAGAAAAAATTTCTTTAGAAAATTTTTCTTATAGAAAAAATTTCTTTAGAAAATTTTTCTTATAGAAAAAATTTCTTTAGAAAATTTTTCTTATAGAAAAAATTTCTTTAGAAAATTTTTCTGATTGAAAAAATTTCTTTAGAAAATTTTTCTTATAGAAAAAATTTCTTTAGAAAATTTTTCTTATAGAAAAAATTTCTTTAGAAAATTTTTCTTATAGAAAAAATCTCTTTAGAAAATGTTTCTTATAGAAAAAATTTCTTTAGAAAATTTTTCTTTTAGAAAAAATTTCTTTAGAAAATTTTTCTTATAGAAAAAATTTCTTTAGAAAATTTTTCTTATAGAAAAAATTTCTTTAGAAAATTTTTCTTATCGAAAAAATTTCTTTAGAAAATTTTTCTTATAGAAAAAATTTCTTTAGAAAATTTTTCTTATAGAAAAAATTTCTTTAGAAAATTTTTCTTAAAGAAAAAATTTCTTTAGAAAATTTTTCTTATAGAAAATTTTTCTTATAGAAAAAATTTCTTTAGAAAATTTTTTTAGAAAATGTTTCTTATAGAAAAAATTTCTTTAGAAAATTAGAAAATTAGAAAATTTCTTTAGAAAATTTTTCTTATAGAAAAAATTTCTTTAGAAAATTTTTCTTATAGAAAAAATTTCTTTAGAAAATTTTTCTTATAGAAAAAATTTCTTTAGAAAATTTTTCTTATAGAAAAAATTTCTTTAGAAAATTTTTCTTATAGAAAAAATTTCTTTAGAAAATTTTTCTTATAGAAAAAATTTCTTTAGAAAATTTTTCTTATAGAAAAAATTTCTTTAGAAAATTTTTCTTATAGAAAAAATTTCTTTAGAAAATTTTTCTTATCGAAAAAATTTCTTTAGAAAATTTTTCTTATCGAAAAAATTTCTTTAGAAAATTTTTCTTAGAGAAAAAATTCCTTTAGAAAATTTTTCTTATAGAAAAAATTTCTTTAGAAAATTTTTCTTATAGAAAAAATTTCTTTAGAAAATTTTTCTTATAGAAAAAATTTCTTTAGAAAATTTTTCTGATTGAAAAAATTTCTTTAGAAAATTTTTCTTATAGAAAAAATTTCTTTAGAAAATTTTTCTTATAGAAAAAATTTCTTTAGAAAACTTTTCCTATAGAAAAAATTTCTCTAGAAAATTTTTCTCATAGAAAAAATTTCTTTAGAAAATTTTTCTTATAGAAAAAATTTCTTTAGAAAATTTTTCTTATCGAAAAAATTTCTTTAGAAAATTTTTCTTATCGAAAAAATTTCTTTAGAAAATTTTTCTTATAGAAAAAATTTCTTTAGAAAATTTTTCTTATAGAAAAAATTTCTTTAGAAAATGTTTCTTATAGAAAAAATTTCTTTAGAAATTTTTTTTTATAGAAAAAATATCTTTAGAAAATTTTTCTTACAGAAAAAATTTCTTTAGAAAATTTTTCTTTAGAAAATTTTTCTTATTGAAAAAATTTCTTTAGAAAATTTTTCTTATAGAAAAAATTTCTTTAGAAAATGTTTCTTATAATAAAAAATTTCTTATAGAAAAAGTTTCTTTGCCAAATTTTTTTTGTAGAAAAAGTT
Source organism: Stomorhina lunata (assembly GCA_933228675.1). Taxonomy (NCBI): domain Eukaryota; kingdom Metazoa; phylum Arthropoda; class Insecta; order Diptera; family Rhiniidae; genus Stomorhina; species Stomorhina lunata. The sequence continues at coordinate 137,386,137 of OW121741.1, read as the reverse complement.
TCTTTACAAAATTTTTCTTATAGAAAAAATATCTTTAGAAAAATTTTCTTATAGAAACAATTTCTTTAAAAATTTTTCTTATAGAAAAGAATTTTGCCTACAGAAAAAATTTATTGAAAAAAATTTTCTTGTGTTTGAAGTTTCTGTAGAAAGTTTGTTTTATGGAAAAAATTTATCTAGAAATTTCTTTTTATTCATTTTATTTAATCTGCTCAAGTTCAAGGACAAGAAAATTGTTTTTTGTTTTTTTTTGTATATGAAAAAATCAGCACCCATATTTTTCCTTATTTTGTAAACTGTAGAAAGAGATTTCTTTGCCAGTATAACAAATATAAAATCATTATTGTTTATTTATTGTTAATTTCATGAGTTTTCCTTCAATCGTTTATTGAATATTCGTCTTCATTCCACCGTCCGTCCTTCAACCCAACCTAATCGTTCGTCCATCCATCTATCGAGCCATTCATTCTTTTAAGAGTTTTTTTTGGCTTGTTTTTGTGATGGATATTTTTTTTGGTATTTGAAGGAAAACTTTTCTAATGAAATATGAATTTCATGATTAATGACGCAGCAATGATGTGGTACTTGTTGTTGTTCAATGTCGACCAATGGATCGGGAAAATTAAATACAATAGCAACAATATTAAGCATAAATAACAAAAATACTTACATTAAAAGCTTATTGAAGCTGAACGGCACAGATATGATTTGGAACGATACAACAGCAACAAGAATGGCTGAAATTATATAAAAAAAAAGTCAGAAAGTATTTGAAGGAGTCATTTCATTAATTTAAGGATATGTTAACGTTGATTTTTTTAAGAATTAATACCTTTAAGCTCAGGCCCAGCTACCAGTAGCATTGGCCTCAATAAACCAACATTTCTCTTCAATAATCGCATTAAACATTTAGAAAATGTTTAATGTTAAACATATTTCGTTCTGCAAAGGGCAATATGGAAAAAGAACAAAAAAATTCCAAATAGAAAAAAAAATCCAATTAATTAAAACACAATTAAATACTATAACGCACATTTGTTGCTTGTTTTTGATTGTTTTAATTTTATGGATTTCTTTTAGAAATTTTGTGGCTGAAACTCGATTACAGCTGCCGTAGAAAATTATGAAACTCATTCAATGTTTGAAACAAAAATTTAATCAAATTAACAAATATTTTTTTGTAAAATAAAATAAAAACATTTTTGACTATAAATTTGTTTTGATTAGTTTGCTGGTGACAAAATTTGAAAATCATGCTAATTAGTGTAATGTCAATCTAATGATGGACAAATTATAATAATGTATATGATGATTGATTTCCTCCTCGACTGAATGATGACCACAGACACCCCTTAACTAAATGATAAGGATAAAACTACATTTAATACTTTTAAATATGCAAATCTTTATCTCGGACAAAAATGTTATTATATTTATTAGTGTGAACCTTATTTGCAAAAGTTTTTAATATTTCTCTCTTATAGTACTATTCAGTAATTTTTCTTATGGAAAAAAATTTTTCGAAATTTTTCTTATAAAAAAATTTTAATTGAAATTTTTCATAGAAAAATTTGAAATGAAATTTTCTTTTAGAAAATTTTTATTGAAATTTTTGCTTTAGAAAAAATTTTGTTGAAATTTTTTTGTAGAAAAATTTAATTAATATTTTTCTTGTAGAAAACTCTTGTATGAACAATTTTATTGAAATTTGATAGAAATATTTTCATTGAACTTTTAATATAAACAAAATATCATTGAATTTGTTTCTAGTAGAACAATTTTAATAAGAAAAATTTTCTAACAGAAAAAGTTTCATTAAAATTTTTCTTTTAGAAACAATTTTATTAAATTTTCCTTACAGAAAAATTTTATTGAAATTTTTTACAGAAAAATTTTAATTGAAATTTTTCGTAAAAAAATTTCACGAAAATTTGTTTTTAGAAAAATTTTCATTGAATTTTTTTTTTTAGAAAAAAGCAAAACTTGTAGAAAAATTTTATAAAAACTTTTTTTATTGAAATTTTTCTTATAGACAAAATTTAACTAAAATTTTTCTTATAGAAAAAATTTACTTAAAATTTTTCTTATAGACAAACCAAATTTCAAATTTTTCTTATATGCAAAATTTCATTGAAATTTTTCTTATAGAAAAAAAATTCATTGAAATTTTTCTTATAGACAATTTTTTATTGAAACTTTTCTTATAAAAAAAATTTCAGAAAAACTTTTCTGATAGAAAAAACTTCATTGAAATTGTTGTTATGGAAAAAATTTTATAAAAATTTTTCTCATAGAAAAATTTCATTGAAATTTTTTTATAGAAAAAATTCATTGAATTTTTTTTATAGAAAAAATTTCGTTCAATTTTTCTTATAAAAAAAATATTGTAATATTCTTATATAAAAAATGTTATAAAATTTTTCTTAAAAAGAAAATTTCATTGAAATTTTTCTCTTACAAAAAAGTTTATAGAAATTTTTTTTATTGAAATTGTTATTATGGAAAAAATTTTATTGAAATTTTTCTCATTGAAAAATTTCATTGAAATTTTTTTTATAAAAAAAATTCATTGAAATTCTTTTACAGAAAAAATTTCGTTCAATTTTTCTTATAAAAAAAATTATTGTAATTTTCTTATTGAAAAAATTTTATAAAATTTTTCTTATAAAGAAAATTTCATTGAAATTTTTCTCTTACAAAAAAGTTTATAGAAATTTTTCTTATACAAAAAACTTTATCGAGACTATATCAAAAAAAATTTTCTAATAGAAAAAATTTCATTACAATTTTTCTTAAAGAAAATTTTTCTTAAAATTTTTCTTAAAGAAAATTTTTCATTGAAATTTTTCTTTTAGAAAAAAGTTTATGAAAATTTTTCTTGTAAAAAAAGTTTATGGAAACTTTTCTTTTAGAAACAATTTGAATAAATTTTTCTTATAGAAACAATTTTATTAAGTCTTTTTTATAGAACAACTTTTATTGAAATTTTTCATAGAAAATATTTTACAGAAATTTTTTTTAGGAAAATTTTACTTTAGAAAAAATTATTATAATTTTATAATTTAGAAATTTTCTTGAAATCTTGTTAATAGGCCATATTTCATTGAAAGTTTTCTTTAAAAAACAATTTCATTGAAATTTTTCTTATAAAAAAAATTAAAGAAATTTTTTTTATAAAAAAAATTTATAGAAAAAATTTCATGAAAAAAAAAAATTATAGAAAAAACTTCATTAAAATTTTTCTTTTAGAAATTATTTCGTTTACATTTTTTTATGAGAAATTATTTCATTAAAATTTTTCTTATAGGTTATAAAAATTTTAATTTTTCTTGTAGAGAAAATTTTATTGAAATTTTGCTTTAAAATTTTATTAAAATTGGTCTTTGAAATTTCATTGAAATTATTTATAGAAAAAATTTCATTGAAATTTTTAATAGAAAAAATTTTATATAAATTTTTCTTATAGAAAAAATTTATTGAAATTTTTCTTAAAGAAAATTTTTTTTTGAATTATTTCTTAGAGAAAAAATTTTATTGAAATTTTTCTTAAAGAAAAAATTTTATTGAACTTTTTCTTGTAAAAAAATTTTCCGTTAGAAAAAACTAAATTGAATAGACAAAATTTCCTTGAAATTTTTCTAATAAAAAAATTTCATTAAAATTTTTCTTATAGAAAAAATTTCATTGAAATTTTTCATATAGCAAAAATTTTATAAAATTATTTTTATAGAAAAAATTTCGTTGGAAAATAATTTTTTTTAATTAAAAAAAAAAAATGATGAAAAAAATTTCATTAAAATTTTTCATTAAATTTTTCTTACAGAAAATATTGAAAATATTTCGTTGAAATTTTCCTTATAGAAAAAATTTTTTATACAGAAAAAATTTTACTGAAATTTTTCTTGTTTTTTTTTTTTTTGCAAATTTTGCTGATGAAACTAAAATTTTTGGTAAAAAATTTTATAAACATTTTTTTTTTTGAAAAATTTTATAAAAATTTTTTTTTGAAAAAAAATTTTATGAAAATTGTTCTCTAAAAAAAATTCTCAACATTATTCTCAAAAAAATATAACAATTTTTTTTATCAGAATAATTTGATGATATAAGAAAATTTTCATCAAATGTTTCCTTTAAAAAAAAAATGTCATCAAGATTTTTCTTTAAGAAATTTTAATCAAAATTTTGCTATAAAAAAATTAAATTAGAACAATTTCATCAAGCTTTTTCAGTATGAAAAATTTTATTAAAATTATTCTTTAATAAAAATTTTATCAACATTTTTCTATAACAAAAATTTTGTCAAATTAGTCTTTGAGAAAAATTTTATTCTGTTTTTTTATGAGAGAAAATTTTATCAATATTTTTCTTTAAAAAAATTCATCAAAATTTTACGTCTAGGAAAATTTTATCAAATTTTTTTTTAAATTTCTTAAACTTTTTTCTGTGAGAAAATCTTTCTGTGAAAAACTATATCGAATTTTTCTATAAGAAAAATTTCATATAAATTTTTCTATATAAAAAATTTCTTTATAAAAAAAAAATATAAGGGAAATTATATTAACATTTGGCTATAGGGAAACTATGTACGCCTTTAGTGGAAAATAAGTTGTATAAACATTGTGGAGATACGATAATAATGTGAATATAGATCAGATTTAATATATATGCTATTGATAGCCTTTGGTGACTTTTATTCATACAAGATATAAGCATCCAACATAAAATTAAGCGTATTAAAGAATATCGAATTTTTGTAATTTAAAATTTGTTCTGACCTCATCTGAATTTCAAGTTTAACTGAATTTAAAATTTAATAATATTGAAATTTTAAAAATTATATATTTAAAGTTTATTTTATCACCAAATTAAATTTGTTACTTGGTTGTTACAGAAACTGAATTTTTTAAAATATTTTTTTCACAATAGTCTTCTACTTTTTTCCCTACTATTTCTGTGAAAACCAATAATGGATTCTGTGCTATTCATAAACTATATTGAAGCTTACAATCAACTTTTTGCTGAAGGTTCTAGAAAAACTAACCAAATCAAATTTACAGTTTTTAAATGTAGCAGCATAGAATTAAAGTAACCATTACATGGATGAAAAAGTAGAGACTAACAAACATCTCGCTTACCTTAAAAAAGATACAACTCATTAAATAAGGTTTTTAAAAAAATTATTAAATATATTTTTTCAAAAATATATTTTCTATAGGAAAATTTTCAAAAATTTACTTTTTATAGGAAATTTTTCAAAAATTTACGTTTTATAGGAAATTTTTCAAAAATTTATTTTTTATAGGAAATTTTTCTAAAATTTACTTTTTATAGGAAATTTTTCAAAAATTTACTTTTTATAGGAAATTTTTCAAAAATTTACTTTTTATAGGAAATTTTTCAAAAATTTACTTTTTATAGGAAATTTTTCAAAAATTTACTTTTTATAGGAAATTTTTCAAAAATTTACTTTTTATAGGAAATTTTTCAAAAATTTACTTTTTATAGGAAATTTTTCAAAAATTTACTTTTTATAGGAAATTTTTCAAAAACTTACTTTTTATAGGAAATTTTTCAAAAACTTACTTTTTATAGGAAATTTTTCAAAAGTTTACTTTTTATAGGAAATTTTTCTAAAAATTTACTTTTTATAGGAAATTTTTCATAAATTTACTTTTTATAGGAAATTTTTCATAAATTTACTTTTTATAGGAAATTTTTCATAAATTTACTTTTTTTATGAAATTTTTCAAAAATTTACTTTTTATAGGAAATTTTTTAAAAGTTTACTTTTTATAGGAAATTTTTCAAAAATTTATTTTTTATAGGAAATTTTTCAAAAATTTACTTTTCAAAAATTTACTTTTTATAGGAGATTTTTCAAAAGTTTTCTTTTTATAGGAAATTTTTCATAAATTTACTTTTTTGTGAAGTCTTTCAAAAATTTACTTTTCAAAAATTTACTTTTTATAGGAAATTTTTCAAAAATTTACTTTATATAGAAAATTTTTCAAAAATTTACTTTTTATAGGAAATTTTTCAAAAATTTACTTTTTATAGGAAATTTTTAAAAATTTACTTTTTATAGGAAATTTTTCAAAAATTTACTTTTTATAGGAAATTTTTCAAAAATTTTCTTTTTATAGGAATTTTTTTAAAAATTTACTTTTTATAGGAAATTTTTCAAAAACTTACTTTTTATAGGAAATTTTTCAAAAGTTTACTTTTTATAGGAAAATTTTTTAAAAATTTACTCTTTATAGGAAATTTTTCAAAAATTTACTGTTTATAGGAAATTTTTCAAAAATTTACTTTTTATAGGAAATTTTTCAAAAATTTACTTTTTATAGGAAAATATTCAAAAATTTACTTTTAAAAGGAAATTTTTCAAAAATTTACTTTTTATAGGAAATTTTTCAAAAATTTACTTTTTATAGGAAATTTTTCAAAAATTTACTTTTTATAGGTAATTTTTCAAAAATTTCCTCTTTATAGGAAATTTTTCAAATATTTGCTTTTTATAGGAAAGTTTTTACTTTTTATCGACAAATACGGATTGATTCAAAGAAAATTTAATACAGTTATAAAATTTCGTAAAAATACTAAAATTTGTGCCAAAATCTCAATTAGGAGAAGTGATACGTACGGGAGGTACCTGAAGTTTTTAGTGAAGGGAAAAACAGAAATTTTATATAGATTTTTTTCTGTTAGTTTACTGTTTTTGCCAAAGAGTGATATGTAGAAAATCATATACATTTACATGAATAAATATAACCATATAACAGTATCATTGAATGTTGAAATTCAATTTGCAGTGGCTAATCAAATAAAATACGCCAAAGGTAAAAGTGATACATATTAAATAAAATTCATGGACAGAGAACAGCGTACACAGACCCAAATGAACACAGCTACAAACACAAATCCACAATATACCCAGGAGATATAATTGCAATAAAACTAACAAAACTTTTAAAATTTAGCGAAAAAATTCAAAAAGTAAAATATTATTCACTTTTTTTACTGTGAAAATAAAAATAGATACGAATCTTTTTTTTTATACCCTTCACCAATAGGTGAAAGGGTATTATAAGTTTGTGATTCCGTTTGTAATTTTTATACCCTTCACTACCATAGGTGGAAAGGGTATTATAAGTTTGTGCTGATGTATGTAACGCGTAGAAATATTTGTCTTAGACCCATCTTTTAGTATACCAATAGGCTTAGAATCACTTTCTGAATCGATTTAGCGATGTCCGTCTACAGGTCGTAATTTTAAAGATAATCTGATGAAATTTCGTACAGATCATTTTTTTGATAATATGACCATGGCGATTAAAATTCATCAAAATCGGTCCATTATTTATGGTACCATAGGTCCCACTTCCCGGAATTGATATATTAGCCACAAAAATCAATATTTTTTCATGAAATTTAATACAAATATTGCTTATGTAAACCTAAATCACTGTACCAAATTTTGTTGATCGGTCCACATTTCACCATAGCTCCCATACAAACTCTTTTCCCAAAACGCACTAAATGAGACAAAATTCACTAAAACGCTCGTAAATCCGAAGATAATGACAATTTAAGTTTATTTTTGCATACATAATCGATTAAGCGATGTCCGTCTGTCTGTCTGTCTGTCTGTCTGTCTGTCTGTCTGTCTGTCTGTCCGTCTGTCTGTCTGTTGAAATAAAGTTTATGAAGCCCCTGGAGGATGGACCTACATAAATTATTTACCAGATTTTAGGAAATTCTCCCGCAATGAAAGCTATTAAATTTCACTAAAATCGGTTTATAAACACCGAAAATATCGAAGAAATACAAAAAATTAGACGAAAATTATAAAATTTTTGATTGAAACACACTTTTAAATAACAAGATAAAAAAGATACTCCTGGTGTATATGTGATAATATATTATATATCAGATTGTAGGAAATGGTTCCCAAAGCACTCTGTAAAATTTTATCAAAATCGGTCCATAAACAACTGAGATACCGCCTAAACACTAAATTTGACGTATCGCAAATTGCCCATAGTACGCGTTAAAGAATGTTTGTTAAAAAAATGAAATGCAGAAATATGAAAAACCATCCTCTCGTTGCACCGTCCTGTTCGAACCACATGTTTTCCAATCCCAATTCATCAAGCTGCGGCAAACGGAACTCGTTTATCATTGCTCTGTAGCGCTCACCATTCACAGTAACTGTTTGGCCCGCTACGCCTTCGATGAAAAAAGGTCCGATGACTCCTCCAGCGAAAACAGCACACCATACAGTGACTTTGAGCGGGTGTAATGGCTCTTCGTGGGTTACACTCGGATTTTCACGTAAATTTTGCTTATTTACGTACCCGCTAAGATGGAAATGGGCCTCATGATTATTTTTGATGAAAAATCATCTTCCTCTTGGTGGTGATTAAGGATGGCTTGAGCGTATGTTAGACGCGATTGGCGGTCAGCAGCTAACAGCTGATGCACCGTCTGGACTTTGTACGGAAACATCTTCAAATCTTTTACCAAAATTCGCTGTAAATCTGGAAATCTGCGAAGAAATTCAAGTTGTGCCAAAGTCACCGACCGATTATTGGTCAAATAAATAGTCACTAATATTCCGCGTTCTGGAGCAGTGTAGAGTAACATTGTTTATTAACGTGTATTTTGCAAGTGTTTACTACACAAATGTCAAAACAGAATTGACATTAGGGGCCAATCGCAAAATTTAGAGCATTTTCTGATAGGAGGATTACATTTAGTATGAACAAAAGAAAATTAATATACATATGAAGCATTTGTGCGGGGCTCAACTAAGTCAGTAATCAGAAACTATATAACTATCAATATATTCTTACGATTTTGTACTTTACTTTTGGAACACCATTGGTGAAGGGTATCCAAGATTAGGCAAAGCCGAAAATACCACTCTTACTTGTTTTTCTATGTGAATCAATAAAAAATTTATAATTTTTTTTTAGACAATGTCACACAATGTTCTCTTTAGCCAGAATTCATCTAAATTTCATAAAAAGTATAAAATCTATGCTTTGTATCTTTGTTAATATTTGATTGATTTTTTTTGTTTTCATGGAAAAAATCCTAGTGATTTGTTTAAATTGCTTGCCATGTCATGTCATAACATATAAACACCACATGTGGCGTATGATTATTTTTCATTTATCAATATTTAATATGACACTTTATGTTTTGTTAATATTAGTGATATCAATCATAAGTATGTCTCGAGCTTTTTTTTACTTGACCCTTGGAAAATTTTCAAAACTCTATAAATTTTATTTTTAACTAAAACTTTTGTTATACACCCCCTCATGTGTTAAGAGTAAGTCAAATCGTAATAGATCATAAACTTAATTTTATGTGTCGTAAAATGAAAACAACTTTTCAATTTTTCGTTTTTATTTTTCTCCTTTTTTTAAGGAAAATTATATACTATAAGTTTGAGCATTATTAGAATTACATACAAATACTAACATACATACATTTATAATACTTTTATAGTGAGAGTAGAAAAATAGATTGTTCAAGTACATGGAATACTACTTCTACACAAATATGTACATATGTGTATGTAACTGTGTGTGTGTTTATGTAATGTAATAAAAATAATGTATAGAAAGTATATAAAAAATATATCAACAAATTTTTATGTTTCCAGCAAATGTTTTGTATTGTTTTAGTAGTTGGTCTTTAAAAAGACGACAAAACTGAAAAAAGTTCAAAACTACTTACTTTAGATGGGTTAGGTACTCTAGCTACAGTAAAGGGTCGAATAATAGAATTTATAACATTTCCTTAAAATAAAGAATAAAAGAAACTCAAGTAATGAAATTTGTCATATATATACGTTGACAAGCATAACTACGTAACTAACTGCATCCTGTAAGCGTTGATGTGGCCCCAGCTAAACTAAGTTTAGAGGTAAGACATTACCCAAATATCCAAGTACATGATCAAGTACATAGTTTACAGTTCAATTAGTTTTGAATAATTTTGAAAATTAGTCATACCAACTTGGAAATCTTTGTCGACTAATGCGCAACAACTTTGCTGAAGATCATATCATGATCAAGTGAACAGTTTACGAAAAGTGAAATTAAGTTTTGAGTTTTATACTACAAAAAATAAAACTCATAAGTTTAACTCTAAGCTTAGTGAACCCACATATTCCCTCAAGACTGGTACGTAACCATATATTAGTTGACTATCTTTAAGAAGCCTTCAATTATCTTCTGATTCAAACCTAAGTAGAGACAACTTTTCGATTAGGGGAGAGACTGAACAATAGATACTACTAACAAGCCGCCGTAGCTTAAAGGGCCAAAGCCTCTAGTCACAATGAAAATAAGCAAACAACTTGGTAGAGACAATAATCAAACACAATCTAGAATTACGCTAAAGGTGTTATCAAGTGACATTCGTAGATGCTGTGGGACGAGAAAGAGTCCATTTTATATATTTCTTAGGGCAAGCTAGAGATCTGACTAATATATTGAGAAATTGTATCCCTTAAAAATCGAGTTCAAAGCGAGGGGCTAAATCACCGCATTCAATATCGATCGAAAACAACAACTTAAAAGCAAATATTGTGTAGCATACCTTAGGGATTTTAAAAATAATTTATTTTGCAAAAAGTTTAATAAAATGTTTTCTATTTGTTTGTTTGTCAAAACATTTAGTTTAAATAAATTAATTTTAATATCAAGGAAATTTTAACAAAAAAGTTACCATGTCGAGAACCTTATATGAAGAATTTATTTTGAAAGTGGAATAAGTTCACATTCCAAAAAAGTTAATAATGGGGAAAGGTTCTGCAATTGTGGATTTTACTATGAGAAAAATTAATTAATTTTAAATTTACAAAACCTACTAAAATACTGACAGTCAAACATTTTGTGGTTAACGATTTGATACAAATTTTTATTTTGAAAGTAGTTTAAGTCCCATATATTTTTCAATTTAAAAGAAAAAATTATTCAAACAAAATAAAAATTTTAAATTTAGTTGTTTTCAAAGTGGACTAAGTCCGATATATTTTGAATTTCAAACGGAAATGTTTCTTCAAAAAAATAATAGTTTTATTTGTTTGTAAGTGGGTTAAGTCCAATACATTTTAAAATTCTAAAAAAAATATTTACTTGAACAGAGTAAAACTTAAACTTATATTCATATTAGTAAAAGCCTAAAATTGTTTTAATTGATATTTAAAAATATTTGCAATTTCCTACAATTGCAAAAATAAAATACTAAAAACTTGGAGAATGATTTTAAATTTTTCAAAAATTTATTTTTTATAGAAAATTTTTCAAAAATTTACTTTTAATAGGAAATTTTTCAAAAATTTACTTTTTCTAGGAAATAATTCTAAAATTTACTTTTTATAGGAAATTTTTCAAAAATTTACTATTTCTAGGAAATAATTCTAAAATTTACTTTTTATAGGAAATTTTTCAAAAATTTACTTTTTATAGGAAATTTTTTAAAAGTTTACGTTTTATAGGAAATTTTTTAAAAATTTACTTTTTATAGGAAATTTTTCAAAAATTTGCTTTTTGTAGGAAATTTTTTAAAAGTTTACTTTTTATAGAAAATTTTTTAAAAATTTACTTTTTCTAGGAAATAATTCTAAAATTTACTTTTTATAGGAAATTTTTCAAAAATTTACTTGTTATAGAAAATTTTTCAAAAATTTACTTTTTATTGGAAATTTTTCAAAAATTAACTTATAGGAAATTTTTCAAAAATTTACTTTTAATAGGAAATTTTTCAAAAATTTACTTTTTATAGGAAATTTTTCAAAAATTTACTTTTTCTAGGAAATAATTCTAAAATTTACTTTTTATAGGAAATTTTTCAAAAATTTACTTTTTATAGGAAATTTTTTAAAAGTTTTACGTTTTATAGGAAATTTTTTAAAAATTTTCTTTTTATAGGAAATTTTTCAAAAATTTGCTTTTTGTAGGAAATTTTTCAAAAATTTACTTTTTATAGGAAATTTTTCAAAAATTTACTTTTTATAGGAAATTTTTCAAAAATTTTTTTTTTATAGGAAATTTTTCAAAAATTTACTTTTTATAGGAAATTTTTCAAAAATTTACTTTTTATAGGAAATTTTTCAAAAATTTACTTTTTATAGGAAATTTTTCAAAAATTTACTTTTTATAGAAAATTTTTCAAAAATTTACTTTTTAAGGAAATTTTTCAAAAATTTACTTTTTATAGGAAATTTTTCAAAAATTTATTTTTTATAGGAAATTTTTCAAAAATTTACTTTTTATAGGAAATTTTTCAAAAATTTACTTTTTATAGGAAATTTTTCAAAAATTTACTTTTTATAGGAAAATTTTCAAAAATTCACTTATAGAAAATTTTTCAAAAATTTTCTTTTTATAGGAAATTTTTCGAAAATTTGCTTTTTATAGAAAATTTTCCAAAAATTTACTTTTTATAGGAAATTTTTCAAAAATTTACTTTTTATAGGAAATTTGGGAATCATTTTATATTTGACCATAGCGTCCCATATACATAAAACTACGATAAATGTCAAATTATAGTAGATGTGATGCTAGAATTTGTCATAGATACCTAATTTTTTAGTCGACATTCGATTTTTTACCACAGATGTTGCGACTTTTTTGCCAGACAAATTTATCTCCAATACAATGACTCGTTACTGTATATTTTTATTACAATAGAGAATATCTCGTAGTAAGTAATAAGTAGTAAATAAAATAATAATAGTGTCATTACCATAAAAACTAATTTACACTTAAAGCGGAAAACTCGAGCATATTCACACACTTATATTCTAACACATCTGGTCACTCTTTTTGGTAACGCACTACCTAAAACAAAAAATAACCAAAAAAAAAAAAAAAAAATGTTAGCATCAATGAAGGTTATATGAGACCCTACATCACTTATAACATTAAAAAAAATTGTGTAAATCTAATATTTGTGCTAAGAATTTAACAGTGAGCTAAAACTAGTTCATCCTAGAATTATTAAATTTGCATTCAAATACTAACAAAATATTTTTCCTATTAGAGATTGATGTTATAGATTTCCGATAGTAGAGATTTCGTTCTCTATTTCCAAAGTATCAACACAGACATTCTTATAAAATCCTTCGACATCTGATGGTGTAGGGTATATCAAAGATCATAGGAGTGAATATCGTAAAAATAAACTAGTGTTTTAGCTCAACTTATTCTCATATACTTATGGTAGTTGTCGTAGTTAGAGTTTGGTTTATTCACTTGCCTGCTTGTACATATCACCAACATTTGCAATTTATATGATTTTGACTTTTTATGTGTCAACAAAAAAATAACAACAATAAAAATGTCACACACATACTTAAGTAGGACACTGGCCATATTGTCATACACAAACAAAGTGATAATTTCCTTTAATGTCAATAAATAACTACCCACCACCACCACCAATACATGAGCAAAAAAATACAAAAATTATATATTTTGAGAAGGAAACAAAAACAACAAAATGAAATAATAATACGAAAGCAACATATTGAAGCCATCATCAACATTTCTTTATTGGATAAAGTTGAAATCTTGTCATTGCTGCAGCGTAAAAATGTTTTTCTTTTTGGTGTTGAATTAAAAATGACCAAAACGAGAAAGAAAGAAAAAGAAAAATGCGAGTCAAAACATCTGTGTCCTTAACATTATCGATAAGTGTCAACTTATACGTTCTCTCATGTCACTTAAATGTGTTTATGAAAACGTAGGAAAATATAAAAAAAAACACAAAATTTGGTTTTTCTTTTAAGAAGCTTTTTTTCAGTATTATTTTTCCTAGATTTTTTTCAATAGTTATTATTATTTTTTTGTTTTAATGTTATTGTTTTTTCTTTTTTCTTATTATTTATATAATGTTTGACACTTTTCTTTTGCCTTTTCCTTTTTCAGGGGTAATTTACGCAATAAAGGCAAAGTAAATCTCCATTTTTGCCTCTTTGTTTGTTTTTTTTTTTGGTCAAAGTATGAGTAAAAAATAAGAACAAAAAATATTTCCTTTAGAAGAAAAGGAAACATATGCTGCTTTTGTTGACCGACAAAAAGGACATTAAAAATCCTTAAAACAAAATAAAAAGAATAATAAAGCAAAAACAAAAAAATACTAAAATAAAGAAAAAAAACTAAGACTAAAACAAAAAGAAAAATAAAAACAAGCAAGAGTGTTATATTCGGCTGTGCCGAATCTTATATACCCACCATCAAGTTATGGTTAAATTTAAAAATATCTTTCATATATCTACGAGGGTGCAGCTAATTCAAAATGTGGACCAAATTCGAAAAAAGTTGTTATGTTGGTATTGTTAGCAAAATATTTGGACTAAATTCGGTTGCAGGAGCTTTATAGTTCAACATTTAAAAGTATGTAAGTGGTTTCCCTAGTATTAACTTTGCACAAAATTTAATCTCATAACCTGGTGTAGTTTAGCATTAATAGTCTGTTAAATACTTTCCGTTTAGCTTAATAATTAAGTTCCTGGTTGATCGAGTCTGGCTAGGAGCTTTATGATAAGTATTTTGAGGCAAATTTTAAAGTTTATATATTGTATTTTATAAAGTACTAAAATAAATTTAAGGAAAATACATTGTAAAAATATTCAGTTAATTTTGAATTATTTTATTTATTTTGTCTGATCAACACATAGTTTGCATAGTTTACAGTTTAACTCATTTTGAATAATTTTGGAAACTGGTCATACCAGAAACCTCTGTCGACTCATGCGCAACAACTTTGCTAAAGATTATAGTTTTTGAGTAGTTTTCAGTGGTGCCACCTAAAGTTGTTCATACCAACTAAGAAACCTTCGTCTGATTATGCGTAACAACTTTGCTTATGATAATAACATGATCAAATGCACAGTTTACGATTAATAAACCTTCGTCGGCTTATTCGCAATTTTGATAAAGATTATAACATGATTAATTGTACAGCATAAGATAAAATTGACTTTGAGTAATTTTCAGTAGCGCCACCTGTCGGAAATTAGTCTTACCAACTTAAAAACCTTCGCCGGCTTATCCGCAACATCTTCGCTAAAGACCATAACATGATCAAATTCACAGCGTACTATTCTATAAAGAACATACATGCAGACAAACATTCATTTGTTATAAAGTTATAACATAACTATTTTTCCCCCTTTTTATAACCTAATTTCAAAAAGTTCCATATGCTTATTTGGTACTTCTTTGGTACCAATTGAATTCGGTACATTTTATTAAAACGCAGTTAACATAATGTTCCTATTCATATTACTTTTTGAGATGTTAAGTTATCATATTATCCCTTTTTTACCCATTTTGGCCCCAAAATCAAAAAAGGACCAAATAAGTTTTCAATATTTCTTTCACATCTATTGATTGCATACAAAGTTCCTTTTTATATTCTTTAGTTTAAAAAATAAGAGTGGGTTAAAAAAGTACCAAAAAAACAAATTTCACCCTTTTTACCCCTATCGGACATAGTTTCAAAAAAGTACCAAACACCTGTCCACTTATTTCTATAGTTGTTTAAAACGTAATTTTAATTTTCCTTCTATACCTATTACTTTAGGAGATATAATGTTTTACCCCTTTTTACCCTCTTAGAGGTAAAGGTTCCAAAAGTTCCTTCTTATTCGACCTAAACGTCAAAAAAGATGATCAAATGTGAACCGATTTTGCCCGATTTCAATACCAGAATTTTCCAAGAAATGAAGAATATTTGTGCAAAATTTCAGTGACTTATATCCTTTCGTTAAGGTTTTATCGTGCCAACAATAGACAGACAGACAGACAGACAGACAGACAGACAGACAGACAGACAGACAGACAGACAGACAGACAGACAGACAGACAGACAGACAGACAGACAGACAGACAGACAGACAGACAGACAGACAGACAGACAGACAGACAGACAGACAGACAGACAGACAGACAGACAGACAAACAGACAGACAGACAGACAGACAGACAAACAGACAAACAGGCAGACAGACAGACAGACAGACAGACAGACAGACAGACAGACAGACAGACAGACAGACAGACAGACAGACAGACAGACAGACAGACAGACAGACAGACAGACAGACAGACAGACAGACAGACAGACAGACAAACAGACATCGCTCAATCGTCTTTCATTAGGATTCAGAATATACTTCAATTTTGATTTTTGAGCGAATATAAAGGAAATTACAAACGGAATGACAATCTCAATATACCCCCCATTCTTTTTGATGGTGGGTATAATAATATTTGGCCAATAACCATAGTAAGTAAATTAGCTCTAATGATGTCCTTGAGTCATACAAAAAAATAAAATTCTAAAGAAAAAAAATCCAACCAAAAGCATAAGCTCAGCAAAAGAAATTATAATAATAAATATTAAAGCAAAAGAGCAGAGAAGATTTTTCTTTAAATGCCCAAGTTAAAGTTGCAGATAATGATGATGGCGCTAATGTTAATAAGATATTAAAACGAAATTTGAGAAAATTTATTCAGTTCCCTTGTTGTTGAAAGCTGGTGTTTAAGTATCCAATGTTCAATTTTTGTATAATTATATTGTTCATCTTTTGGTGTCGAAAATTTCGTTGACAATTACCTTGAAAATTCTGTATAATTAGTTTGACTTCCTGTCTACTTCTGGCTGATGAATGTTAATTGACATGCTAATTATTTGGATGTTGATTTGAAAATGCTTGTGATTTGTTTTATGTTTACTCATTCTGAACATAATTACTGGAGTAGAGAATATAGTTAAACTGATGCTTGCTATATAAAGGAAATATGAAGATTTTGAATGATTTGTTTATTAGGGTGAAGTTTTTCACAGCAAAAGCTTTTTGTTGAAACGAATTATATGTATAAATCTATGTCAGCCATATTGAAATGATGAAACAAGTGTTGTGATAAGAAATTCTTTCTACGCAGTGCCGCACGCACACTAAACCAATAGTTATGAACAGGACTAGGCAGCCCATGCCACCAGTAGCCCGTTAATAGTTTTAATTTTCGTAAATACGATCATTAATAAAAAAAGTAAATTTTTGAAAACTTTACTATAAAAAGTAAATTTTTGAAAAATTTCCTATAAAAAGTAAATTTTTGAAAAATTTCCTATAAAAAGTAAATTTTTGAAAAATTTCCTATAAAAAGTTAATTTTTGAAAAATTTCCTATAAAAAGTAAATTTTTTAAAAATTTCCTATATACAGTAAATTTTTGAAAAATTTCCAATAAAAAGTAAATTTTTGAAAAATTTCCTATAAAAAGAAAATTTTTGAAAAATTTCCTATAAAAAGTAAATTTTTGAAAAATTTATTATAAAAAGAAAATTTTTGAAAAATTTCCTATGAAAAGTAAATTTTTGAAAAATTTTCTATAAAAAGTAAATTTTTTAAAAATTTCCTATGAAAAGTAAATTTTTTAAAAATTTTCTATAAAAAGTAAATTTTTTAAAAATTTCCTATAAAAAGTAAATTTTTTAAAAATTTACTATAAAAAGTAAATTTTTTAAAAATTTCCCATGAAAAGTAAACTTTTGAAAAATTTCCCATGAAAAGTAAATTTTTGAAAAATTTCCTATAAAAAGTAAATTTTTGAAAAATTTCCTATAAAAAGTAAATTTTTGAAAAATTTCCTATAAAAAGTAAATTTTTGAAAAAGTTCCTATAAAAAAGTAAATTTTTGAAAAATTTCCTATAAAAAGTAAATTTTTGAAAAATTTCCTATAAAAGTAAATTTTTGAAAGATATCCTATAAAAAGTAATTTTTGAAAAATTTCCTACAAAAAGTAAATTTTTTAAAAATTTCATATAAAAAGTAAATTTTTGAAAAATTTCCTATAAAAAGTAAATTTTTGAAAAATTTCCTATAAAAAGTAAATTTTTCAAAATTTCCTATAAAAAGAAGATTTTTGAAAAATTTCCTAAAAACAGTAAATTTTTGGAAAATTTCTTATGAAAAGTCAATTTTTGAAAAATTTCCTATAAAAAGTAAATTTTTGAAAAATTTCCTATAAAAAGTAATTTTTTTGAAAAAATTCCTATAAAAAGTAATTTTTTGAAAAATTTCCTATAAAAAGTAAATTTTTGAAAAATTTCCTATAAAAAGTAAATTTTTGAAAAATTTTTTTTAAAAAGTAATTTTTTTAAAAATTTTCCATAAAAAAAATTTAATTATCATTTTGTTTGAATAAACATGTCCTTTTGAAATTGAAAATGTATTGGACTTAATGGACTTTCAAAACAAATAAATTTAAAATTTTTGAATAATTTTTTCTTTTAAATTGAAAAATATATGGGACTTAAACACTTTCATAATAAAAATTTGTTAACTACAAAATGTTTGACTGTCAATATTTCAGTAGGTTTTGCAAATTTAAAATTAATTATTTTTCGCATAGTAAGATCCACAAGTACAGAACCTTTACCCATCATTAACTTATTTTTTGGAATGTGGACTTATTCGACTTTCAAAATAAATCTTCATATTTCATTTATCTTAGTAATATACTTCCATTTGCATTTGAAAAAAAAAAACACCTTATTCCCATTAATTTCTACTCACTAGATAAAACAGAAATTTACATTTACAATAATAACATTTTGACACAAGTAAATGTCAACAAAACCGACGACGATAGTCGTCCACTAAAACATTTTGTAATTAGTTTCATTTCCTAAAACCCCAACTGTTTGGATAAGACCACAAAAAGAAAAGACACCAGAAAAGCAAAGGAAAAAAGGAACTAAACTAAAGTAACTTAACAATTAATCACAATTCAACAAGTAAGTAACAACAAACCGTTAAAACGGAAGGAAGGAAATAGCATTACAACAGAAGAAAGAAAGAAAGTGCAAAAAAAGTAAAAAAAACTGCCAGAGAAGGTATTTAATCATCGTCCACTAAAATGCAAGAAAAAACAAAAATAGAAAAGGAACTTTGAACTAAAGGTGAAATAAGTAAATATAACCACATGAACTGAGGCAATGGTCAGGTGTTGAAGAGAAGGTAAAAAAACTGCTATAAGAAAAGGAACCTATATATAATAGGGAGGTTTGGTTTTTTCACTTTTTGATCTAATCGAGTTCTAAAAACGAAAATATGTTGATCACATAAGTCAGTGATAAAAAATGGATAATATTTTTGATTTGTCATTTTAAAAAAGTTTGGAAACCGCATTTATTTATGGGGGGAAATGACAGTATTGTTAATATGAACAAATATAAATGTGACATAATCTAACCGTCAATTATTATAGTTTTCTATGAAGGTAATGAACAAGTTTTTGAGTTCTTTCAATTCATTTTAGAAATTTCGTATCCTTGACGACATGGTTATTGAGCAAAATTATCTTCTTCTGATATCATTGACTCCTAATGGAACATATATAGGGCCATAATTAAAAAAAAAAATATCCAAAAACTTGAAATTCCCAATTTTATCAATATATATCACTTATCAATGCAACATAGTTTGTTTATCTATTTTAAGTCGATTAGTCAAAAACGTGAAAACAGACCCACTCTAATATAAATTTAAAAAGAGGATAAAGGAATACAAACCAATATCTAGTAGTTAGTGTTAAGACAACAACAACAACTAATTTAAGAAAAACAAGTAAGAAAGCGCTATAGTCAGTCAAGCCGACCATACGATACCCTTCACCACTAAGGTCAAAGGTGTTATTTTTCCTGTGTAAAGACAAATATTTGCTAAATTTTGCCATCATACAAACATTTTCTCAAAACTTATATATTCAACATGTTTCCGTCATTTGGACTTATATGAAAGCTAGGGTCAAATGTGGACCGATTATCTCGAAACTTGGTAAATTGATTATAGTTGTTACAAAGATTATGTATACCAAAAAGAAACTCAAAATTTTCATTACCTTTAGATTTACGAGCGTTTTAGTGATTTTTTGTCTCATTTAGTGCGTTTTTAAAGAAGAGTTTGTATGGGAGCTATGGTCAAATGTGGACCGATTTGAACGAAATTTGGTACAGTGATTTAAGTTTGCATAATCAGTATTTGTTTTAAATATATCAATTATATATCAATTCCGGGAAGTGGGACCTATGGGAGGTACCACAAATAATAGACCGATTTTGACCAATTTCAATAGCCATGGTCCCATTATCAAAAAAATTATCTGTGCCAAATTTCATCAAATTATCTTTAGAATTGCGACCTGTAGTTTGATTACAAGGTTTAAATGAGGGTCCAGCCAGCCAGCCAGACGGACGGACATCGCTAAATCGACTCAGAAAGTGATTATAAGCCTATTGGTATACTAAACGGTGGGTCTAAGACAAATATTTCTATGCGTTACAAACATCAGCACAAACTTATAATACCCTTTCCGCCTATGGTGGTGAAGGGTATAAAAATATTTATATTTTTTTCTGTTACGCAAAGATAATACCAGGTTCGAAAATGGCAAACACTATTTTTGCAACAATTTAAACTCCTTACAGTTAATATTTTGCAGTTATACTAAAATATGTTTGCAGCAGAATGACAAAAAAACAGCTAAGCAATATTAAGTGATATAATGAAAATGAAATATGTAAAATAATGAATATAAAATAAACAAGACTCAAACTCACACTCAAATAATACACTACTATTAATACTTTATATAACATACATATGTAAAAGTATGTGTGTTTTGTATCTGCTTGTCTTTTATTTGTATGCGTTTGCAACACAGCATGTAAAACACTTGTCTTGTTAACTACTTGCTGTTTTGTAACCAGAGGAAGTGCAAAAAAAGAAAAAAATACTTATAAGGGAAGAAAAAAAAAACTTAATATCATACTTTAAGCAAATAAATAAAGGACTCAAATGCATCTGCAGAAAAAAGAAACTATGAATAGAAAGAAAGAAAATAAATAAGAAAAAAGTTTTCACCTTAAAAAGAAAATGTTAAAACCAAGATGAAACATTTTGCAAGACAATGTCAAAGATGATATCAAAATGTAACGACATTGACAAAGAGAAATTGTTGTACAAACAATGAGCATTAGAAATGTTTGATCATTTTTTGTATCTGCTTTGTTGAATTAAAGTGAAGCATAAGCCAAGATGTGTAAGATATAAGGATACCCTATAAGCAGGATTGTATACGAGATACGGATACCCTATAAAAAAGCTTCAAAAATTTCTTATTTTTATAGGAAATTTTTCAAAAATTTCTTATTTTTATAGGAAATTTTTCAAAAATTTCTTATTTTTATAGGAAATTTTTCAAAAATTTCTTATTTTTATAGGAAATTTTTCAAAAATTTCTTATTTTTATAGGAAATTTTTCAAAAATTTCTTATTTTTATAGGAAATTTTTCAAAAATTTCTTATTTTTATAGGAAATTTTTCAAAAATTTCTTATTTTTATAGGAAATTTTTCAAAAATTTCTTATTTTTATAGGAAATTTTTCAAAAATTTCTTATTTTTATAGGAAATTTTTCAAAAATTTCTTATTTTTATAGGAAATTTTTCAAAAATTTCTTATTTTTATAGGAAATTTTTCAAAAATTTCTTATTTTTATAGGAAATTTTTCAAAAATTTCTTATTTTTATAGGAAATTTTTCAAAAATTTCTTATTTTTATAGGAAATTTTTCAAAAATTTCTTATTTTTATAGGAAATTTTTCAAAAATTTCTTATTTTTATAGGAAATTTTTCAAAAATTTCTTATTTTTATAGGAAATTTTTCAAAAATTTCTTATTTTTATAGGAAATTTTTCAAAAATTTCTTATTTTTATAGGAAATTTTTCAAAAATTTCTTATCTTTATAGGAAATTTTTCAAAAATTTCTTACTTTTATAGGAAAATTTTCAAAAATTTCTTATTTTTATAGGAAATTTTTCAAAAATTTCTTATTTTTATAGGAAAATTTTCAAAAATTTCTTATTTTTATAGGAAATTTTTCAAAAATTTCTTATTTTTATAGAAAATTTTTCAAAAATTTCTTATTTTTATAGGAAATTTTTCAAAAATTTCTTATTTTTATAGAAAATTTTTCAAAAATTTCTTATTTTTATAGGAAATTTTTCAAAAATTTCATATTTTTATAGGAAATTTTTCAAAAATTTCTTATTTTTATAGGAAACTTATCAAAAATTTCTTATTTTTCAAAAATTTCTTATTTTTACAGGAATTTTTTCAAAAATTTCTTATTTTTATAGGAAATTTTTCAAAAATTTCTTATTTTTATAGGAAATTTTTCAAAAATTTCTTATTTTTATAGGAAATTTTTCAAAAATTTCTTATTTTTATAGGAAATTTTTCAAAAATGTCTTATTTTTGTAGGAAATTTTTCAAAAATGTATTATTTTTATACAAAATTTTTCAAAAATTTATTATTTTTATACAAAATTTTTCAAAAATTTATTATATTTTTACGAAATTTTTCAAAAATTTCTTATTTTTATAGGAAATTTTTCAAAAATTTCTTATTTTTATAGGAAATTTTTCAAAAATTTCTTATTTTTATAGGGAATTTTTCAAAAATTTCTTATTTTTATAGGAAATTTTTCAAAAATTTCTTATTTTTATAGGAAATTTTTCAAAAATTTCTTATTTTTATAGGAAATTTTTCAAAAATTTCTTATTTTTATAGGAAATTTTTCAAAAATTTCTTATTTTTATAGGAAATTTTTCAAAAATTTCTTATTTTTATAGGAAATTTTTCAAAAATTTCTTATTTTTATAGGAAATTTTTCAAAAATTTCTTATTTTTATAGGAAATTTTTCAAAAATTTCTTATTTTTATAGGAAATTTTTCAAAAATTTCTTATTTTTATAGGAAATTTTTCAAAAATTTCTTATTTTTATAGGAAATTTTTCAAAAATTTCTTATTTTTATAGGAAATTCTTCAAAAATTTCTTATTTTTATAGGAAATTCTTCAAAAATTTCTTATTTTTATAAGAAATTTTTCAAAAATTTCTTATTTTTATAGGAAATTTGTCAAAAATTTCTTATTTTTATAGGAAATTTTTCAAAAATTTCTTATTTTTATTGAAAATATGTAATAAAACCATTGTCTTAACTTCCCTTCATCTCCTATATATAAGGTAAAACAAAAATCTGTCTCTTCCAATCATCCTTCATCCTATTAATTTCCTCTACTTAATAATTTCGGGTTGTTTCTGTTTCGTTTTTTTGAATCTTGTCATTTTTTTTGTTTCTTCAGATGCAGTTTCAACGTTTTTTGTTTTGAGTTGCAAACAATTGTCGTTGTTCCTTATTTTGTTGCATTTTTCTTCCTTTTTTTCGGTTTTCCCTGGATATTAAAGTTATGGGTGACAATTTTTCTCTAGTTTTTCCCCAAAAGTAGTTTGTCCTTTTTTGAGGTTAACGTATGATTTTGACAAAGTTCTGTGAATGTTTTGTTAGTACTAACAAATGAATATGTCTTTAAAAGCAGCTGGAGTGGGGGGTTATCCTTTTTTCAAGATAAAAGTAATTCTTACAACATGTTGTTTATTCTTAGAAAATATTTGAAAAAATAAACTATTTATCTTTTGCAGTCTTGTCTTTTTTTAAAAGAAAGAGAAAAAAACCTAAAAACTTAAGGGATGAAATGGAGACATATCTTTAGAGTAGCTGGTTAAGTTAAAGGTATTTAGAACCATAAATGAATTAGATTTTGTAGTATTTTTAGGTTTTAGATACAAATATTTAAGGGAAATATAACAAAAATTATGTATATATGAAAATGATTGTTAGTTAAAAAATTGCTAAGTAAATGTTTTCTGAATAAAATATTTTTAGAATACATTTTTACATTATAACGAAGAAAAACTAAGGTTAACATTTTACCAAATGCTTTAACTCGATTGTGTGGATTAAAATAACAATTAGAGCGAAAAGTGAAAAAAAATCTTCACATGATAAAAACATCATAAGTTTTCATATTTTCAATAACTACATAAGCTCTAAACAGACAGAAAAATATATTTCAATGAATTTTTAAAGCAGTTGTTCTGCATAGATGATTATCTCCCAGGACAATAATTAAAACCACATTACAACAAAACCACCTGCTTTGAACAAAAATCAGAAAATCTGTTTCTTTCTTTCTCACTAATCAATACACCCAAAATCAAATCTAACAAATTAGCATACACATATACAAAGTATGTAAACATGTATGAAATCTGCTAGAAATGTTCCATACCAATGTTAAAAACTACACCAAAACGTAGGAATTTTCCATACACGCAAAAAATGAAAACAAAAATTGTCGTTTGTTTGAAAATGGTGTTGACTGTTATTGGTATAACGCACAATCAGTTTAACAAACTATGCGGCCGTAAGTGTTGGCATTTGTATCTGATCCTGGTTATTTGGCAATTGTTTGCACGTGTTTTTTGTGGTCTTGGTCATCATGCTCAACTACAATTGCACAGCTCAACTACAATTGCACTCACAGCTCACATACTCACTCATTCATTACCTTTATAATCACTGATGGACCAGCCTTCAGTTTTAATTTAGACATATTGTTTTACTCCATAGTTTTTAAAATAAACGCAATTTGCATGTTTGCTTAAATAATAATGTTGACATCATTGTCAAGGTGTTATGAGCAGCGTCTGAAAAGGATAAACCACTTTGAAATTAATTTAATGGTATAATTAATAGAAAAGCGGTATAAGTATAAGTCAGTACTAATACTAATATAAGCCTTGATTTAAGTGTACTGAGAAACTTTTGAAAAATTGAAAGAAGTTGCAATGATTTGCAATACATCTGCCAAGGTTCCGAGTTGCAAGAGGGTACTTTATGAGCAGCTGCTATATAGAACACCCTACTCGTTTTAACGATGAATTCTTCTCTGTCCCGGTTGCTCTGGCTGATTTATTTTCAAAAAATTTCAACTTACTGGACTTAAACCGACAACTGCATGAACTTATGTTACGTAGGAATATGGATAAATACCATTTGGCTAAGCAAGTAGATTTATAGATAGCACTCTATGAAAGTCATACTAGAACTTCTTTCTAAAAATTATTTCAAATTTTCTTTATCGTACTAGGTATAAACTGAACATCAGCCAATGATCTCAAGACCATTTTAGGGGTACCACAAGGCATCTTTCTTTCTCTCACTCCCCTTTTTATTTCCAAATTCAAAATTTGTAAAATTTTGGTCTGTAATTTCTTGTGCCTGTGAAATCTACTGCTTCGGATCCTCCTACACAGTTTCGGAGCATTGGCAATTTTTTTCGGCAGATCTTGAACTTAGTCGACTTACTGGTGTTGGTCGATTGGTTACTGAAACAGTGGAGCCCGATTTATTCACAACATTGCCTTTACTAAGCATAACGTGCAATATAAAAACTTTTCAAAATACCGATATTTATTGGCATATTTTACAAATTAATTTAACCATAAAATATTGATTTATTATTCGGTATTAATAAAATTATCGACTTTTTCGGAATTTGTTCATTTAAGATTTAACAGTTATTTTTTCACCTTTTTGGAGGATTTAGACCACATACGCTTAACATCGGACTTGCTAACTGTTTTAAAACGAAACGTTATACAAGTTTTCATCAAACTCAGTAGCTCATGCATCAAGTATAGTTTCAAAACTTTAATCTTGATATCGATTTATTTAAGATACAGAACATTGGTTTTATTCTGCAGAAGAAAATAACTTAATCTTGTATAGAGTTAAGAAGATATCAGGAAATTAAAACAGCTCTACAAAATTCAGTGTTTTCGTTATTCTTTGGATCAAAAGTAAGTTGGCTCGGTTTTGATCATTGCTTCCACTATAATCATGTAAAAGGTAAAAGTCTCTTCTTTATATTAAGCGAAAAAAATTCACCGAAATTTACAGATCGTAGAACAGAGTTCAAAATTTCTGAAAAAAGTCATATAAATTGTTAAGCAATGTTTAAGCAAAAAGTATTGCAGTCGCTTAGGCGTAACTTTTTCATCAATTTGAATTTAAGTGTAAGTCCCGCAGTAGTCGAAGGACTTCAACCTAAATTTGTAGAGCTCTTCTCTGGTCCACAAATAATGCTTATATTGAGAAGAAAAATAGGTGAAAAATGGAGTCCAAAGCAGGTGCCCCATGGGGTGAACGGATTTCAACAAAAATTGCTTGAGGTATTTGTTAGATAAACTAATAGACGTAGATCAAATTTGTTCAAATTCTGTTGGGAATTCCGGCATATAAATCGAGAACATTTATAAGTAAAAATGGGGGTCCATGCCAGGTACCTCAAAGAGTCAAGGGATCAAAACCAAAATAAGTACAAGCCTTTCTTGGATCAATTAATAAATGAGTGCTTTTTCAAATTCTGATGAGAATTGCGTTTTATATATTAAACAAAATTTGGTGAAAAATAGAGGTCCAAGGCAGGCACCTAAGAAGTCATCTGATTTCCACCAAAATAAGTAGAAATCTTTTTTAGATCAATTTATAGACGAATGCCGAATTTCGTCAGATTCTCTTAAGAATTGTTGATCGTACATGAAAAATAAAAATAGGTAAAAAATGGGAGCCCAAGACAGGTACCGCAAGGATTGATCTAATATCAACCAAAATTAATAAGGCTATTTTTTGAAATAATTAATAGACATGTGTTAAATTTCACGTAATTCTGTTGTGAATTACGACAAAAGAAAAATCGGTGGCAAAAGAAAAATTGGAGTTGAAGAATTTTAACCAAAATTAGCAGACCTCTTTTTGTATTAATTAATATACGTGCGTTGAATTTTACCAAATTTTCTTTAGAATTGCGACGTGTACATTGAGAAGAAAATAGGTAAAAAATGGGCCTCAGGATAGGTACCTTAAGGAGTCGACTGATATCGAAACATTTTTTAATTTTTCTTATGTATATAAAATTGAACAAGCATGGAAAATTTCATCGTTGTAGGGCCACTCCCTATATACTTAGCACTTTGATGTATAAAGAAATACGACTAAGTGTTGTCTCTTAAATAACTTTTCAGAAAATAACCGATGTTTTTAAGTTCTGGTCATTTAAATATTGGTGGAGTTATAAGGCAACTAGCAGAGTGTTTAACAAGTGCTTTAATTGAAAATAAATAGGACTCAAAATATTATGCTTTTTATACACTATTTTTCTTTGAAATTAAAACACCAAACACCACCACTTACACATGAAAAAATAAAAATAATGAATACTCAAAATAGTGTATTCTTCTTATACACTATTATTCTTTGCAATTTTATTCAGAGGAACAACTAACTAAAGCACCGTAACCTTCGCTTACACAATTATTAATGAAAAATTTCAAACACGAAATTATAAGCTGTTATATCAATTGATCTTTTGACCCAGTTTGGGTAAGTAGAATTTCAACAAATCGGGGCAAAACTTTGAAGATACTGGACTTGGGGCAAAACTGATAAACACTGGTCTTCTTTTTTCCTTTTTATCACGTATTAGTGTCTCACAATTATTGGAAAAAAATAAATTGCGTTTGCAGGGTCCCCTGAGATGCTAGTTCTTGAACAAAAAAAAAAAAACAAGTGAGAAAGTGCTATGGTCGGTCAAGCCCGACCATACCATACCCTTCACCACTAAAGTCAAAGGTGGTCTTTTTCCTGTATAAAGACAAATATTTGCTAAATTTTGTCATCATACAAACATATTCTCAAAACTTATACATTTAAGCTGTTTCCGCCATTTGGAGAGCTAGAGTCAAATGTGGACTAACTCAAATGTTCCTAAAAAAATTATGTATGCAAAAATAAACTTAAAATTGTCATTATCTTCGGATTTACGAGCGTTTTAGTGAATTTTGTCTCATTTAGTGCGTTTTGAGAAAAGAGTTTGTATGGGATTTATGGTGAAATGTAGACCGATTTCAACGAAATTTGGTACAGATTTCATGAAAAATATTAATTTTTGTCAATATATCAATTTCGGGAAGTGGGACCTATGGGAGGTACCATAAATAATATACCGATTTTGACGAATTTCAATAGCCATGGTCATATTATCAAAAAAATGATCTGTGTCAAATTTTCTACAGATTATCTTTAGAATTGCGACCTGTAGTTTGATTACAAGGTTTACATGGGGGTCCAGCCAGCCAGTCAAACGGATGGACGGACGGACGGACATCGCTAAATCGACTCAGAAAGTGATTCTAGGCCTATTGGTACACTAAAAGATGGGTCTAAGACAAATATTTCTATGCATTACATACATCAGCAAAAAATTTTACATAATACCCTTTCCACCTATGGTGGTGAAGGGTATAAAAATCATAATCATACAAAACATTTTAAGCTAGATTAATGATTTTCAAAACCTAATTCCCCAAAAATGTATTATCACTTTCGGCATATTGGAAATGTAAATTAAAAAAAAAAAAAAAAAAACAAGTGAAAATGTGTGGTTGCTATTGTATGAGTGAAAGTTCTGCAAGTGTGAAAATCAACTGCAATCGCCATTGGTGTTTATTTGTGTATTTAACGCACGCACTTACACAAGTGCATATTGACAAAAACTTGAACAACATGTTGTGACAATTAAACTAAACCACTGCTCTACAAATCCTTTTTAAATGACAATTATTTGTACTTTATTGAGTTTATATTTACGACAGCAACAACAAAAACGGCAGCTGTTATAATCCTGGCAGCAGCAACAACAACAACAATTTAAAACTACACCCATGAGAGAGTTTATTATAACGGTCATTAACTTCCATTTGATCAATATCATAACTGTAAAAGCAACAGCACCAACAACAAATATTAAAACCATAAGTAATTTAAGTTTAATGGATATTTAAAAATCTCTCTATAATTTATATTGTCTGCAAAATACAAACAAGAACATGGATACGGACATGACTGGGTATTGGAATGCCCTCAAATAGTTAAACAGTTTTCCTGTTGTTTGCCTGGCAAAAATAACAAACAAATTTTCAATTCCATCAGGTATTTTTAAATGGTAATAAAGTGTAACAAACAAAAAAACAAACTTTATTTGATATAATTACCAGGGACATTAAAACTAAATACTGTTCACGTTTAAGGTTAAACAAACAGTTTGTGAAATTAAATTGTTTTTGTGAATTAAAGGTAATTTAAGCAGAAAATTATAGACATTTGAATGTTTAAAAACATCTCTAGGGTGAAATTGTAAACGAATTAATTTCAAATCATTATAAATTGAATATAAATGATGTTGACTTGATGGCTTGTTAGTAAAGTTTGAAGTGTATATATGTATGTATGTGTGTGTGTGTGTGTAAATGAGTAAGAGTTGTAGCGTATGAGTAATGTGGTGTTTATGATGTTAACTCATTAAGTATATGTCAAATGACCGGAAGTTGTTCTCAGTGATTTGGGAAAATTTGGTTCAATTTAAATTATATAGTGAGGTTAGGAAATGAGTTTTGTTTGAAAACAAAAGTTTCAAGGTAAAGGAATATTAATGGAAATAGATAAAAATGTGGAAGGGCCTTTGGAAAACTCCTCTTTTTGTCTATTTGCTTAAAAGTAAACCGAGTACATTCATAACTCTATTTCTTAAGTAAATTTATGTCAACTTTAACCAGAAATCATCATTTTTTCATAAACCTAATGCCTATTATTAAATTTATTTCTTTATCTCCTGGTCTTGAATGTTCTTTTGCCACCACTTAAAACCGCATTGAACTCGCAAAATGACCTGTATACTTTAAACTTTATGTTTAAACTGCAAATTAAACACTTTTCTTTTTGGCACTTTCTTATGTCTAGAAACCAAAGCAGAGAAAGAAAGAAAGAAGTATCATATAGTCAGTGAGGACAAACTTTAAGATACTCTACACTTAAGTTGATTTTTTTTTTAGGAAATTTTTCAAAAATTTCTTCTTTTTATAGGAAATTTTTCAAAAATTTCTTATTTTTATAGAAAATTTTTTAAAAATTTCTTATTTTTATAGGAAATTTTTTTAAAAATTTCTTATTTTTATAGGAAATTTTTCAAAATTTTCTTATTTTTATAGGAAATTTATAAAAATTTCTTATTTTTATAGGAAATTTATCAAAAATTTCTTACAAATTTCTTATTTTTATAGGAAATTTTTCAAAAATTTATTATTTTTATAGGAAATTTTTCAAAAATTTCTTATTTTTATAGGAAATTTTTCAAAAATTTCTTATTTTTATTGGAAATTTTTCAAAAATTTCTTATTTTTATAAAAAAAATTTCAAGTTTTATGGAAATTTTTTCAAAAGTTTGTTATTTTTATAGGATATTTGCAAAAATTTGTTATTTTTAGAAGGAATTTTTCAAAATTTTCTTATTTGTGTAAGAAGTTTTTCAAAAAATTCTTATTTTTATTGGAAATTTTTCAAAAAATTCTTATTTTTAAAGAATTTTTTTCAAAATTTTTTGTTTTAATAGGAAAATTTTCAAAAATTTCTTATTTTTATAGGAAATTTTTCAAAAATTTCTTATTGTTATAGGAAATTTTTCAAAAAATTATTATTTTTACAGGAAATTTTTCAAAAACTTCCTACTTTTATGGGAAATTTTTCGAAAATTTCTTATTTTTATGGGAAATTTTTCAAAAATTTGTTATTTTTATATGAAAATTTTAAAATAGTTCTTATTTTAAAGAAAGTTTTTGAAATTTTTTTTATTTTGATAGTAAATTTTTCAAACATTTCTTATTTTCATAGGAAATTTTTCAAAAATTTCTTATTTTTATAGAAAATTTTTCAAAAATTTCTTATTTTTAAAGGAAATTTTTCAAAAATTTCGTATTTTTATAGGAAATTTTTCAAAAATTTCTTATTTTTATAGTAAATTTTTCAAAAATTTCTTATTTTTATAGTAAATTTTTCAAAATTTCTTATTTTTTTTCTAGGAAATTTAAAAAAATTCTTATTTTTATAGGAAATTTTTCGAAAGTTTCTAATTTTAATAGGAAATTTTTCAAAAATTTCTTATTCTAATATATAAAATTATTCAAAAGTTTCTTATTTAAAAAAAAAATTTTAAAAATTTCTTAATTTGATAAAAAAAATTCCTTTTTTTATAAGAAATTTTTAGAAACTTTCTTATTTTTTTAGGAAATTTTTCAAAAATTTCTTATTTCTATAAGAAATTTTTCTTAAATTTTTGAAAATTTTTTAATTTTGATAAGAAATTTTTAAAATTTTTTTTATTTTTATAAGAAATTTTCAAAAAATTTCTTATTTTTAAAGAAAATTTTTCAAAAATTTCATTTTTTTTTTAGAAAAATTTTCAAAATATCTTTTTTTTATTTTTATGGGAAATTTAAAAAAATTTTTTATTTTTGTGGGAAATTTTACAAAACATTTTTCATTTTCATAGGAAATTTTTCAAAGATTTCTTTGGTGTTGTAGGGTACATCAAAACTGATTTCCGTTTTATGTATTTTTTTGGTTTAATTTCACAATTTTAGCACAATTCTGTAAGTGACATTTTTGTTTTACGTTCTTAAAAAGCACTTCACTAAAAATTATGCGCATAACAAGTGGCTTTAAAGAAATAATACACAGATTATGGATAAATGCTACTGATGCTGCTGCTGACGCCAGGGGGAAATAAAAATTTGGAGCTAACATTAGATCGTTTTGGCAATGTGAACTATGTCTCTTCCAAAAAAAACCCAAGTTTTATGCTTTATACAAAGGCATATTTTAAAGTTCATGGTAAATTACAAAAAAAAAAAAACCTGAATGTGTGGAAAATTTTTAAAGGCATAGAAATTGTTTTTCTGTTTCCAAAGAAATCAGCTTAATAGGCTTAACATTACAAAAATTTATTACCAATATCACCAGCCTTAAACAAAGACAAACAAATACCAAGATTTCTCTTACCACTAATTTTTTTAAAAAAATTCACATTTTTTTTCCTATTTGACTGCTTTCTTTATGCCTATTAATTTTAAATAAGGCTTTTGTCATAACAGGCAATATAAATAACTAAAAAAATAAAATTTTAAAACAAAAGCATCTGAGAAAAAAATCATTTCCGTTTCTCCAATTTTCCTATGTATGCCAAAATATTTATGAGTTTTCTTAACAACTCAGCTGACTCAGGCTTCATGTTAGGATTATTGCCTTGAGATAATAGGAGTGGGATAATGAAGGCAAAGCTTACCAATAGCTAAAGCTGTAGTCATAATATTCAGTACCTTCCATTAAACTGCTCTCAACAATATGATTATGAAATGATGACGATGATGACGACGTTAGTAATAATAATAATCACAATGTTTAAAGCAGCTGCATAAATTTGCGTCCACTCAATAGCAGCAATAATAAGGTCAAATAGCATAATATTACCATAACTACAGAAATAATAGGCACAAAGTGCCCTAAATATGATTTAGAGAAGCAAAATATAAGAATCATTGGAATAGAGGAGATTCTTTAAAAGGAAGCAATATTTTATAAAATTATGGCTTTAGGTGTGGGAAAAGTGTATATATATGTTTTAGTATGAAATTCTCTCAGATTTTTAACATTACTAAATGATATAGTGAACCGCCGTGGTATAGCAGGTTAGTCATCCGCCTAGCATACCAGAGGCCCAAGTTCGATCCCTGGCCAGACCCACTTGAAAAAATAAATTTTCAAAAAAGCGGCGGTTCACCTCATAACTCAGCTAGCCACTGGTTATTGAGTATTAGGCTATGTAAAACTTCTCTAACTAATGCATTTGCCGTTCGGAGCCGGCGTTAAAACGTAGGTCCCTTTCAATGAGTCTAAAAATAGAATCGGATGCAGCTCATTGTCTGAGAGAAGTACCCCTTGTTCCAATTGGAATGTTGTCGGGGAATTATATATATATATATATATATATATATATATAAATGATATCTAACCCAATGTTCCCCTTAAGCTAGGCAACATTCAATGAACTTTTACAATATTTGGGTGTGTATGTATAATTTAAGAGTCTGAGTATGTGTCAAGATGAATATGCTTTGTTAAATATGTATTGTTCTACAGCCGAATGACTAATTAAAATGACGCCCTATTAACTATTCATGTGTCTGGCCTTTAGTGACCTTTTCGAATTAAGCTGCTATGATTAATATTTGTGTGTATACCAAAGGATGAATATGAGTATTTTTAGCCTCAGACCAAAAATAAACAAATAATTTTAATACAAAACTTCATTTAAAATAAGAAAAACAGAAAAAGTTAAAAAAAGTTTAGTAGAAAATAACTCATATCCTTTTCATAACAGCAATCTTTAACAAATAGCCAAATGCCCTAAGGATTTTTTTCACCTAAACCTCTGGTCTAAATACAAAAATCTCTGCGTTAAACAGAGTCGACACCTTCTTAAAAGACCTGATAACTTTCTAGCACATTCTATATTTCATAGGAAATTGCGGGTAAAAATTAATATTTCGTTTTCTGTTTGTTGGAGTTTTTCCTTACATTTTCTGTAAGTTCAACTTGTTTGTTTGTTTGTAATATTTTACTGATAGTTGCCACAAAAGGTTTCATTTACACATTTTCTTGGATTTATCCTAATACAACTGCTCCCTGCCCTATTATTGCTATAGAGGCAAAATACATGTGTGTAATCTATATTGGCAGTTTTGTTGCTTTAGTATTTTACAGCTGCTATTGTACAAATACATAGCAACAAACGATAGCAAGCGATAGTGTTCAGTTGACTACCGTTTTATTCCTTTATTTGGTTTTCGTTCCATTGCGGCGATTGTTTGGAAAACTATTTGCTTGCAATAAATCTTTTTTGCTATTTTCTTGCTTGTGTTGACGTTGTGAAAATCAGCGTGAAATTTTAGGGGATTTTCTTATTTACTAAATATTTAGTTTTCTTCATATAAATAATACGAATATACTTATTCGCGTTTAGTAGACATACACATGTATCTTGATATTCTGTATCTGTATACACTTGTGTTGTAGTATAAATTCCTTCGTTAAATTTTTTTGGGAAAATTGAAAGTTTGTATTAAGTCTTTCATCCCTCAATTTTGTTTTTATGAGGAAAGATTATTTTATTAAATGGCGTTTTGCTATAAAAGAAATTAATTTGAGGAACTAGTATATGGAATTGTTTATTTAGGCATTTGCTTTAAAATAGGCGTAATCTAAATCGGGACATCTGACATTTTACATTTTAATTAATAACTTTAAAGGAAATTTCTATTTGCAAAATTAAATTAGTGTTATTCCTTACTAAAAATTTCATTAACATTAAAATTTTTCTGTATGTAAAATTTCATTAAAATTTGTCTACATGAATTATTGCATTAAAATTTTTTTATATTGAAAATTTCATTAAAATATTTTTGTAAAAAAAAACTTCATTAAAAATTTTTTATGTAAAAAATTTTATTGAATTTTTTTAATAAAAAATTTCGTTCAAATTTTTCTACAAAAAAAATTTCAGAAAAATTTTTCTGTATGAAAAATTTAATTAAAATGTTTCTAATGAAAACTTTCATTGAAATTTGTGTTTATGAATTATTTCATTAAAATTTTCTTATATGAAAAGTTTCACTAAAATTTTTCCATAAGAAAAATTTTATTCAAATTTTTTTTTTCAAAAATTTCATTAAAATTTTTTATATGAAAAATTCCATTAAAATGATTCTCCATGAAAATATTAATTGAAATTTTTCTATAAAAAAATTTCATTGAAATTTTTCTATATGAAAAATGGCGTTAAATGTTTCCCATGAGAAAAAACTAATTAAACAATTTGAAGACTTTATTTTGAAATTCGAATAAGTCCACATTCCAAAAAAATTTTAATAAATGATGGAGAAAGGTTTTGCCATTTTGGATCTTACTATGCCAAAAATAATTAATTTTAAATTTACAAAACCAACTTAAATATTGGCAGTCAAACATTTTGTAGTTAACGATATATATCCATGTCACATATATTTTACAATTTAGAAGAAAAATTATTCAAAAAGAAAAATAAGAATTTCAAATTTATTTGTTTTGAAAGTGTATTAAGTCCAATACATTTTTAAATTTAAAAAGCAGTGTTTCTTCAAACAAAATAAAAAAATAATAATAATTTTTCAAAACTTTACTTTTATAGGAAAATTTTTCAAAATTTACTTTTTATAGGAAATTTTTCAAAAATTTACATTTTATAGGAAATTTTTCAAAGAATTACTTTTTGGAGGAAATTTTTCAAAAATTTATTTTTTGTAGGAAATTTTCAAAAAATTTACTTTTTATAGGAAATTTTTCAAAATTTCAAATTTATTTGTTTTAAAAGTGGATTAAGTCCAATACATTTTTAAATTCAAAAAGCAGTGTTTCTTCAAACAAAATAAAAAAAAAAATAGGACATTTTTCAAAAATTTACTTTTTTTGGGACATTTTTCAAAAATTTACTTTTGATAGGAAATTTTTCAAAAATTTACTTTTTATAGGAAATTTTTCAAAAATTTTCTTTTTATAGGAAATTTTTTAAAAATTTAATTTTTATAGGAAATTTTTTAAAAATTTACTTTTTATAGGAAATTTTTCAAAAATTTACTTTTTATAGGAAATTTTTCAAAAATTTACTTTTTATAGGAAATTTTTCAAAAATTTACTTTTTATAGGAAATTTTTCAAAAATTTACTTTTTATAGGAAATTTTTCAAAAATTTACTTTTTATAGGAAATTTTTCAAAAAATTTCCTTTTTATAGGAAATTTTTCAAAAATTTACTTTTTGTAGGAAATTTTTTAATAATTTACTTTTTATAGGAAATTTTTTAAAAATTTACTTTTTATAGGAAATTTTTCAAAAATTTACTTTTTATAGGAAATTTTTCAAAAATTTACTTTTTATAGGAAATTTTTCAAAAATTTACTCTTTATAGCAAATTTTTCAAAGAATTACTTTTTGGAGGAAATTTTTCAAAAATTTATTTTTTGTAGGAAATTTTCCAAAAATTTACTTTTTATAGGAAATTTTTCAAAATTTCAAATTTATTTGTTTAAAAGGTGGATTAAGTCCAATACATTTTTAAATTCAAAAAGCAGTGTTTCTTCAAACAAAATAAAAAAATAAATAGGACATT
The DNA here is from genome assembly GCA_933228675.1 of Stomorhina lunata. Lineage (NCBI taxonomy): Eukaryota > Metazoa > Arthropoda > Insecta > Diptera > Rhiniidae > Stomorhina > Stomorhina lunata. Next base: position 137,350,039 of record OW121741.1, on the reverse strand, counting down.
TTTCAAAAATTTACTTTTTATGGGACATTTTCAAAAATTTACTTTTGATAGGAAATTTTTCAAAAATTTACTTTTTATAGGAAATTTTTCAAAAATTTACTTTTTATAGGAAATTTTTCAAAAATTTACTTTTTATAGGAAATTTTTCAAAAATTTACTTTTTATAGGAAATTTTTCAAAAATTTACTTTTTATAGGAAATTTTTCAAAAATTTACTTTTTAAAGGTAATTTTTCAAAAATTTACTTTTTAAAGGTAATTTTTCAAAAATTTACTTTTTATAGGAAATTTTTCAAAAATTTACTTTTTAAAGGTAATTTTTCAAAAATTTACTTTTTATAGGAAATTTTTCAAAAATTTACTTTTTATAGGAAATTTTTCAAAAATTTACTTTTTATAGGAAATTTTTCAAAAATTTTGTTTTTATAGGAAATTTTTCAAAAATTTACTTTTTATAGAAAATTTTTCAAAAATTTTGTTTTTATAGGAAATTTTTCAAAAATTTTGTTTTTATAGGAAATTTTTCAAAAATTTACTTTTTATAGGAAATTTTTCAAAAATTTACTTTTTATAGGAAATTTTTCAAAAATTTACTTTTTATAGGAAATTTTTCAAAAATTTACTTTTTATAGGAAATTTTTCAAAAATTTACTTTTTATAGGAAATTTTTCAAAAATTTACTTTTTATAGGAAATTTTTCAAAAATTTACTTTTTATAGGAAATTTTTCAAAAATTTACTTTTTATAGGAAATTTTTCAAAAATTTACTTTTTATAGGAAATTTTTCAAAAATTTACTTTTTATAGGAAATTTTTCAAAAATTTACTTTTTATAGGAAATTTTTCAAAAATTTACTTTTTATAGGAAATTTTTCAAAAATTTACTTTTTATAGGAAATTTTTCAAAAATTTGCTTTTTATAGGAAATTTTTCAAAAATTTACTTTTTATAGGAAATTTTTCAAAAATTTACTTTTTATAGGAAATTTTTCAAAAATTTACTTTTTATAGGAAATTTTTCAAAATTTTACTTTTTATAGGAAATTTTTCAAAAATTTACTTTTTATAGGAAATTTTTCAAAAATTTACTTTTTATAGGAAATTTTTCAAAAATTTACTTTTTATAGGAAATTTTTCAAAAATTTACTTTTTATAGGAAATTTTTCAAAAATTTACTTTTTATAGGAAATTTTTCAAAATTTTACTTTTTATAGGAAATTTTTCAATTTACTTTTTATAGAAAATTTTTCAAAAATTTACTTTTTATAGTAAATTTTTCAAAAATTTACTTTTTATAGGAAATTTTTCAAAAATTTACTTTTTATAGGAAATTTTTCAAAAATTTACTTTTTATAAGAAATTTTTCAAAAATTTACTTTTTATAGGAAATTTTTCAAAAATTTACTTTTTATAGGAAATTTTTCAAAAATTTACTTTTTATAAGAATTTTTTAAAAATTTACTGTTTATAGGAAATTTTTCAAAAATTTACTTTTTATAAGAATTTTTCAAAAATTTACTGTTTATAGGAAATTTTTCAAAAATTTACTTTTTATAGGAAATTTTTCAAACATTTACTTTTTATAGGAAATTTTTCAAAAATTTACTTTTTATAGGAAAATTTTCAAAAATTTACTTTTTATAGGAAATTTTTCAAAAATTTACTTTTTATAGGAAATTTTTCAAAAATTTACTTTTTATAGGAAATTTTTCAAAAATTTACTTTTTATAGGAAATTTTTCAAAAATTTTGTTTTTATAGGAAATTTTTCAAAAATTTTGTTTTTATAGGAAATTTTTCAAAAATTTACTTTTTATAGGAAATTTTTCAAAAATTTACTTTTTATAGGAAATTTTTAAAAAATTTACTTTTTATAGGAAATTTTTCAAAAATTTACTTTTTATAGGAAATTTTTCAAAAATTTACTTTTTATAGGAAATTTTTCAAAAATTTACTTTTTATAGGAAATTTTTCAAAAATTTACTTTTTGAGGAAATTTTTCAAAAATTTACTTTTTGAGCAAATTTTTCAAAAATTTACTTTTTGAGCAAATTTTTCAAAAATTTACTTTTTGAGGAAATTTTTCAAAAATTTACTTTTTATAGAAAATTTTTCAAAAATTTTCTTTTTATAGTAAATTTTTCAAAAATTTACTTTTTAAAGGAAATTTTTCAAAAATTTACTTTTCATAGGAAATTTTTCAAAAATTTGAATTGTAACGGATTTTTTTCTAAGATTTACTTTTAAGGGTATAAAAAGGTTAACTTGAATGTAATTTTGGCTGTTGAGCAGTGTCTTCGGTTCATAACTTAATAGGCTTGTATTCTTTCTAGCCTATTTTATTATTGAAAGTGACACATTATATCTCTTAAACTATATTAAGTCAAGTAATTAACTTTGCTAACTTACTTAGTTTATCATTACTTAGTTCATGACTTAAAAACACCAAAATTACCATGTCAGTAAATTAATATGTTTAACAATTTTAATTTAATAAACAAATTTAAGTATTAACCCTAAAAACATAAAGGCTACCCCAAAAATAATTTACATTTCCATAAATCATTATTAATAGAGATGTAACAAGTAATAAAGTTGGAAGGGCTCTACACTAAATGATTTATAAACTTATTAAGAGAAACAAGGACCCCTAAAACCATAGAAACGCAATAGAATAAAGTAAACTCTATAAAGAACATAAATTTGTTAAAGAATGTGAAATTGCAAAATTTTGTAAAATAATTTTTCAAACGCATTTTTTGGAGCTCAAATGTTACTGCTATGTATATGGAGTTATGCTGAAACAGAAATTATTACTATTATGAGCCTAAAACATATTCAAAAGCTCTTAAATTTTTCCATTTTTAAGCGAAGGGACCAAAATTTATTTTTATCTGCCAACCAGTTATTGTATTTTGTTGCTGATTTTAAATTGTTCCCTTTTCTTTTTAGCTTCATTTTAGTTTCTCGCAAATGAAATCTAAATGTTACAAAATTCACATAAAACTCTGGGAAATATACACACACACACTCATACACCCTTACTCAACAATACTTATATGACTTGTGCTAATGGTTTCCTTTAAGAGCTCATAAATTCTGCTGATTTTTCTATTTTTACAATTCGGATATTTTACGTAATAAATTTTGCCTTAAATCCTTAACACAGACCAAAGGCAAAATGCAGACGGCCTCTGAAATAAATTTATTAAATTTTGTTTTTTTTTTTGCTAATGGCTTAATTTGTAGGAAATAACTTAAGTCATTTGGAAAATACAAATATGCTTCCATTGACACGTGTTTTTCACCAGAAGGAAGTGGACGAATGAATGTCATTGTAATTAAATTCACGCAAAAATAATTCCCTTAAATTTGGCTAATTATTAGAATAAGGTCTGCCGCAATTACGAGTGATTTTGAGGAGGTGAAACTTCATTTTAAGAAAGACCTTATGAATTAAAAATTGTTGGAGTTTGGAGTGCAAATTGTAGTTGAAAGTGTAAATGTCCTCTATAATCGCTAATTGGCTATAGCGTTTTTAGAGACTATAAGTTAATTTTTGTAATATTATAATATGAGTACACAATTAACTAAAATCAAAAAAATGTGAAAAGAATTTGGTCAGTTTTTTGTTAAAGTAAAAATTTTACCAAATTTTTACTATAGCAAAAATTTGACCAAATTTTTACTAAAGCAAAAAATTTTACCAAATTTTTACTAAAGTTAAAATTTTAACAAATTTTTACTAAAGCAAAAATTTGAACAAATTTTTACTAAAGCAAAAATTTGAACAACTTTTTACTAAAGCAAAAAATTGAAAAATTTTTTACTAAAGCAAAATTTTGAAAACATTTTACCAAGTTTTAACTAAATCAAAAATTTGAACAAACTTTTACTAAGGCAAAAATTTGAACAAATTTTTACTAAAGCAAAAATTTGAAAAAAATTTTAGTAAAGCAAAAATTTGAACAAATTTTTACTAAAGCAAAAATTTGAACAAATTTTTACTAAAGCAAAAATTTGAACAAATTTTTAGTAAAGCAAAAATTTGAGCAAAATTTTACTACTACACTAAACCACAGATTTGACCAAATTTTTACCAAAACAAAAATTTGACCAAATTTTTACTAAAGCAAAAATTTTACCAAATTGTTGCTTAAGCAAAAATTTTACCAAATTTTTACTAAAGCAAAAATTTTTTTGGTTTAGTAAAAGCAAAAATTTTTTTGCTTTAGTAAAAGCAAAAATTTTACCAAATTTTTACTAAAGCAAAAATTTCACCAAATTTTTATTTAAGCAAAAATTTACCAAATTTTTATTTAAGCAAAAATTTACCAAATTTTTACTAAAGCAAATATTTGACCAAATTTTTATTAAAGCAAAAATTTGACTAAATCTTTACTAAAGCAAAAATTTGACCAAACTTTCACTAAAGAAAAAATTTTACAAAATTTTTACTAAAACAAAAATTTGTTCAAATTTTTACTAAAGCAAAAGTTTGACAAAATTTTTACTAAAGCAAAAATTTGACGAAATTTTTACTAAAGCGAAAATTTGACCAAATTTTTACCAAAGTAAAAATTTGACGAAATTTTTACTAAAGCGAAAATTTGACCAAATTTTTACTAAAACAAAAATTTGACCAAATTTTTACTAAAACAAAAATTTGACCAAATTTTTACTAAAACAAAAATTTGAGCAAATTTTTACTAAAACAAAAATTTGAGCAAATTTTTACTAAAGTAAAAATTTGACTAAATTTTTAATAAAGCAGAAATTTAACTAAATTTTTACTAAAACAAAAATTTAAACAAATGTTTACTATAGCAAAAATTTGACTCCATTTTTACCAAAGCAAAAATTGGAGCAAATTTTTATTGAAGCAAATTTTACAAAATTTTAACTAAACCAAAAATTTGACCATATTTTTAATAAAGCGGAAATTGGACCAAATTTTACCAAATTTTTACTGGAGCAAACATTTTATCAAATTTTTACTTTAGCCAAAATTTGATCAAATTTTTACTTAAGCAAAAATTTGATCAGAATTTTGCTAAAGCAAAAAGTTGACCAAATTTTAACTAAAGCAAAAATTTAACCAAATTTTTACTAAAGCAAAAATTTGACCAAATTTTTACTAAAGCAAAAATTTCATCAAATTTTTTAAAAAGTTGGAAATTTTTTGTAAAAAAAATGTTTTTTTTAGCTCAAAGTGCAAAATTTCCAACATTTTACTTAAAATAATTCTTAGCATTTTCTGGCAGAGATTTTTGTAATTTTGTTGTTATGAATTTTTTTTATAATTTGCATAAATTTCTTTCCTTTCCTTTTAATGGAAAAATACCTTATTAAATAACAAATATTATTTTTATATAACATTTTTCTTTCCCAGCAACTGGAACTTCTATAAATATCGTTTAATAATCTCTACGTCTGCTTTGAAGTGTCTATTTAGCTGAAGTAGCAGAAGCAGCAGCTTTTGCTATGAATTTCAAAAAATCTATTGATTTCAATTTACGCGTAAAATACAATTTATTGTAGATGATTTCAATACTTGCTATACAAAAGAAAAATTCATTGAAAAAATTGTATAAATAAATAAATAAATAACAATTTGTATAAAATCAGAGCTGAAATAGACCAGAAATTTAAATTATTTTGTAAATGTAAAAAACGAAAAAAAAAAGAATTACAAAGTATTTAGGAAAATTTAGAAAAAATTTTGTAAATTGAAAACTATACACTCAAGATATGAAGAAGGTACATTTTTTAAATACCTCTAATTTTTACTGAAAAATGATTTATAGTCAAGCTTAAGTAAATGCTATTTTGGTAGAAAATGAGTCACTTTAATTGTGGTTAAATTGACACATTGACTTTTGGCTAAAAAATATCTAAAATTTTCTAAGTGTATATTTATAGCTCTAATCTCACTATTTAGTATCTACCACGAGTTTTGTATTCAGTTAAATTTTAATTTGATTTTCAGTTAAATAATTTTCTAATTTATTTTAGATTTGTAGATGCCTAAAAAGGTAGAGGAGAGTAATATCTAACAGTTTTACTAGATACTAGTATTTTGGTTTTGTATTTTAAACATACATGATTGTTTTAAATTTTAATTAATTAGTTATAATGATAATTTTAGAAAATATATATTAGTTTTGTTTTCAATGAAACATTTTAAATATTTAATATTTCAATATTTTTAAATTATGTTCAATTTTGCTAGAATTTAGAACATTTTACTAAAACATGACATCAAAAAGCAAATAAATAAATAGATATTTATGTGTTGCAGAAATAATTCAAAACATTTACATGTACAATTTAATATAATTATAAATATTTAGAGATATCGGTCCTTCAAATGGAAAGTGTTATAAATACAAATTTTTTGTATCAAAAAAGTTCTGATTTAACATATTTCCAAGCCTTGAAACTCTAGTGTATGTCATTTTGTTAAATCAGGCCATGAATAAAAAATTTTCGTTTTTTTTTCACCTCAGCCCTTTTACGTTTAGCTTAGCGATATCTATCACTTTATAAATTTTCCCATAAATCTATGCACGTGTCCATATAAATACACAAATGATTTCTGTCATATGATATGTGTCTCTGATTAAATGGAAATACAATATTTAATGTTTCGTATCTGTCTAATTAGAAAAAGCTTAGAAATATTTATAAAGGACAACATAAGCTTTCGAAACATTTCCTATATAAATGTCAAATTTAAGCAAAAAAAAAAAAATCAATAAAACCTTTTTTGAATTAGAAATTTTCATAAATGAAAAATCCAAAAATTTACAAATTTTTAAATGAAATTCTTATGAAAAACTCTTAAGCGTCAAGTTTGAAGATAAGTTGTTGTGATAGAGGCTTAATTTTAAATGAATGAAATTAAGCACAATTAAGTTGATTAAAGGTACTCACAAAGATCGGCATAAATGTCTCATAATATGTATGATATGTATATGTATCCTAAAGATATTCATAAATACATCAATGGAGTTTAAACTTATTGAAGAGGATATTTAACTAAGTAATTATATAGATACACGATGATTGACACGCATCATTACAGCCGTAATAATATCTTGAATAAATACTTGAAAGAAATTACTCACACATTTAAAATATACTTTAATAGCTAAGAACCCAGCAGTTCCAATATTAAAGTAAAATCTCATTTTCCAAAACTTTAGAATCTTTGATAACAACGAAGAACTAGCTAATTTCTGACACTTAAAATTATAAAAGAGTAACAAAATAAGAATACTTTTCAAATATAAACTTCAGGGTTTCTTGATCAAAAGTACTTAAACACTAATAAATGCGTAAGATATATATGTGTTTGTATATCCCTTATTTACATGCATACATAAATACAAAGTATGTATCAAATTGAATGTATATATTTTAATCGATATATTTGCCAAGCAATTTGCTTTAAGTACATTCAAAGAAATTTAAATTCTATTTGAATTATAAATTTAAATAAATGTTAAAGTGAACATAAGTGCGAGTAAAGTTGTCACATTGACTAATTGTTTAGCAAAATTTTGTCATATTCGAAAGCCTAGATACATATATGTATACAAAGACAAAATAATAATAGTTAAGTGTGTATCGATGTTTGTACATGTGAGACGATAAAAGCGAATCCTAAGATTGACTTGAAAACATAATATTAATTTTCTTAGAATTTTATATATCTTTTTAATTCTAGCAAAAACTTTTCTTTTAAAATTTCATATCAACATTTTTTTTATAAATATTTCAACTCAAAACTTTATGTCTCAAAATTTCGCATTAAAAATTATATATATAAAATTTGATAAGTATTTCAGATCAACAAATTTTTGTATAAATCTTCAAATTTGTTCATTAAAATTATACACTGAGGGATTTTTTTATGAAAAGTTTACTTTAGAATTCTTTTTTAGTAAAAAATTCAAATCGGTAATCTTACTATACAAATCTTTCATTGTAAATTTCTCAACAAAAATTTTATATCGAAAATTTTTTCATTAAAATTTCACAATGAACATTTATAAAATACATATAAAAGTTTGATAAATATAACATTTTTTTCTATTAAAATTTATATATAACAATTTTACATCGAAAATTTTTTTATAAAAATTTATAACGAAAATTTTTCTGTGAAATATTTGTCTATACAAATTTAACATCAAAAATTTTTCTTTAAAAATTTTAAATCAAAAATTTTACTTCAAAAATGTTCCTTTTTAATTTTACCCCAAAAATTTTTCTATAAAAATTTTATATTGAAAATTTGTCTGTCAAATTTTTTTCTATACAAATTTCACATCGAAAAATCTTGTATAAAAATTTCAGATCAAAAATTTCATATCAAAAAATTTTTCTACAAAGAATCTCACATCAAAAATTTTTCTATAAAAAATTTTTCTATAAAAATTTCACATCAAAATTTTTTTTTTTTGAAAATTTCACACCAACAATTTTTCTATTAAAATTTGACATCAAAAATTTTTCCATACAAATTTTGGAACCAAAATTTTTTTATAAAAATTTCACGTTAATCATTTTTTTATAAAAATTTCGCATCAAAAATTTTCTATAGAATTACATGTATTACATTAATAAATGTAATACATAGGGATCAAATATAAAATTTTCTCCTTAAAAATTTTTCAAAAAAAAAAAAAAAAAAAATTACATCAAAAAATTTTCTATAAAAATTTAATATCAAAAATTTTCCGGTAAAAATTTTATGTCAAAAATTTTTCTATAAAAATTTTATATCAAAAATTTTTCTATGAAAATTTAAAATGAAAAATTTTTCTGTCAAAATTTGTTAATTCTAAAATAAATTCTAAACTCTAATATCAAAAATTTTTCTATAAAAATTTGACATCAAAAATTTTTCTATAAAAATTTCATATAAACAATGTTTTACAAAAATTTGATATCAACAATTTTTCTTTAAAAATTTGACATCAAAAATTTTTCTTTAAAAATTTGACATCAAAATTTTTCTTTAAAAATTTCACATTAAAAATTTTCCTTTAAAAATTTCACATCAAAAATTTTTCTATTAAAATTTTACATCAAATATTTCTCTATTAAAAAATATTCTTTGCAAATATTATCATTAAAAATTTTTCTAAAGAAGTTTCACATTAAAAATTTTTCTAAAAAAAATTCATATAAAAAATATTTCTAAAAAAATTTCAAACCAAACATTTTTTAGAACAATTTAATATAAAAATTTGACATCAAAAATGTTTCTATTAAAATTTCACATCAAAAATTTTTCTTGAAAAATATCACATCGTAGATTCTTCTATAAAAATTTGACATCAAAAATGTTTCTATACAAATTTTGTATCCAAAATATTTTTTAAAAAAATTTAAAATTTTTTTTGTAAAATTTTGCAAAAAAAAATTTATATCAAAATTTTTTCGTTGAAAGAAATTATTTTTAGTTGAACCAGAAATTTATGTTGATGGTCGTGGGTTCGAGTCGGGCTCAGGTTCATGTCATAAATTATTTTTTTTTATTTTTTTTTAATTTATGATTTTTAAATTAGATGAATAAATTTTAGGAATACTGAAAAAACTATGTGACACTTAGCAGTGTGGAATGCTGCATTTTCTGTCCCGCTACGGACTTCATCAGCACACTGTGTCACCAACTGTTAGATGCCAGTAGTTAAGATCATCTATTTAACTGAATTCTTAAGCGAAATTGAAAACGAGAATTATGTTAACACTCATTTCTATTTCACCTATGACCATATGATCGATTCAGTTAGACGAACTTATCCACCATAGTTTTTTCCTTTATGTTTTGTATCCCTATCCTTTATTAATCTACATTTACTTTGTACTTTAACCAACTGTCAGCTGGTAATGAAGACAAAGATTTTTGTTTTGACAAGTTTTGTTTTATTCTTTTACGTTAATGCAAATTTTGAATTTTAGTATCAACTTGAAAGAGTTAATGAAAACATGTAAATCGCGGTGCCCATGCAATTTAATTGAAAGAAATTATTTTTAGTTGAACCAGATCAACATAAATTTCTGGTTCAACTAAAAATAATTTCTTTCAATTAAATTGCATGGGCACCGCGATTTACATGTTTTCATTAACTCTTTCAAGTTGATACTAAAATTCAAAATTTGCATTAACGTAAAAGAATAAAACAAAACTTGTCAAAACAAAAATCTTTGTCTTCATTACCAGCTGACAGTTGGTTAAAGTACAAAGTAAATGTAGATTAATAAAGGATAGGGATACAAAACATAAAGGAAAAAACTATGGTGGATAAGTTCGTCTAACTGAATCGATCATATGGTCATAGGTGAAATAGAAATGAGTGTTAACATAATTCTCGTTTTCAATTTCGCTTAAGAATTCAGTTAAATAGATGATCTTAACTACTGGCATCTAACAGTTGGTGACACAGTGTGCTGATGAAGTCCGTAGCGGGACAGAAAATGCAGCATTCCACACTGCTAAGTGTCACATAGTTTTTTCAGTATTCCTAAAATTTTTTCGCTAAAAATTTTACATCAAAAATTATTCTATAAAAATTTTATATCAAACATTTTTCTATAAAAATTTTATATCAAAAATTTTCTATAAATATTTCACATCAAAAATTTTTCTATAAAAATTGCACATAAAAAATTTTTCTATCAAAATTTCTTAAATCTAAAAATTTTAACATCAAAAACTTTTCTATAAAAATTTGACAAAAATTTTTCTATAAAAATGTCACATAAAAAATTTTTCTAAAAAAAATTTTGCTTTAAAAATTTCACATCAAAGATTTTTCTATAAAAATTGCACATCAAAAATTTTCCTAAAAAGTTTTGCATAAAAAATTTTTCAATAAAAATTTCACATACAAAATTTTTCTTTAAAAATTTTTTAAAAACAGTTTCACATTAAAAATTTTTCTAAAAAAAATTTCATATTCAAAATTTTTCTAAATAAAATTTCACATTAAAAATATATCAAAATATAATTTCAGATGAAAAATATACCTAAAAAAGTTTATGTTATGAAAATTTTACATGGAGATTTTTGCTTTAAAAATCTAATGTCGAGAATTTACTTATACAAATTTTACATTGAAAGCTTCCTATAAACAATTTACATCAAAAATTTGTTTAATCAAATTTCACCCCGAAAAATTTTCTATGATAATTTTCTATAAAAACTTCACAATAGAACATTTTTCAAAAAAAAAATTGACATCAAAAATTTTTCTTTCAACATTTTTTTTATAAAAATTTGATATCAAAAATTTTTCTATAGAAATATCGTATCAAAATTTTTTCTATAAAAATTCCACATCAAAATTTGTTCTATAAAAATTTCACATTAAAAATTTTTCTACAAAAATTAAAAAAAAAAAAAAAATTTCTGTAAAAATTTTTCATATAATGTTTTTTGTTATAAAAACTTCACGTCAAAAATTTTTCTATAAACATTTTACATAAAAAATTTGTCGAAATAAAATTTACATTAAAATTTTTGTATAAAATTTTTATATCGAAATTTTTTCTTTAAAAATTTTATATCGAAATTTTTTCAATAAAAATTTTATATCGAAATTTTTTCTATAAATATTTTATATCGAAAATTTTTCAATATAAATTTGCAAAATTGTAAAAATCGGAAATTTTTTGTTAAACATTTTAAAATTAAAATTTTTCTCTTAAAATTTCAGACTAAAAATTTTCGTTTACATATATAAAAGATTTTATCTCGAAAATGTGTATATGTTAATAATCTATTGAAAGATTTATAAAATGGCAATGACTTTAATCAATTAAAACTTTGCTAATAGAAATTTTTTAAACCATGTTTGTAACATTTCAATTAGTTACTGAACTATTTGCCATAAATAACTCAAAGTTAACTTATTTTGAAATTAACAAAGTTAAACCATTTTCAATAATTTCCAAACGATTCAGTGCTTAAACTTGCATATTTCATTTTTAGCAAACAAAGATCTCAAAAAGCGAAATGAATATTGAATTTGAAATTCAAATTCGAATATATTTTGAACGAGCAGGCATGACCTTGCAAGTAATTGGTTCTACCCATTACGTATGAGTGATTTTTAAAAATTCAATTATTCAACGTCACTCATACGCCTCAATTGATGCTTTTTGTAAACCAAACATTTCTGGCATTAATATGTATTTTTTTACTTCCATTTCATATTATTTACTATTCAGGTGCTATAGATTTGTTTTTATTTCCTGCTAAATCTTCAACATTTACAAATGGTTTATCCTATAAAACGATGTTGCAGTGATTGTTTTCTCTTAAAAAAAGTTGGAAAAAATATATAAACAAATTGGTATATAAAATTTATTGTTAACTTTTTAAACTCTATTTAGGTCAATAATAAATAAAAAAAATAGTAAAAAACAATTGACTTCTGCACACCACCAAAGATATGAAGTTTATTTTCTATGTATCAATTTTATCGATTCACATTCAATAGAAAATTACATAAAAACAAATATCACAAAAATCTCCCCTCCTACCCCAGCCTCAACACAATAGTCACTTTCATGTGTTACAAGGTGAACCCGCAGCCCTGATGTTTTAGGTAACAATCAGGCAGTTTGTTTCGAAATTTCTAAAATGTAAATATTTTTCTCTTGTTTTGAATTTTTATGAGGCAAAACACAGTGAAACATTTATTTTTTTATTGTTATTTTTCGTTAAAGTTAAAGTCATTGTACATGAAAATTGCATTGTTAGCATATGTAAAGTTTATTTGCTACAACAATTTAAAATAAACAAAAAATAAAATGAAACGAAATATAATAAAGACAAATAAAGTTTTGCTTAAACACATGCATACTTTATATGTATGTATATTGTTAAACTGATATAGAAAATCTGAAAAAAATAAAACTTTAATAGTAAAGAAAACAAATTCATTCATTCAAATTCTACTAGAGACAGACAATGAAGGTAGCACCCACCCAACACAAGGTGAGTACATGTATAATATATAATATAGAGTAAGGATATCTGTAAGTAAAAACAAGTGTCAATCGTTTTAGGAAAAATACTTTGTTTTAAAGTTGCCATTTTTTATTATCTATTTAGTTTGTTTTTCTTAAGCCATAAAAACTTTTTCAATAATAGTTCGAATACTTTAAGATCTGGTCAAAAATATAGAGATTTGTTAAAGAAGGGAAGACTTATGAGAAAATGCTTTTGGAAGTGAAATTCTTTTTCCATAATAATAATTTTTTAATAATAGCGACATAAATCAATTTTCGCCGAAATTGTTATAAGTACGAATATAATGTTCGGTAATTTTATTAAAAGTTACAGAATAAAATAGGAAATTAAATTATGATACCTTAAAGCTAGTTTTTTATATGCACTTTAAAGTAAAAATATTTGCACTTTAAAGTAAAACAAGTAAGAGTGTTATATTCGGCTGTGCCGAATCTTATATACCCACCATCAAGTTGTGTTAAATTTAGAAACATATCTCATATATCTACAAGGGTGCAGCTAATTCAAAATCTGGACCAAAACTGAAAAAATCGCTAAGCTACTTGGTATTGTTGGTAAAACCTATGGACTAAATTCGATTTCCGTAGCTTTATAGTTCAACATTTAAAAATATTTTAGTGGTTTCCCCAGTATTTACTTTGATCAAAATTCGGTCTCATAACCGGGTATAGTTTTACATTAATAAGTTGTTAAATACTTTTCGTTGTGCTTTATATGTAGTTAGGCTAAACATGTTAATAGTAATACGGCAGGTCCATATATTTCGTTAGGAGTTCCTAATGCATTCATCATATATAAAGTCTGGGCTGAACATTGATTGATGCCTATCTAATTTCATAGATGCAATCTTAATATAATGATTGTACCTCCAAATCTTTTTGATTGTAGATATCAAAAGGTGATGTTAAATATATAAGAATTATAGCTAAATGTTGACCGATTGTAACAAAATTAAACACACTGGCTGGTATATATATAGATCTTATTCTTGCAAAATTTAGTGGCCATAGCTGTCATAGTTTATAATTTAATAGCTTTTAACTGGCCTTTGCTAAAATTTTTGGTTTCCGTTAGTGTTTTTTATATGAAATCTAAAGTCAAATATGGACTGATTCCTACAAAATTTGATAAACTGATCAAAAATTGCATAAAACTTACCTATTTTAAAGTTAATCGTCATAGCTATTACAACTGTGTTCAATTTTTCAGCATTAATGTTTTTCCCACGGCGGGGTTATATCGGAGCTCTAACTAAATTTGAACCGATTTTCTCCATTTTCAACACACATCTTTTTCAAGATATCCAAAATACTTTTGTACAATTTTGTCCCTCTAGCTCTTTTCGTTAAGGCGCTATCGTGCTTTTGTCTAACGGACATAAACAACCTTTTCTTTATGAATTTTTGTGTTTCCATAAGTTTTTTATATGGCAGCTATGGTCAAATAGTGACCGATTGTGACAAAATTTTGAACACTGGCTCCTTGATATAAGACTACTTGATATAAGACTTCCTTGTGCTTAATTTAGTCTTACTAGCTCTTGTAGTTAAGGAGCTATCACGATTTTATCTGACGGACATAAATCCCCTTTTCTTTTTGAATTTTTGTGTTTTCGTAAGTTTTTTATATGGGAGCTATGGTCAAATGGTGACCGATTGCGACAAAATTTTGCTGGCATTAACATAAGACTTTCTTTTCGTGCCAAATTTAGTGGTAATATCTATTATACTTTTAGATTTATTGACATTTAAGTGTAGTTTAGGTGAAATTTAGGCTGTTTTCGTATTTTTTTTGTATGGGAGCTATGGCTAAATGTGAACCGATTTTGATAAAATTTTATACACTGAATAGGGCTAATGCAAAACTTCTTTTTACTAAATTTTGTCATCACAGCTGCTATAATTTGTCATTTATTAACAAATAAGAGATTAGCCTAGACGAGATTATACGGGAGCTATGGTCAAATGTGAACCGATTTGCCCAATTTCAATACCAACATTTTCTCAGACAGACAGACAAAGAGACAGAAAGACAGACAGACAGACAGACAGACAGACAGACAGACAGACAGACAGACAGACAGACAGACAGACGGACAGACGGACAGACAGACAGACAGACAGACAGACAGACAGAAAGACGGAAACAGAATGACAATCTCAATATACCTCCCCATTCTTTTTAATTGTGGGTATAAAACATGTATACATTTTTTTTCAAAATTTATAAAAAATTTAAGGTGACAAAACCCAAACTTTTTACAATAGAGTCAAATCAGAAACTTTCGAACACTAACCACATCACATCTCCGATTTGGATGAAATTTTGTATAAGCATTTTTAATTTAAATTTCTGAAAAACCGTACAAGGTACATAAATAATTTTTTCAGTTATAAAGTCTATTTTATTGCTTATATAAATAAATTAAAAAATAATAAATAATTGTAATAAATTGGGATCCTAGTGCAATACCCTACAGTAAAACTTTTTAATGAAAAATATTTGATTTTGAAAATTTCTCATTATTCAAATTTGCATGATATTTAAAAGCAGTTTTCAAGGTTTTATTTCCTGAACTGTTGGCCGTATATTTGAATTTTTTTAAAAATTATAGGTTTAATGTCAAATTCACAATAGGTCTAAAACTAAAAAAAGTCGAACACAAGAAATCATTTTTTATTTTTGTAATGAAATAACTTAAAACTCATAACAGTTATTATAGTAAAGAAAGCACTTTTTTCTTCGTATCTTCAAGCTTAGTCCAAAATATAAAAAATCATTCATATTGGAATAATTATTAAAAGAGTTACACGGTCCAAAAGCTTTTATACTTCTGAGGTGGTCTACTTTGATGCCCAATGATTCAACCTGCGTAAATACAGAGTAACCATAAATCCAAAATTTAGAAAGCTTAGGCCCTCCTTAACAATTCTCTTCTACATACTGATGCAATCAGACTTACAGTTTAGAGGAAAAAGATTGATTACCACTTTTTTGTTTTATTTCAAACAACTGTGCGTTGCATCTCCATCAAGTAAAATAAATTTTAAGGAAAAACATAGCACAAATATCTAATTAATTTCGAATCATTTTTGGATTTTGTTCATTAAACAAAATTTCACCTAGCACTTTTAGAAAAATTAACTTTTTTGCTGGCATAAACTTCCAAAACGATAGAAATCCTGAAACGTCTGTTATTTGTCGGACCAACACATGACCAATTCCATAGTTTAAGATTCAATTCATTTCGATTAATTTTTAGTGGCGCCATCTGGTGAAAATTGCATAAGCTGCATCGGTTCATGTACATCATAGCACTATCAAATGCTTAGTTTACACTTTAATTAATTTTGAATAATTTTCAGTGGCTCCATCAATCGGCAATTAATAGCACTAACTTTAAAATCACTATCTACTTACACGCAACAACTTTGCTAAAGACTATACCATGTTTGAATTCTAAGTTTACGATTGAATTAATTTTAAGTGATTTTCAGTGGCGCCACCTGTCAGAAATTGGTCATACCAACTTAGAAGCCTTCATCAACTCATGCGGAATAACTCTACTAAAGATCATAACATGATCAAATGCATAGTTTTCTATTCTATAAAAGATATACAGACAGACAAACATATATTTTTATATATCGACGGCTTAGTTTTTACTTTACAGGAGAAGAAAAAAAGTAAATTCATAAAATGTTAGATACAACAAAAATTTTAATAAAAAAACAATGAATTTTACTAAGTTTTTTCCTTTTCCTGTAAAGTAACAAAAATTGAGTTAGACCTTATTTATATTAAGCCACCGATATATAAAAATGAATGCTGTATCTGAGTCTTTATAGAATAGTAAACTATGATCATGTTATGATCTTTATAAAAGTTATTGCGCATGAGATGATGAAGGTTTCAATGTTGTTATAATCAATTTCCAATAGGTGGCGCCACTGAAAATTACTAATATCGTAAACTTAAATAGTAAATAAGTAAATTAAGTAAATACATCCAATTTTATATTAAAGCCAATTCAGTCATTGGGGGTTATATGGGAGCTTGGGTCAAATGTGAACCGCTTTTCTCGAAATTTAGCAATTTTGTTACAGTTTATAAAAAAGTTATGTACTTAAAGCAATTAAGTGGCTTTAATCAGAAGTTATTGTATGGAAGCTATGGTCATATATGGACCGATTTTAATAAAACTTTTGTACTTCCAAATTTTATTAAGACAGAGTCAAATTTGTGACTTTAAGAAACGTAAAACTTTATTTCAAAAAAAAAATTAATTTGCAGGTGAAAAAATGTTAACGTCTTTTTTTTAATTTTACCAGCCCTGTCTCAGAAAAATATTTCATATGAAGTCTCATGAAAGTATCTTGAAAGTTGTGGGCTTTGTGAAATTTTTGCTAAATGTTGGTATCTTCACATTATTATTACAAAATCATTACTAATTGATACATTTTTATAATATAAGACTTATATTACTTGGATAGATTTATTACTCGACGATGAATGAGGGTAAGATTTTGCGATGTTCGATTAATTTTATGAATTTTTGAAAAAAATTAAATTGTTCGATTTTGCATAAAAATAGTTATTTAATTATTAACTCCAAAAACGTTGGTCCAAAAACTCAATTAATTTAGACAAATTAATTAAATGTGAATAGAACGAGATATTTCATTCAATGTTTGACAAATTTTGACCACCCTAATGCATTAATTTTCATGCATTTCTTATAAACCATTAATTTGTTGTCTTTAAAATGTAGCAAATGACTTCGCTGTTGTTAATATAATATTTTTGATTTAAACATTTGGCATGTTTTCGAGTAATAATCAAACCAAAAAAAGAAAACAAGTAATAGTTAATAATAAACATGCAAAAATATAAAAGTTATAGAAACAATAGAAACGAAAACTATATATAAAATAGGATAAAGAAAAAACTACAGGCGGTTAAATCGACCTGTTAGTAATATTTTAACGATTTTAAGAGATAAGTATTATTTCGTAGGTATGGATTCAATTATACCAATTTTTAAAAAATCAATTATTCCATCTATCGACTTTAAATGAATTTATTTCAGCTATATTTTCAGAGACATGTAATAGGCGAAACATATTATGTATACCTTACTACTACTTGACATGTGTAGGGTATATAGCTTAACACTAACAACTAAGCAAAATATATAAAATAAAGACAAAAATGGAAAAGTAAAACAAGCGCTAATAGTCACACTTCCATTCAGTAAATCATTTTTATTTTAGTAGTTTTTTCTTTACTTTACTTTAGTTTTCAATTCATTTTTTTGTTGGTTATTGCTTTTGTTGTTGTTGTTTTACATGTGGCAACAAATATATTAAACAACAACATGCAGTTTATAACTTAGAAACTATAACTGGATTTGTAAACATGCATAAGTTCAAATAAATACACTTTTTGCATACAAACGGACTCGTATACTTAAGCACTGACAAATGTAACAAGTAAAATAGGGTTGTCGGTCAAAACAGACCATAGGAGGCACTATATATTTAATAATTTAGTAAGAAGCTAAGCCAGAGTTTAACTTCATTGGTTTTAAAGATGATCATGATTCGGTTTAATATGAAAATTGGCGATATCTTTTTGAGTTACAAATTTTAGCAAATAGTCATGCAAATTTCAAAAAAAGAAAATTTTTCTAAAAATTTTATATTAAAAAATCTATTATTTATAATCTTTTGTTAAACAATTACGTATTGAAAATTAAACAAAAAAAACATAAAATTAATATTTGTGAAAATAAATAATTCATATCAAAAATGTATGTCCATAAATTTCACATAGTACGTTTTTGTACAATAATTTTAACTCAAATTGGTCTGTTACATTAATAAATAAATTTGGGATCAAATGCGAATAGTCATTCTTTTTTAATCAAAAATTTTTTAATAAAAACTTCACATCAAAAATTTTTCTCAAAGATTTCGTGTTTACTAAAATTATTTGTAAAAATTTAATTTCAAAAATTTTTCTATAAAACTTTTATATCAAAACTTTTTCTACTAAAAAAAATCACATTTAAAATTTGTATATAAACATTTTGCATTTAAAATTTTTATATAAAAATTTCACATTGTAAATTTTGTCTTAAAATTTCAAATTAAAATTTTTGTAATAAAATGTTTGTTCCCGTACTTCAACGAAATAATCCAAACTTACTCAAACGTGTTCCCGTACAAATTTTTCAATATAAAATGTTGTTGAGTAATTTCTGACAACTTCGGACTGTTTTGGGTAGTTTCGTTAGAGTACGGGAACAAATATAAAATTTCACAATAAAATTTTTTTTATAAAAATTTCACATTAAAAATTAAAAAAAAAAAAAAAATCAAACCAACTTTTTTTTTTTTTAAATTTCACACCAAAAAATTTTCTATAAAACTTCGCAACAAAAATTTTTCTTTAAAAATTACACCTAAAACTTTTTCTTTTAAATTTCATATTTATTCTTTTTATAAAAATTACATAAAAATTGTTCTTTTAAAAATTTTGCATAAAAAATTTTTCTATAAAAATTTCATATCAAATTTTTTTGGTTAAGAAATTTAAATCCTAAAATTTTCTATAAAAATTTCACTCAAAAATTTTTCTTAAAAATTTCATATAAAAAAATGAAAAAAGTTTGTGTGTTTCTGTTCGAATGATAATCTACGCTTTATGTTTATATTTGTTGGACACAATAATAATTCGTATTTATTTTGTCCCTCAATATAATATATCTAGAGTGGTTTTTGCTCTGTCTAGAATTAGGGATAATCCTCCTGATGAGATGGTCTAAGCAAATATAGAAACGCGTCGAGGCAAGGTTTCCTCACCAACATTTTTTGATCTTATCAAAAAACTATTTATTACCATAATAAATAATTGTAATGAATTGAGATTTTAGTGCAATACGTTACAGCAAAACTTTTTTTATTAAATGTTTGGTGTCCCAAAATTTTGATAAACCTTTTTCAAAAATTTTTTTAAAAAAATAAAAATTTCGCATCTTAGATTTTTCTATAAAAATATTGCACCTAAAGTTTCTCTATAAAACACATCAAAAATTTCATTTCAAAACCGTTTCTACAAAAATTTCATATCGTAAATTTTTGTCTAAAAATTTCGCATCAAAAATTTTTCTACAAACATTTTATATCAAAAATGTTCATATAAAAAATTTACATCAAAATTTTAGTGTAATAAAATTTCTCAATAACAATGTTTCTATAAAAATAACTGATTAAATTGTTTTTGTAAAAATTTCACATAAAAAATATTTCTATAAAAATTCACATCAAAAATTTTTCTTTAAAAGTTCACATTAAAAATTATATTTAAAATTTTTCTATAAAATTTTTCCTTAAAAATTTTACATTTAAAATTTTTCGATAAAAACTTTACATAAAAAATTTGTCTATGAAATATTTTTGCTTAAAAATTTCAAATACAAAATTTTATATCTAAAATTTTTCTATTACAATTTTATAACAACAATTTTTCTTTTAAAATTTCATATTAAAAATTTTATAATAAAGTTCTACATTTATACTTTTAAAAAATCACATCAAGAATTTATCTATAAAAATCAACAACTTTATATAGAAAAAATTTCTACAAAAATTTCACATAAAATATTTCTATCTCAAAATTTCAATTTTTTGTATAAAATTTCATATCGTAAATTTTTGTCTAAAAATTTTGCATCCATCTATAAAAATTTATATCTGTATATATTTCACATTTAAAATTTTTCTATAAAAATTACACAATAAAAATTTCATATCAGAAAATTTGCAACAAAAATTTCACATCAAACATTTGGTTCTAAAATTTTCACATTGTAAATTTTTGTATTTAAACTCAAATCGTAAGTTTTTGTCAAAAAAATTTTCTATCAAAATTCATATCGAAATTTTTTTTACAAAAATTTTACATCCTAAATTTTGAAATAATTTTTCTATTGAAAATTTCATATGAAAAATTTGTAGAGAAAAATTTTATATCTATCTAAAATTTTTCTAAAAAAATTTCGCATCAAAATTTTTCCTACGTCAAAACTTTTTGTTTAAAAATTTTCTATAAAAATTTCACATAAAAAATTTTTCTTTAAAAATTAAACATAAAAAATTTTTCTATAAAAATTACACATTAAAAATTTCATATCAGAAAATTTGCAACAAAAATTTCACATCAAATATTTGGTTCTAAAAAATTCACATTGTAAATTTTTGTATTTAAACTCAAATCGTAAGTTTTTGTCAAAAAAATTTTCTATCAAAATTCATATAGAAAAATTTTTTACAAAAATTTTACATCCTAAATTTTGAAATAATTTTTCTATTGAAAATTTCATATGAAAAATTTGTAGAAAAAAATTTCATATCTAAAATTTTTCAAAAAAAATTTCGCATCAAAATTTTTCCTACATCAAAACTTTTTGTTTAAAAATTTTCTATAAAAATCTCATATAAAAAATTTTTCTTTAAAAATTAAACATAAAAAATTTTTCTATAAAAATTTCAAATCTAAAATTTTTGTATTAAAATTACATCAAAAATTTATAGAAAAATTTTTGATGTACTTTTTATACAAAAAAAAAAAAAAATAATGCATAAAAATTCTGCCAAAAAAATTTTATGTAAAATACATTGAAAATTTTTATACAAAAATTTCACATCAAAACTTTTTTGATAAAAATTTCTGTTTTAAAATTTCACATCAACATTTTTCTATAAATTTCAGTCTAAAAATATTTCTATTAAAATTTCATGTCAAACATTTCCTTACAAAAATTTCGCATCAAAAATTTTTCTATAAAAATTTAATATGGAAAATGTTTATATAAGCCATTATTAAGAGTGTAGGGTACAAAATTTGTTTAAAATTATTGTTGCACAAAAACATGCAAAAACGAATAAATGTTTATGATATAGAATGAGTGAGTGAATGAATGAGTGTGTGACTGAGTTTGTTTTGTTTGTGTTTATTTTCTGGTTGATTGTGAGAACGAAAAAGAAGTAAAAGAGACCCTTAAAACACATTAGTTATTGTTATTTGTGTTTTGTTAACTAAAGTCTTCGTGTTCGTGCGATTGTTGTTAGTTTGCGAAAATAGACATAGTTTTAGTTTAGTTTTTGTTATTGTAGTAGAATAATTTTTTTATTACAAACTCTTTATTTTTTCAGGCCTTATGACAAGTTTCTTAACATTAGCATTTTGACTGCAGGCGAACTGCAGTTCTTTTCTGCTACTTTGTTTTTGTTAGCTTTTTAGTTGTAAACTTACATTGAGTGAGACACATACATACATACTCATGAATGTAAGTATGTCTGTCTACTTATGTATAAAAAAGTTTGGTTTAGTTATTCTTTGCTTTGCTGTTTAGGCCTTCTTATACTTACATTCATATTTGCCCGCTGCCATTGTTGTAATGTTTTTGTGGCTTTAGGCAGGACAACAACAAAAAACTGTTCCAAATAGTAAAAAGTAAAAAAACTGAACAGTTTATATCTAAACTACTACATTTAACTGTATACTAAGCATATGACGGACAAATATGAAGAATATACTAAACATGGTTTAAAATCAACACAAATGACATTTATGACTAAAGCCTTTTGTCAAGGGTTACAGTTGTAGTTGCTACCCCGGCTGTTGGCTAAAAAAAAGTTTTTTTCATTTTTATAGACTATATCATTGTAAGAAGAAATGGTAAATTTGGTAACCGCTAATGTTTGTAACTATAAGGATTTTTTTTTAAATAATCTTAGATTTTTTTAGAAAAATTTTGAAGTAAAATTTTTATAGAAAAATTTTTGATTTGAAATTTTTGTAGCAAAATGTTTGGTGTGAAATTTTTACAGAAAAATGCTGATGTAAAATTTTTAATGTCAAAATTTTATAGAAAAATTTTAGATATAAAATTTTTATAGAAAAATTTTTTATGTGAAATTTTTAAAGAAAAATTTTTGATGTGAAATTTTTATAGAAAAATTTTTGATGTGAAATTTTTATAGAAAAATTTTTGATGTGAAATTTTTATAGAAAAATTTTTGATGTAAAATTTTTATAGAAAAATTTTTGATGTGAAATTTTTATAGAAAAATTTTTGATGTGAAATTTTTAAAGAAAAATTTTTGATGTGAAATTTTTATAGAAAAATTTTTGATGTGAAATTTTTATAGAAAAATTTTTGATGTGAAATTTTTATAGAAAAATTTTTGATGTGAAATTTTTATAGAAAAATTTTTGATGTGAAATTTTTATAGAAAAATTTTTGATGTAAAATTTTTATAGAAAAATTTTTGATGTGAAATTTTTATAGAAAAATTTTTGATGTGAAATTTTTAAAGAAAAATTTTTGATGTAAAATTTTTATAGAAAAATTTTTGATATAAAATTTTTTTTAAAAAATTTTTGAAGTGAAATTTTTATAGAAAAATTTTTGATATGAAATTTTTCTAGAAAAATTTTTAATGTGAAATTTTTAAAGAAAAATTTTTGATGTAAAATTTTTATAGAAAAATTTTTGATATAAAATTTTTATCAAAAAATTTTTGAAGTGAAATTTTTATAGAAACATTTTTGATGTGAAATTTTTATAGAAAAATTTTTGATGCGAAATTTTTATAGAAAAATTATTGATGTGAACATTTTAAATAAACATTTGTATATGAAATTTTTATAGAAAAATTTTTGATGTGAAACTTTTATAGAAAAATTTTTGATGTGAAATTTTTATAGAAAAATTTTTGATGTGAAATTTTTATAGAAAAATTTTTGATGTGAAATTTTTATAGAAAAATTTTTGATGTGAAATTTTTATAGAAAAATTTTTGATGTGAAATTTTTATAGAACAATTTTTGATGTGAAATTTTTATAGAACAATTTTTGATGTGAAATTTTTATAGAAAAATTTTTGATGTGAAATTGTTATTGAAAAATTTTTGATGTGAAATCTTTATAAAAAAATTTTTGATATAAAATTTTTATAGAAAAATTTTTGATGTGAAATTTTTATAGAAAAATTTTTGATGTGAAATTTTTAAAGAAAAATGTTTGATGTGAAATTTTTATAGAAAAATTTTTGATGTGAAATTTTTATAGAAAAATATTTGATGTGAAATTTATATATTTTCAAAAATTTTTCAAAAAAAAATTCATTTTTTTTGAAAAATTTTTGTTGTGAAATTTTTTTAGAAAAATTTTTATAGAAACATTTTTGATGTGAAATTTTTATAGAAAAATATTTGATGTGAAATTTATATAGAAAAATTTTTGATGTGAAATTTTTATAGAAAAATTTTTGATGTAAAATTTTTATAGAAAAATTTTTGATGTAAAATTTTTATAGAAAAATTTTTGATGTGAAATTTTTATAGAAAAATTTTTGATGTAAAATTTTTATAGAAAAATTGTTGATGTGAAATTTTTATAGAAAAATTTTTGTTGCAAAATTTTTATAGAAAAATGTTGGATATAAAATTTTTATAGAAAAATTTTGGATGTGAAATTTTTATAGAAAAATTGTTAATGTGAAATTTTTATAAAAAAATTTTTGATCTGAAATTTTTCTAAGAAACATTTTTGATATGAAATTTTTATAGAAAAATTTTTGGTGTGAAATTTTTAAAGAAAAAGTTTTGATGTGATTTTTTGTAGAAAAATTTTTGATGTAAAATTTTAATAGAAAAATTGATGTGAATTTTTTATAGAAACATTTTTGATCTGAAATTTTTATAGAAGAATTTTAGATCTGAAAAATTTTAAGAAAAATTTTGATGTGACTTTTTAAAAAAAAATTTGATATAAAATTTTTATAGAAAATTTTTTGATGCGAAACTTCTATAGAAAAATTTTTGATGTGAAATTTTTTTAGAAAAATTTCTGTTGTGTTAAATTCTGAAGAAAATTTTTTATTGAAATTTTTATAGAAACACTTTTTATATGAAATTTTTATAGAAAAGTTTTTTATGAGAAATTTTTGTAGAAAAATTGGTTTACATTTAACCCTATGTTCCATATTGGTTTTACGGCTAGAACTGGCTAAGATATAAAACAATGTTAATAATATAACAAAATTAAGCATTTAATGAGCTTTAACCTTAACTGTGTAGGGCATCATGTAATCGGACTTGACCACATCTAATACTTTCTTACTCGTTTCTTTATTTTTTGTAATATTTCTTTATTTATTTTATTCGTTTGCCATATAATATTTCAAAGCCTTAGCCAACTGAACGTTTAGAGGATTTCTTCCATTCACATTCAAAAAGAGTTTGAGTTTGTCATAAAAGCTTAAAGATACACATACAGTCAATCTATTCCTTAATGAAGATTTATTTTATTCTATATTTTCATTTCATATTGCGACATTTGGTCGGTCAGTTATTATAAAAGACAAAAATTGAATGGAATTGGGAAAATTGCTGTTCATAAAAAAGTACAATATTAAAAGCCTTTATTAATATGATTTATTGATACGTGTAAGATTTGCTTTATATCTATTTTATTTTCACATTTATTGACTTCTTTGACATGTCTTTACATCAATTTAGAGCCTCAACATCAATTGAATGGCTAAGGATTTGAAGGGACTGTAGAAAATGAGCCGGATTATTTGAAATTGGATATAAAATAAATCAAAGAGCTATAGAATTACTTTAAATTATTTATTTTGAATATAGAACAGATAATTTTAAAGAAAAATATATTAGGCTTTTATGTAGAGATTTTCACTTTTAAGGAATTATTTATGGTAATATGTAGCAAATAGAATAATTACTTTGATAAGGAGAATAAATATTTCAAATGCTATGTTAAGCTAAGGAAAGGGATTATCTGTAGATTTTATTTTAAAATTGTTTAAAGCAATATTTAAAATTCTCCATCAGACAGTAAATTTTATTTTTTTAATTTTTTCGTATACATAATTTATTAAGCTGATAAATATTAAAAGTTTTTGAATCCTTTTGTGCAAATTTTAAATTAGTAAAATTTTTAATCATGCAAAATTTGTAAACTAATTTTTTTTGAATTTTTTGATAGTTTTTTTTTTCATTTATGAAATTTAAAATTTTATTTAAAAAATTTTAATGCGAAATTTTTATAAAATTTTCAATATAAATGATTTAAAATTTTGTAGAAAAATTTTTGTTCCGAAAATTTTATAGACAAAATTTTCACGTGCAATTTTTATGGAAAAATTTGCGATGTGACATTTTAATAAAAAAATTTTATGTGTGAAATTTTTATGAAAAAATTTAAAAAATTAAATTTTTATGGAAAATCTTTGATATGAAATTTTTATAAAAAATTTTTAATGTGAAATTTTAATAGAAAAATTTTGGATGTGAAATATTTATAGAAAAATGATTGATGTAAAATTTAAAAAAAAAAAATATTTGATATGAAATTTTTCCAAAAAAAAAATTTTAATAGAAATTTTTATAAAGAAATTTTTGATGTAAAATTTTTTTAGAAAAATTTTTGATGTGAAATTTTTTTTAGAAAAATTTTTGATGACACATTTTTATAGAAAAATGATCAATGTAAAATTTTTATAACAAAGTTTTTGATATTAAATTGAATGTGAAATATTTATAGAAAAATTTTTGATGTGATATTTTCATAGAAAAATTTTTGATATGAAATTTTTATAGAGGGATTTTTGATTTTATAAAGAGAAATTATTGAGATGAAATTTTTAAAGAAATATGTCCGATGCGAAATTTTTTTAAAAAGTTTGTGGTGTGAAATTCTTCTAAAAAAATTTTTGATACGAAATTTTTATATAAAATTTTTTTTTGAGAAATTTTTATAAAAACAATTTTTTGATATGAAATTTTTATAGAATAATTTTTGATATAAAATTTTCATAGAAAATTTTTTGATGTAAAATTTTTATAGAAAAATTTTTGATGTGAAATTTTTATACTAAAATTTTTATACAAAAATTTTAAATGTGAAATTTTAATAAAGAAATTTTTGATGTGATATTTGTATAGAAAAATCTTGGATGTGAAATTTTTATAAAAAATATTTGATATGAAATTTTTATGAAAAACTTTGTTTAAGTGAAATTTTTATAGAATAATTTTTGATGCCAAATCTTTATAAAAAATTTTGGATGTGAAATTTTTATAGAAAAATTTTTGATGTGAAATTTTTATAGAAAAATTTTTAATGTGAAATTTTTATAGAAAAATTTTTGGATGTGAAATTTTTATTAAAACATTTTGGATGTGAAATTTTTATAGAAAAATTTTGAATGTGAAATTTTTATAGAAAACTTTTGGATGTGAAATTTTTATAGACAAATTTTGGATGCAACATTTTATACAAAAATTAAATTTTATACAAAGTGAAATTTTTACAAAAAAAGTTTTCATGCGAAATTTTTATAGAAAAAAATTTTATATTAAATTTTCATACAAAAATTTTTGAAATGAAATTTTTATAGAAAAATTTTAGATGTGAATTCTTTCTAGAAAAATTTTTGATTTAAGATTTTTTTAGAAAAATTTGTGATGTGCAATTTTTATAAAAAAAATTTTAGATGTGAATTCTTTCTAGAAAAATTTTTGATTTAAGATTTTTTTAGAAAAATTTGTGATGTGCAATTTTTATAAAAAAAATTTTTATAGAAAATTTTTTGGTGTGCAGTTTTTATGGAAACAAAGTTTTGATGTGAAATTTTTACAGAAAATTTTTGGATGTGAAATTTTTACAGAAAATTTTTGGATGTGAAATTTTTACAGAAAAATTTTATTTAAATTTTTTTATGGAAAAATTTTGGATGTGAAATTTTTATGGAAAAATTTTGGATGTGAAATTTTTATTGAAAAATTTTGGATGTGAAATTTTTATTGAAAAATTTTGGATGTGAAATTTTTACAGAAAATTTTTTGATATAAAATTTTTATAGAAAAAAAGTTTTGATGCGAAATTTTTATAGAAAAAAATTTGATATTAAATTTTCGTATAAACATTTTTGAACCGAAATTTTTGTAAAAAATTTTAGATGTGAATTCTTTCTAGAAAAATTTTTGATATAAGATTTTTTTAGAAAAATTTTTGATGTGCAATTTTTATAAAAAATATTTTGAATGTGAAATTTTTAAAAAAAATTTTATGATGTACAGTTTTTATGAAAACAAATTTTTGATGTGAAATTTTACAAAAATTTTAATGAAAAATTTTTATAGAAAAATTTTTAATGTGAAATCTTTATAGAAAAATTTTGGATGTGAAATTTTTACAGAAAATTTTGGATGGGAAATTCTTATAGAAAAATTTTGGATGTGAAATTTTTATTGAAAAATATTGGATGTAAAATTTTTACAGATAAATTCTTTGATGTAAAATTTTTATAGAAAAAATTTTTATGGGAATTTTTTGTAGAATAATTTTTACCAAAAAAGTTTTGATGCGAACTGTTTATAGAAACAAATTTGAAATTAAGTTTTCATATAGAAATTTTTTAACAGAATTTTTTCTAGAAACATTTTTGATGTAAAATTTTTTTTAGAAAAATTTGATGTGAAAATTTTTATAGAAAAATTTTTAAAATAAAATTTTTATAAAAAAAAATCTTCAAGTAAAATTTTTATTGAAATATTTTTGATGTGAAATTTTAATACAAAAATTTGTATAGAAAATTTTTGATGTGCAATTTTATGAACAAAAAATTTCATTGTGATGATGATGATGAGGAATTTTTAAAGAAAGATTTTTGATGTTAAATTTTTATAGATAAATTTTTGGTGTGAAGTTTTTATAGAAAAATTTTTGATGTTCAATTTTGGATGTTCGATTTTCGATGTGAAATTTTTATTCAAAGATTTTTGATGTAAAATTTTTCTAGAAAAATTTTTGATTTGATATTTTTATAGAAACATTTTTGAGTTGAAATTATTACAGAAAATTTTTTGATGTAAAATTTTTATAGAAAAATTTTTGACAGGAATTTTTTGTAGAAAAATTTTTCATGTTATTTTTTATATTTTTATATGTTTGAAAAATTTTAAATATTAAGTAAAAAGTTACGGGTGTCTATATAAAAATTCATGACAAAGAAAAAAATTGTGAAGATTACCTACCAAATATTTGACATTATCGTTTTATTTAAAAAATGTATTTCTAAATGCTATAAATCTTTATTGCTTATACGCCCTTTTACAAAAAATAAAAACTCCAACAATTTGCTTCAATTTCAATTAAAATTCTTTACAAAAAAATTTGAATTAATTGTTATATGAAAATTTCTATTACACAATTTCTACATGTTAGCAAATTGTATAATATTTTCCGAATAAATTCGAAAATAAAGAGAAATTGACAAAAATTAAATCAAACTAAAGATTAAAATATGTGGCAACTAAAACTAAATTTAAATAAATAAATCCATCTATTCAAAAATGTATATTTGTCATCTGTGTAAGGATTTAAAATAAAATGTGTAATATTGTCAATACAATTCATTTTGTCATTCACACCCAACATCAGACGACAAAATATTTTAGAGAAAAATTTTAAATTTATTTTAATGCAAAACATGATCAAACAACAACTAAAGCATGAAAAAGAAGAAAAAAATAAATTGAATTAAAATATTTCAGTTTTATGAAAAAAAGCACATGCATGGAAATTTTAGATATTTTATATTAAAGGAAAAAAGACAAAACATTTTAAGTATTTTTATGAAATGATAGTAAAATAAAGAAAAAAATTTAATTCTCGAATTATGAAGCAATTTAAGTCATTAGTTATTAACGAAAATAACAATGAAATTGTTTAATATTGTTTTTTTCGTATAATGTTCCTTACGAAAATATTATGGAGGTAGTACAAATAAAAATATAACAAATATATTTTTTTAATTTCCTTATATTGTACTATCTAGGAACTTAAAATAATCTTTATTCTGCAATTATATCAGCAAATAACCTTTTCAAATTACCCGATTATCAATTATAATACCCACATATTATAGTCCTTATGATTGTAGGTGTTTAGGTAAGTAAATAAATAAATAACAAAAAATTAGCATATTATTTTAAACATTTCACTTATAATTTATGATCCTTTCCGGAGTTCAAAACACTTTTACATACAAAACCCTCTAGAAACAGAAACAATGGCTACCCATTGTACCGAGCAACGAGACCCAAAGGAGTAGGAGGAGGGTTATCCTTGCAATAACAATATTTATAAGCACTACGTATCTTTTGTTTTTATAATTCTTTTCACTTGTTTTTCTGGAAAATGTAATCTTATCGCTATCTTGTTTTTTTATATTTTTTAAAATGGCTGTATATAATTTAACAAGGGAATTTTAATACGTGGGTTTTTGTAGCAATGGCAATGGCAAAAGATATCCAAAAAAAAACAAAAAAAAGACGTTTAAAAGAATAAGGCCAAAAAAAAAAAAACATTCCAGGACGAAAAAAGGCAAATGTTGCACTCAGTTTTTTAATTGCTAAAACATGCGTGTTTGCATAAAATTAAAGATTTAAAAATGAAATTGTAAATTATTACAAAAAGCTCTTGGGATTCTATGAAACTCTAAAGCATTTTAATATATCAAAAAACAAATAATTTCTAATTTTAATATATCAAATTAACTTCATCTCAGTATGAATTTACATAGCAAATTCAAAACTTGATATCAAAAATGTTTGTATCAAAATTTTTCAATGAAAGTTATTCAGAAAAATTTCACAAACGAAATTATTTTAAAAATGAAATAATTTTACAAAATTTTTGTAGAAAATTTTCACATTAAAAATTTTTTAATAAAATTTTTTCATCGAAAATGTTTTTTATGGAAATTTCACATCAAAAACGTTTCTATAAAAATTTCAAATATAAAATTTTTTTTAAAAATTTGAAATCAAAAATTTTTCTATAAAAATTTCACTTTAAAAGTTTTCTGTAAAAATTTCACATCATATATTTTTCTTTAAAAATTTTACATAAAACAAGTTCAAATCAAAAACTTTTTTCTATTCAAATTTTACATCAAAAAATTTTTCTATCAAAATTTTTTTTTATAAAAATTGCATATCAAAAATTTTCTATAAAAATTTTATATAAAAAAATTTTTCCTTAAAAAATTTTACATCAAAAATTTTTCGATAAAAATTTCACATCAAAAATTTTTTTGTAAAATTTTCATATAAAAAATTTTTCTATCAAAATTTTTTTTATAAAAATTTCACAATTTTTGTAGAAAATTTTCACATTAAAAATTTTTTAATAAAATTTTTTCATCGAAAATGTTTTTTATGGAAATCTCACATCAAAAACGTTTCTATAAAAATTTCAAATATAAAATTTTTCTTTAAAATTTGAAATCAAAAATTTTTCTATAAAAATTTCACTTTAAAAGTTTTCTGTAAAAATTTCACATCATATATTTTTCTTTAAAAATTTTACGTAAAACAAGTTCAAATCAAAAACTTTTTTCTATTCAAATTTTACATCAAAAAATTTTTCTATCAAAATTTTTTTTTATAAAAATTTTATATCAAAAATTTTCTATAAAAATTATACATCAAAAAATTTTTCCTTAAAAAATTTTACATCAAAAATTTTTCGATAAAAATTTCACTTAAAAAATTTTTTTGTAAAATTTTCATATCAAAAATTTTTCTATCAAAATTTTTTTTATAAAAATTTCACATCAAAAATTTTCCATAAAAATTATGCATCAAAAAATATTTCCTTAAAAACTTCACTTTAAAAATTTTTCTATAAAAATTTTACATCAAAAATTTTTCGATAAAAATTTCACATTAAAAATTTTTTTATAAAATTTCATATCAAAAATTTTTTTATAAAATTTTCATATCAAAAATTTTTTATAAAAAATTTCATAAAAATTTTTCTATACAAATTTTAAATCAAAAACGTTATTATTAAAATTTCGCATCACAAATCTTTCTATTAAAATTTTACATCAAAAATGTTTTATAAAAATTTCATATTAAAAATTGTATTGTAAAAATTACATATTAAAAACTTTTCTGTAAAAACTTGTGTATAAAAATTTCCAAATTTTTCTAAAAAAATTTGACATCAAAAATTTACTTATTAAAATTTCTCATCAAAGGGTTTTTTATACAAATTTTACATATCGTTACTTTAATATAAAAAGGCCCTAAGTCGTTTTTCATTCAAATCTTTTTTAAAAACTTTATATTATATAATTTTATAAAAATCTTTTAATTTTAAAAAACATTATTATAGCATCAAATTCTTTAGAGACTTTAGTATAAAACTGCATTTAAAAAGTTTCTGTATCTTCAAAATATAAGATTTTATTTAGTTTTTTTCCCTCTCCTGTAATCTAAGAAAAATATTAGTTAGGGCTTTTCTATATTTAAGTAACGATATAAAACTTTTCCAAAAAATTTCACATAAAAAATGTGTATATAAAAATTTCACATCAAAAATTTTATATCAAAAATTTTTATACAAAAATTTCACATCAAAATTTTTTATTAAAATTTCACATCAAAAATTTATCTTATAAAATTTTATACAAAAAATTTTTCTTAAAAAATTTTACATAGAAAAATTTTCTATAAAAATTTCCCATAAAAAATTTGTCTATCAAAATTTCACATCAAAAATTTTTTTATAAAAATTTCACATCAAAAATATTTTTATAAACTTTCACATCAAAAATTTTTTTGTAAAAGTTTCACGTCAAAAATATTTCTGTAAAATTTTTACTTCAAAAATTTTTCTATAAAAATTTCACATTAAAAATTTTTTATAAAAATTTGATATCAAAAATTTATCTTTAAAAATTTCACATCAAAAATTTTGTATCAAAAATTTTTCCATAAAAATTTCACGTTCAAAATTTTCTATAAAAATTTCTGATCAAAAATTGTTCTTAAAAAATTTCGCATCAAAATTTTTTTATAAAAATTTCACATAAAAAATTTTTCTAAAAAAATTTCACATCAAAAATGTTTTTATAAAAATTTAACATCAAAAATTTCTTTATAAAAATTTCACAGCAAAGATTTCCTATAAAAATTTCACATCAAAATGTTTTTCATTGAAATTTCACATCACATTAAAAAATTTCACAACAAAAGTTTCACATCAAAAATTTTTCTATAAAATTTCACATCAAAAATTTTTCTATAAAATTTCACATCAAAAATTTTTCTATAAAAATTTCACATCAAAAATTTGTTTATAAAAAATTTTTCTATAAAAATTTAACATAAAAAATTTCTTAATAAAAATTTCACATCAAAAATTTCTCTATAAAAATTTCACATCTAAAATTTTATTATAAAAATTTCATATCAAAATTTTTTGATAAAAATTTCAGATCAAAAATTGTTCTATAAAAATTTCACAATAAAAATTTTTCTATGAAAATTTCACTTCAAAAACAAACAAAAGTTTCACATCAAAAATTTTTCTATAAAATTTCACATCAAAAATTTTTCTATAAAATTTCACATCAAAAATTTTTCTATAAAATTTCACATCAAAAATTTTTCTATAGAAATTTCACATCAAAAATTTTTTTATAAAAAATTTTTCTATAAAAATTTAACATCAAAAATTTCTCTATAAAAATTTCACATCTAAAATTTTATTATAAAAATTTCACATCTAAAATTTTATTATAAAAATTTCACACTAAAAATTTTTTGATAAAAATTTCAGATCAAAAATTTTTCTATAAAAATTTCAGATGAAAAATTTTTTTATATAAATTTCACTTCAAAAATTTTTTTGTAAAAATTTTTCCACAAAAATTTCACATCAAAAATTTTTCCGCAAAAATTTCATATCAAAAATTTTGTTATACAAAATTTCGTATCAAAAATTTTTTTATACAAAATTTCACATTGAAAATTTATTTAAAATTAAAATTTGATATGAAAATTTCTTTTTTTAATTTTTCCCGAAATGTTTTTATAAATTTTTTTCATTATTTATCATTTGTCATGTAAAAATATTTCATATGAAAATTTCGCATTAAATTATTTTTACGTCAATATTTAAAAAAGTCACATCAAAAACTTTTTCTATAAAGATTTCATATAAACAATTTTTTTTATAAAAACTTAAAACATCAAAAACTTTTCATCAATTTTTTTTACGGAATTTTTATATAAAAAATTTCTACAAAAATTTCTTAACGAATTATTAGCGAAAGTTTATCTTACTCAATTAAAATATCATAAAATTAAGCTTTTAGAAACCAGCTACTACTTAAGTAGTAATTTATTTAATACCAAACACCTTCTTCGTTAAATACCAATAATTATAGTTTTCAATATAATCCCCTACGACGAAGCATATTTACGTTTATAATTATTTGTTATTAATACCTAAGAACTTTATGCAATTAACATGCCTTCGCAATAAAGACGGCATAATTTAGCCAAGTATATTATTCATAGATTTTATAGCTTGATTAGCCAACTATTTTTGTACAGCCCTTTTTTATTCGGACCTTTTTTTTCAAAGTTCCTTTTGGCCTACAGCGAAACTGGCTAAATATACAAATTTGTAGCTGGTGCATTTTTGTTGTAAACTTGTCAAAATTGTAGACATTTTAGCATTGGCTGC
This sequence comes from Stomorhina lunata, assembly GCA_933228675.1. Classification (NCBI taxonomy): domain Eukaryota; kingdom Metazoa; phylum Arthropoda; class Insecta; order Diptera; family Rhiniidae; genus Stomorhina; species Stomorhina lunata. The sequence goes on along the minus strand of OW121741.1, from coordinate 137,315,343 downwards.
ACGTTAACGAGATGTTTCCTCCCTTTAGGCCATAATGTTATTTCAAGTTTATTTTAGTTGTAGTTTTAGTTACCACCAATTAAGTTATTAGAGTTAACAACCGTTTTGTGTGTTTTTCAGCGAAAATCAACTCAAACAAATAGAAAATTTCAAAAGTGGAAAATGGAAAATAAACCAAAAAAAAAAAAGAAAGGAAAATGGAAAACTTTAACTATAGTTTGCATGTTTTGACTCGTTTTATTTTCGCTGTCTGGCTAAAAATTTAATCTTGTCCAAATGAACTATTAAACTTTTTAGGTTTTTTTTTGTGAAAAATAAAATTTATAGAGTAGAAAAATGAGGTTTTAAAATGAACTGCCAGAAAGGTATTATGGATAACTTTTTTATCTTTTTTGTAGACATTTACTAAGTTTGTTTCTTTTAAAGAAGACGAAATAAATAGACAATGAAAGTGTTGGTGGAAAATGTAAGTAATATGGTCTAACTTTTAAATTTATATCAAATGAATTATTTTCTTTAAAGAATAAGCCTAGATAAGTATTTTTTAAATATAAACACACAAGCAAAATTTTGTAGCAATCGACTTACCAGTGACAATATCTTCCATATCAGACACGCTACCGAAAATGACATAAATGTACCAAAATCTGAAAATTTAACAAAAACGCAGCAAACATATGTCTCATATGTAGACGTGGGCAGCCTAACCACCAGAAGCCGATGATTTTTTTAGTTTTTGTAAATATCACGATCATTAGTGAAACTCGCGAAAATGAGTATTATAATCTTAAATGTTGTTGCCCCATTATTTTTGAAAACACGTTTGAAATAAATGCAACCGAGTTGGGAATATTTTTCGAAACAGTTATAAATTATAATATTAAACAATTTAAGATTTTAGATAAAAAAGTATTTTTCAGATATTTTCGATAAAAAGGTTTATTTTTATAGAAAAAATGTTTGATAAAAATATTCTTCTTTGGAAAATTTTACGATAAAAATTATTTTTTTCTAGAAAATTTTTTGATAAAAAAATTTTTTAAAGAAAAATTTTTGGTAAAAAAATTTTCTATAAAAATTTGATAAAAAAATTTTTATAGAAAAATTTTTGATAAAAAATTATCTATAGCAAAATTCTTGATAAAAAAAATTTTCTTTAGAAAAATTTTTGATAAAAAAATTTTCTACAGAAAACTTTTGGTAAAAAAATTTTTTAAAAAAAAATTTTTGATAAAAAAAATTTTAAAAAAAATTTTTTTATAAATAAATTTTCTATAGAAAAACTTTAGATAAAAAAATTTTCTATTGAAAAATTTTTGATAAAAAAATTTTTTTAGAGAAAAACTTTTGGTAAAAAAATTTTTTACAGAAAAATTTCTGATAAAAAAAATTTCTATACAAAAATATTTGATAAAAAATTTTCTATAGAAAAACTTTAGATAAAGACATTTTCTTATAAAGTTTTACTGTAGCGTATTGCACTAAGAATCCCAATTTATTACAATTATGTATTATTGCAATAAATAGTTTCTAAAGAAAAAATTTTGAAAAAAAAAAAATCTATAAAAAAATTTTTGATAAAAAAATTTTCTACAGGAAAATTAAAAAAAAATTGTATAGACAAATTTTTGATAAAAAATTTTGTATAGAAAAATTTTTGATCAAAAAAATTTCTATATAAAAAAAAAAATAATTTATGACATAAAACTAAAAATAAATTTCTTTCAGAAAAATTTTTGATAAAAAAATTTTCTATAAAAAAATTTTTGAAAAAAAATTTTTTATAGAAAAATTTTTGAAAAAAAATTTTCTATAGAAAAATTTTTGAAAAAAAAAATTTCTATAGAAAAATTTTTGATAAAAAAATGTTCTATAGCAAAAGCTTTCTAAGAAAAATTTTTAATAAAAAAAAATTTTCTATAAAAAAATTTTTCATAAAAAAATTTTTTATAGAAAAATTTTTGATAAAAAAATTTTTTATAGAAAAAATTTTTGATAAAAAATTTTTTTATAGAAAAATTTTTGATAAAAAAAATTTTTATAGAAAAATTTTTGATAAAAATATTGTAAAAAAATCGAGTAGAAACCTTTTTTTTTAAACATCAGAAGTTCAAAAAAAATAATTCCTATTTAAGTAAAAAGTATAAAAAACGGCAACTCTATCGTCGATTTTTTTGTTCTGTTCTCTTTGACCTCTGCTTATATGACTTTGGTAAGTTGTTGGTAAAGATTTCACCTTAGTAGTGAAGGGTATCATATAGTCGGTCTCGCCCGACTATAGCTTTTTCCTACATGTTTTCTTTAAAACCTTTCCTTTCATAGGTGGAAACAGCATAAAAATATTATTATAAGAATAAAACGACAGAGTTATTTAAAAATCATAATTAGATTTAAATCTGAATATAATGATTCTCAAATACAGTCATTCATCTCCTTATCATTTGCTTAAAATTCTAACCTTTCTTTAGAATTGAAAATGTAAATTTAAGTATATCTTTAAACAACATTTACATGATTAACCATCATAACCTTGAGTAAATCTTAACGGAAAACAAATACGTTTGACATTAAATATAATTTAGAGTATAAAATATTGTATTATTATGTTTTTTCCAGTTAAAGTTTTTTATCTGATTTAAGATTGATGACTTGTGAGATTACGAAAACATATACTACCGAATGACTACCTGTGTAAAGTTTTCATATTAAATAATAAAAAATATATACAAGAAAATGTCTTTTTAATTTGAGTTATACTGTTTTTTATATACATACACATATACATATATCAGCCATAAACCCTTCATATGTTCGACAACAAAACAAACAATACAAAAGGATAAGAAAGCTGGAAAAAAACTTAGGATAAAAGAAAATAAAGATTTAGGGAAAAGAAAAGAGAAGACCTAAAATTGAGGATATTTTCTTGTAGAAATTTCATGATTTTCATATTTACATTAAATAGAAAATAATTTAATACCATTACCGTTTCCACTCTTTTTTTTCTTGTTGCTACCTTTTCTTGGCACCCTCCTCATCTTCCTCGTTTTTGAGTTAAATACAGGTGATTTAGCTAAAATGTTATTGTATCTTGTATGTCTTCATGTTGGCACAATGTCAGTTTTATACACTTGAATTTCTAAAGCAAAGCCATTTTATGGGAAAATATATACAAGACATTTTGCTACTTTTTTTTGCTACATCAAAGTTAACAGCACAACGACAACGATGACAACGACAAATCAATTTCAATGTCCTTAAGGAGGAATTGAATTTAACAAAAGTGTGTGTTATAAGAAAAAAAACAAACTAAAGCACGCACACTTATACAACTGCAAGCTCTACATAAATGAAAGGAAAGAGAAAATAAGCCAAGAAAAGGATGAAATCTTATACAATTACTTTCAATGCCTTTTCCATTATAATCGCAGGATTTGTTATGTTCTTTTTATTTCATTTTATTTCATTTGGTTTCGTTTAAGTCTGCTGTTCTAAGAAGTGATTTTAAAGTGGCATTTTATAATCGATTTTATTGAAAATTGTTACTGAAATGTTAATTTAATCTTTTGATTTATTTTAAAGTGATTTTCACTTTGACATTTTAAATTAAATTTAGTTTTTTTTAATAAAATTAAACAAAATTTACATATATGTGTAATTCTCGGAAATTGCCTTAAGTCAAATCTAATCAAATGACTAAAGGTATTTTTAGCAATATAAAGACATAAAAGGTCAATATTTTAAGAAGGCTAAATTCACTTCGATCACCTGCGGTGTTTCGTCTAGAAAGCAAAGGAAGATAATTATTTTTGTTCCCTGCTAGATTTGTTTAAAAATTTAATCCTGTTATCGTTCAATAACTAAATTTTCAATTAGTTTTTAAATTTGTTAATCCTAATATACATAACACAATTTTTATATCCTTCACCACCATAGGTGGAAAGGGTATTATAAGTTTGCGCTGATGTCTGTAACGCATAGAATTATTTATCTTAGACCCACCTTTTAGTATACCAATAGGCTTAGAATCACTTTCTGAGTCGATTTAGCGATGTCCGTCCGTCCGTCTGGCTGGCTGGACCACCATGGAGACTTTGTAATCAAACTACAGGTCGCAATTCTATAGATAATTTGATGAAATTTGGCACAGATGATTTTTTTGATAGTGGGACCATGGTTGTTAAAATTGATCGAAATAGGTCTACTATTTATGGTACCTCCCATAGGTCCCACTTCGCGGAATTGATATATTGGCCATAAATATCAATATTTTTTCACGAAATTTTCAACAAATACTGCTTACGTAAACCTAAATCACTGTACTAAATTTCGTTGAAATCGGTCCACATTTGACCATAGCTCCCATATAAACTCTTGTGTTAACCCTTCAACTTTAATTGGATTTGTGCCCTTCAAATGAGCCTTTGGGTCAATATGACCCAGCAATGAAATATTAAAAAAATTTTATATGTAACATAGGATTTTTATACCCTTGACCACCATAGGTGGAAAGGGTATTATAAGTTTGTGCTGATGTATGTAACGCATAGAAATATTTGTCTTAGACCCATCTTTTAGTATACCAATAGGCTTAGAATCACTTTCTGAGTCAATTTAGCGATGTCCGTCCGTCCGTCCATCTGGTTGACTGGGCCCCCATGTAAACCTTGTAATCAAACTACAGCTCGCAATTCTAAAGATAATTTGATGAAATTTGGCACAGATAATTTTTTTGATAATGGAACCATGACTATTGAAATTTGTCAAAATCGATCCATTATTTATGGTACCTCCCATAGGTTCCACTTCCCGGAATTGATATATTGGCCACAAATATCAATATTTTTTCACAAAATTTGAAAAAAATACTGTTTATGTAAAGATAAATCACTGTACCAAATTTTGTTGAAATTGGTCCACAATTGACAATAGCTCCTATACAAACTCGTCTGTCAGAACGCACTAAATGAGAGAAAAATCTCTAAAACGCTCGTAAATCTGAAGATAATGAGAATTCATTGCTACTTAAATTAGTTATTTCTCAAAATTGAGTTTTTGGCACAAATTTCAGTATATTTATACCCTTCACCACCATAGTTGGAAAGGGTATTATAAGTTTGTGCTGATGTATGTAACGCATAGAAATATTTGTCTTAGACCCACCTTTTAGTATACCAATAGGCTTAGAATCTCTTTCTGAGTCGATTTAGCGATGTCCGTCCGTCTGTCTGGTTAGCTGGCTGGACTTCCATGTAAACCTTGTAATCAAACTACAGGTCGCAATTCTAAAGACAATTTGATGAAATTTGTCCACATTTAACCATAGCTCCCATACAAACTCTTCTTTAAAAACGCACTAAATGAGCCAAAAAACACTAAAACGCTCGTATTTTTGAAGATAGTGAGAAAATATGATTTTTTGCATACTTAATTTTTGTAAAAATTGTAATCAGTTTACCAAATTTTGAGATAATCGGCCCACATTTGACCCTAGCTCTCATATAAGGCCAATTGACGGAAAAAAATATATAAGTTTTAAGAAAATGTTTGTTTTTTGGCTTTATACAGGACAAAAGAAAACACCTTTTCCTTAGTGGCGAAGGGTATCGTTTGGTCGGGCTTGACCGACTATAGCACTTTCTTACTTGCTTTTTATAAATTTTCTAGTTTAATTTATTTCTGTTCCTTAAATTTAATGAATTTAGGCTTTAAATTTTTTATTGCTTTTACTTAAAACATAAAAACTTATGTAAACGCATTAGCGACATTAATCTCTAAATAAAATATTAATTAACACATTTTATGCCAACATATACAAACAAATTCACTAATACTTTAACACGTTGAAGTTGATGGGTAATAACCCAGCAAAACAGGTTACTAATTAACAACCTTTAGCTAAAGAAAATTGGAATTATTCTTAGGGACATTTGTTTTGTCATTAAAACCTCAGGAAAGTTGTTAAAGTGAAAAGCTGCTTAAAATAAAGTAATATCTATATTTTTTGCTGGGATACAATACAATAAATTCTCCGTCAGAAAAATTTTAAAAAAATGTTTAAATTTATAGCACGTATTATTTGATTAAGTTTGATAGTTAGAATTCAATTCTGCTATCAAAAGCTTGTCAAATAGTAACAATGATTTGATAAAGAAGAGACCCGCGTTTCTGGATGATTTTAAATGTTTTCTTTCCTAAATATTCGATAAGAAAGAAAAAAAAAAACTACTTTAAATGTACTTTGTTTGGAACACACTTTTATAAATTTTTCCTCAAGTTTTTCAGTAAAAAATTTTTTATTGAAAATATTTCGATTAATATTCATAATTAAAAAATGCACATAATTTACCACCCAAATATAAAAGCTTGTGATAGTAGAAGAAAAATTCTTCTTTTTTCTTTAATTTTAGAAGTTTTCGATTAGAGGGTGAATTTTAGTACAATTTAAAAAAAAAACATATACTGATACTAAGTCTATATCTTGTGAACTATTCAAAATAATGCTTTTCTCCTTTTAGCAAATTTTTATCTTTGAAAAAGATCTAAAAGTTTTGCATTGAGATAAAATTAGAAATACAAAAAAAAATTTTCGTCATAGATTTTTATTGTTGAGGATGGAAAATATAAATAATCATTTATGATATCACTTATGAGTCAAAAATTATTTTTTTTTTGTGTGAGAAAATTGTACCCTTCATGCGACTCTTCAAAAAGTATCTTAGTATAATGACTCGTTTTGCTGATTAGAATATGACTTCACACATTTTGCTAGATTTGTAAAAAAAAAACATAAAGTTTTTATAACTAAACACAGTACAACAAGTCATATCTATTTTCGAACAGTGAAGTTGCGTTAATAATTACAGAAATTGATGTTGCCGAGACCGAGGATAGATCTTAGGCTGCTGAATATGATATGTTAAGCTTAGTAGTCGACGTGCTAACCAACCAATTACCCACATTTTACAAGATTTTTTTGTGCTATTTTAAACTATTCGCTTGCTAAGCGTCTATGAGTCTTTTTGTATATTTGATCACCAAACTGATTGCACACATTCTGCTTTCAAATAGTCTCTTTCGAGGTATTTTCTGAGTCTTTTTGTGGTCTTTTTTGATCACTTAACTGATTAAAATAACATAAAAATCAGTCGTATTAAGTTCGTTTGCACGATAAGATTTTGACTACACATTCTGCAAGAATTGTTTATGTTTTTATAAACAAGTCGTTTTCTAAGTATTTTAAGGAATCTTTTTCAGATCACCAAGCTGATTGATCAGTTTTTGATTATCTAAACGAATCCCAAAAGACTCATTTTGCTGATGTTATCGTCAACAATCACCAAATTGCTAGCTGGGACAAGGATGTATGCATGTATGGAAGTATGGGTGATGGATCGATGGATGGAAGGATGTATAGATGGACGGATGGATGGATGGATGGATGTATAGATGGCTGGATGTACTGGCGGGTGGATGCATGGAAGTGTAGATGTATGGATGGATGGGTGGAAGTATGAATGTATGGATAAACCTTGTGCAGTTTTTCAGAAATTTAAAGTCAAATTTTAAGTAAAATTTTGCAAACATACTCTATTTATTTTTTGTGGGGTAAAAAAACTTAAACTCTTGTAGAAAAAATCTACGAAAAAAACTAAAAAGTGTATTTTTTGAAAAATTTTGCTTGAAATTTGACTTTAAGTTTCTGAAAACTGTAAAAGGCACATAAATAATATTTCGTCACTTAAAATGTGAAAGAGCGTAACTAACAAAAATAGGTATTGATTTATTGATTTATTATGGACTTATTCCGATTAGAAGTATCAAAAATAACGAAAAAATAATTTTTATTTTTGCATTTGTAGCGCACTCTTGCATTTCAGGTGACGATTTGCAGTTAAAGTTTATTTTATTGTTTATGTAAAACAATTTCAAAAATTTCAAAAATTTCAAAAAAGAAAACCCAGTTGACCTTCTTTTGCAATTAAAATTTTGGTACCACTGTGCGCTGATGGATGACAGAAATCAATAAAGAGTGTTTCGAATAAAATTGGTAGGCCAATGATTGAAAGACTACCAAGTAGAGCTTGGTTTATTCTTCAAAGTTTCGGAAATAATTGAAGAACTTTTTAACGGTAAACTCAATTATTATGAAATTGTGTATTTTCACGTTATTCTTATTAAAATCACTATTAGTTGATAGCTTTTCATAATGTAAAACATAATGTAGTTTGGGGATCGTCGACGGTTAGTTTGTAACATTTTCGAAGTCGGTTAAGCTTAACTTTATGACAAATGTTCCTTAAGTCTTTAGGATATACATGTATACACTATGTGCTATTTTATCAAAATTTCGAGATTTAAGTAGATTTATGTCATTCCGGCTAAGGCCTGATATGGGAGCTAGGGTTGATTGTGGATCGTTGCTACGAAATTTCTGTTATTGGTTTATATATACCGAAAACTCTTTTCTGGGAAGAATCCCTATAGGAGGTACCCAAAATAGTAATCCGATTTTGCCTAAAAAAGTATAGGGTCCTTTGACCAAAATGTGCCAAAATGTTAAAACAACTCAGGGAGTAATTCTGGGTCGATTGGTATGCTAAAAGGTGGGTCTCAGACCAATATTTCTATGCGTTACAAAAATCAGCACAAACCCAATATATCTTTCAACCTGGGGTGGTGAAGGGTACAAAAACTCAAGCTTATTCTAAATTTTATTATTAACCCATTGATATATTTTTCAACCTCTTTAAAAATTACAAATTTTAGAAAAAATTTAAAAAAATAAATTAACATTTTGTGATTTTGTATTCCAATTTGACTTTGATAGTGGAAGATATCATATCATTCGTCAATACGGACTTTTATACTTCTTTTACCTAAAATTTTAACCACAAATGTAGTAACATTTAATCATATTTAGTTCGAACTGGTATAATATACAATAAGCCAATACTTGCTCATTCTTTAGTCGCTCGTTGTAAACTCATCAGACATAAATACTTGATATTAACATTAAAAAAAATCCGCTGTTGCATCAAAATATTAAACTACAGCTTCATTTAATCATTAAGTAGGAGAAGGTTGCCTCTGTTATACCTTCAGCAAAACAAAGTATGTAGTTATGTACCAACACACAGAAATATAAACAAAATGTAATTATATGCAATTTATATAAACGCATATGCAGGCAATATTCATAGCTAAATATATAGACATATTTAACGTTTTAAACATATGATTATTACCACGAGTTGTAGGGCAAAAACAATAGATTTCAATGAATACTAAATATTAAAGTTAAACATTAGAATAGAACAAGGCGTTGGCTGTGACACATGTTCAGAGTGTCTGTAGTTGAATGTTAAAATTAAACAAACTAGTTGTTGCTGCTGTTGCTGTTTGCAATAAATATATACTACAATATATAGATAAGTATGTATGTGTAGTTGTATATTAATATATTTACATGTAGTTAAGTGAATAATAGGAAAGTAGGAAAAACAACATCATCAATTATTAAACACTTAATATTAAACTGAGTTTAAAATGTTTATATTACGAGTACAACAAGTACAAGTACACACTCGATACACAATATATGTACTTGTGTACTTGTATTATGTTCTCAGTACTCTCAATATACATTAGCAATGTTTAAAATTTGTATATAATATAACATCATTTAAGTTTAATTACATGCTGTATATTTAGATTTAAAACATTAAAATATAAATTTTATATACTTTAAACACAGACAAACGAACGTAGGATGTCTAATAACTGTTTCATTAGCACACATATTTAGATATACATGTAATGGAAATTATCTCATTTATTTACTGTGTTGGTAGTAGAGTGTGTATCTGTTTGTAATATTTATAAAACTATTATTACATTTAGGTGGATTTGGTTACAATTATTTCATTAGGTTTCATTTTATTTTATTGTTTTTGTTTTTGTAAGTGTTAACCATTTATTTGTTTCTAAACATCTGTTTTAGATTTTTGTATATATGTATGTGTGTTAGACTGAGAGATAGAGTGCGATAGTGTGTGTTTGTAACATGTTATTACAACACATTTATCCATATATTTATTGTGTTATTTGTTGTCTTCAGGCTATAATAATATTTATTTTAAAATTTTAAATTAACATTTTTAAATGCCCACATATATATCAATTATAGTATAAGCATTAAGGTAGGAAATAGCAAAATGTTTTGAAGTTTTTGTTTACAAACGTACAGTGATGTATTAGATAATAGTAATTAACAATAGTTTAGATCAAAATAGACTGAAACAAGCATATAAAAATAAGTTTCATTAATAATATTATGGATTATAAAAAATGGAATAAGCTCTGAATATTCAACTATTTGGACTTGTTATTACGATGGACTGAAATGAGCTGAGAAGAAAAAGTAGCATAAAATATTCCGTAATCTCGCTATGAAAATTTTCATAAAATCCAAATTTTGACATTTGACCGTGGCGATTAAAGGGTTAATCTCTTCCAATATTAAAAAAAACCATTTAGCATAGGTTTTCCATAAACTAAGTAATAATATTAATTATCTTTTTTGTTAAAATTGAATACAAGTAAAGTCTACCGAGCATTTACTCGAATTTGCCCCAAAAATTTACATTTTCGCGAAATTGTTCAATTTGAAATCGCAGGTACGTCAAAACGGTTCAGGACATCGACGACTTTTGGGTTTTCTTCTCCAATTTGTCTGTTTTAACACACTGGAGAGCAAATTCTAAATTTATAATATTTGTTGAACAAAATTTTCAAAAGATTAAAAAATGATTTTTGAAACCGACCTGAGAAAAATGTACCATTTTCCAACATAAAAAAAACTAAGTAGATTTGATTATGTTTAAATAAAACTGAACTATTAACTTGTAACAAGCCATTAAATGATCATGTCTAACTTTGAAATTTCTTTACTTACAGCATACAATTTTTGGTGCATATCCATAGGCGCGTTTTCAAGGACATAAATTTTCGGGGGAAAACTGCAATTACTTTTAAACTACTTCATGGATTTTTGTCTTTAATGATTTGAAATAAAGCTGTATTAGTTCTCTTAAATATTGTATTATATTTTCCTGTAAAAATTATTTAAATTTCGCAAAAATAAAAAAATAATCCATTTTTTCCCCATACAAATGGGCTCTTAAGCTTTAGACTCTATGCGCGCCCATAGAACGTTGTCCGATTTGGCTCAAATTTTCAGATCTTAACTTTTAGACCCAGTGTCACAATATTCCGTAGAAAAAAATATAAAATTCGAAAAATCATTTTCCTTCATACAAAAAATTGTCACCCTAACGTTCAGTATTGAACGAAATTTGTCCAGTTTTAAGAAAATTTTTGTGTTTTCGAACATATTACAAAAAAGTCAAGCAGATTTTTCAACTTTTTGAAATGCAGTTATATAGTCCCATATATTTTCTTTAGATTTCAAAAACAAAAAGTAACGCAAGTTCATAAACGAAAATCGAATTTTATAAAAATGGCCAATTTTAATTTTAAAAGAGGTCAATTGGTTTTCGTTTTTTGAAATTTTTGAAATTTTTGAAATTGTTTTATATAAACAATAAAATAAACTTTACAACTGCAAGACATTATTTATGAAACTTGTACAGTTTTTCATAAATTTATTTTTGAACCCCCTAAACGTGCATTTAATGAATCATCCGCCATATAGACCTGATAAGGCAGCCAATGACTCGATTTTTTTTGGAATTTCAAAAATAAATTGCATGGTTTAAGAATTTTGCAGTGACCGCTTCGAAAATTAGATTATGAAAAGGCAAAATAAAATTTTTATACTAAAATTAGTTTAAACTCCAAAATGTCTTTAGAAAATATTTTAATTTTTATATAATTTTCCACAAAAATATTTTCTATGAGAATATGTTAATACAGAAAAATTTGTATAAGAAAATTATGATGTGAAAAATTTACCACGAAAAAAATATTCCGTAAGACAAATTTGTTATATGAAAAAATTTTGTGAGTGTATTTATTATGAAAAAAAAAAAAAATAATATTCCGTAAAACAAATATGATTTATAAAAAAAGGCAAAAAGTGTATTGCACTAGGATCCCAGCTGAAATTTGTGTTAGGTCATTATCATCCAATTAAATGCAGATCGAAAACGACACACTTTATATAATTTGCGAATTAAAGTAAATACGAATTATAGTGTCTATACAAATATCAAGATAAAGCAAAGATTATTGTCTGAACAAAAACACACAACATTTTTTACTTGGAAAATTTAATACCGACCAAATTTTAATTTAAAACAGATAAAACAATGCAATCGTCTGTGAAGCCCGACCATACTAGGGTCAAAGGTGTTCTTTTTCCTGTATAAAGGCAAATATTTGTTAAATTTTGCGATCATACAAAAATTTTATCAGAACTTATATATTTGAGCTGTTTCCGTCATTTGGTCTTATGTGAGAGCTTGGGTCAAATGTGGACCGATTATCTCCAAATTGATTACGAGTTTTACACAAATTATGTATGCAAAAAATGAACTCAAGATTCGCATTATCTTTAGATTAATGAGTGTTTTAGGGATTTTTGTCTTATTTAGTGCATTTTGATCGAAGAGTTTGTATGGGAGCTATGGTCAAATGTGGACCGAAATTTGGTACAGCGATTTTGGTTAACATAAGCGGTATTTGTTCTAAATTTCATGAAAATATATTGATATTTGTAGCCAGTATATCAATTCGGGGAACCATCAATAATGGACCGATTTTGACTAATTTCAATAGCCATGGTCCCACTATCAAAAAAATGATCTGTGCCAAATTTCATCAAATTGGTTTACATCGGGGTCCAGCCAGACGGACTTACTGGCATCGCTAAATCGACTCAAAAAGTGATTCTAACGAAACTTGGTACAGCGATTTCTGCTTAAATAAGCAGTATTAAGTTTAAATTTCATGAAAACATACTCAAATTTGACGCCAACATCTTAGTTTCGAAAAATCAGACCTATGGGAGGTACCAAAAATAATTTAACGATTTTAATTATTTTTACTAGCCAAATTGCCAAAGTTACCAAATTACCTTTATAAATGCGACCTGTACTTTGAATAGAAGGTTTACAATGGGGGTCCAGCTAGATGGACTGACATCGCAAAATCGACTCATTTTAAGTCTTTTGGCAAACTTAAAGGTAGATCTAAGACCAATGTTTCTATGCGTTACATACAGCAGCACAAACTTATGATACCCTTCCACCTATGATAGTGAATTGTATAAATACAACTAATGGTTGATGGATTAAACAGACTTTTCTGAACTTCCCGGCCAAGTTTTTGATATTGCTGGTGAACGATGCAATGTTCAGGAAGAGTTCCGGACAAAAAATTTCTTAAAAAAATTTTGTGTGGCAAGCAATTTGCAGTTGTGGCACAGGCCAAGCGCCTGTGGCTTCAGGCATGAGAAATTTATAAAGTATCTACAAATACAGCTTTTACCTTTTTTGATATAGCGCCGACTGCCCTTATATGTTTAGCTTGATTTGGCATCATGCCACTATGCTCACTTGAGTGTCATTCAAAACTTTCCACTTGAGTGGAAAAAAATAAAACATCACATTAAAGGTACCACAGAACATTTTCGATTTAAAGCTTAGGTGTATATAAAGTAGGGGATGTTGACTACCAAGAAAAATTTCTGGTTGGGTTTAACTTGGTAAGCCCAGACTTATCTTGGTTATCCTTCTTCTCAACTGTGGACACTGACCTCCTCGTGGCATCATCCGGGGAACGACGTTAACATCCGTTAATGTAGTGAGCTAACACGTGCCGCAAGTTCTCCCATAAGAACAATACAAATATGGGTAAGGACGTCGGGCTAGTAACCCACTCCTGGAAAAAACAGTTACTATGAAAAAGCTTAAATTTTTCATAGTAACTTGTCATCATAGTAACTTGTCATCGAAGTTTTGGACGTCCTCTTTCCTAAACTTCGATATCAGGACCAAGTAGAGGAGCCTTTCAAAGCTTGGCCTACGAATATGAGTGTAACACTGAAGCTCATTGAATTATTAAATATGCTCGGCATTTGATCTTGTAAATATAGGCCATTTAAGCAAATAGGTAAGGACCACTCCTCCATTCTGGTGATACAAGCAACTTAAAAGTCTTTAATGGAAGGCCTTCGAACAAAAAAAAATCGATAACTTTATAAATACCGATTAATAAATCAACATTTCGTATTTTGAATAGTTTTAATTGAGTATGGTTTGAGCTTTATCTATAATATTAATACGCAAGCACCCATTTATTATCCCCTTTTACCCTTTAATTATACACTCATTTCTGGAAAATTTTATACCATTTGAAAGGTATTTTTCCGTAGATCAGACGAATCTATATTTTATTAAAATCGGTTCAGTTTTAAAAAATCGGTTTGGTATATAAAAATCTTACTAACACAATAAAGAAAACTCATATGCATATGAAATTCACTATTAAGAATCAAACAAAAGAAATTGTATGCAAACATGTTTTTGTTTTTGTTTTTATTATTTTTGGTGAGTGGTGAGAATAAAAGAGTATATTTGTGGGGAGATAGTGGTAGACAAAGACAAAAATAAAGAGTTTTTGTTTTGTAAAATAATAGCAACAAAAACTATTGGTATTATTTTTATTATTTGTGGTTATTGAGTAAAAGACAAAATTAATATTTTGGAGGATTTGACAAAAAAAAGTGCTTAAAATGTAAACCTTTCAAATTTTAATTATTTGAAGTTAAATTTTTATGGAATTTTGTTTTTTGGGTTGGTTTATTGGGATAAAATTTTCGAGTGATTGATGAATAAATATTGTGTTAAAAAATTAAATAATATTGCAGTTAAGGGCACGCATGAGATCATTAAGAGCTATTTTACAATGCCAATTTTTTTAAGAGTCACAGTAGTAAAGAGTTGGATAAGAACATTGTGACTTATACCCAAAAAGGATGTTACCGATTAAAAAAACAGTCTTTTGAAGGAAAGTTTATAATATATACAGATTATTATCAAGAAAAGGAATTAAATGATCGGTCTGAATCAAATGTAAATTCAAAACTGATTAATGTTTAGAAAATGCTATAATATCAGGAAGGAATATTAAAAGGCAAATCTTGCATTGCGACTGGAATGGTTTTAAACTGTAAGCTTCTACAGATTCCAAGTACTTCGTGGTTCTCGCGGTTAATTATGCAGTTAAATGATAATAAATTTTGAATATTAGGATCTTTGTTAAAAAGTTAAATAAGACCTTGATTTCTCCATCATTTTTGTCAGTCCGTTAGTAACGCTTACAAGTTTATCTGTTCATCACTTCACAGAGCATTTTGACATCGGTAAAGCAAGATGTTTTGATAAGAGCTACTAAGTCTAACACTTTTTCCTTCTCATTCACTTCTGATATGCAAAAACGGTTTATTATGGAATATCTTGAATCAGTAAACTCTTCGAGAGCTACACAATTTTTAATTATAGTTTTGCCAATTTGGCCAATTCGACGCTCTATTGTACGAAGTGACATAGAAATCAATGAGATCAATTTCTCCACATATCCGTTTAGCCCGAGCAATTTTAAAAACTTGCTACATCGACACTGTCATTTTTGACTTAAAGCTCTGATTGTATGAGTTTTCATTTTATAGAGAAGTAGCACTCAGGCAAATACTGCCTATACAATTGCGTATGGAGTTACAAATTGGGTAACCTTATTTGGAAAGGGGATGGTAGAGAAGAGAAAGGTATATCTATTTTTACAACAGTGAAGTTGCGCCATTTGTTGTTATTTAGACGCATTTTTTTGTTTTACAGCCAATTTTATTTATTTTTCGTAGACGGCGTGTTATTGCTGTAGTCTTACCGCCGACGGAAGATGCTGTGGTAATTAATAATTGTAATTCTGTTATCATTGACTCCCAGTGGAACATAGGGCCTTAAATTTAATAGAAATTAATAATTACAGAAATTGTTGTTGCCGAGACCGGGGATCGAACCCAGGCTCAATGTGATATTACGTGCTAACCAACTAAGCCACAGCACGGGAAATTTGTATTCACAATGAACTAGATGACGGTCGATTGTGTCGACCGCAGGATACGCTAGTTTAACTTAATGTAACTACAAATTTCATTCGAAACACTCTTTATAAACAAAATTGTTTTATTTCAATACCTATAAAAGTCATGAAATAATTTTGTTAAATTTGTTATTGACATTTTGTAGAATTTTTGTTTTATTTAAGAATTCTGATTTTATTAAACAACACTGTGCTACAGGAAAGCTACACATAATTGTCATCTGAAACTTCGGTTTTATAAAGGTTCTGGAATTATGGGTTTTCCCTAACTATTACGTTGGACAATTCTTAATAGAAAAATTCATAGTAAAACTTGTGTATCACTGTGTAATAATTACACAAGCAGAACAATTAAAATGTTGGAATTGTCTGTTTGTGTTTTACATAAACAGGCTTAAATCGTTTTTTGTTTAACAACAAATTATGTTGGGTAAACAAAATTATGCCAAAGAAAATTATTTAAATAAAATACGAAATTTGTTTGTTTTCTTTAAAATTAATTTGGCATATATAATCTCTAGTACATAAACATTCATAGATACACATACATAAAGACATTTATTATTCAAATTGATGAATTTTCTAACTGTAAATGTCACTTATAGACATTAAAACAAAAAAGTAAAATACAAAAGAAAAATATAAAAGAGAAAGACAGTAAAAGAGACAGAGAGAGAGAGATAGAGAGAAAGGGAAGATTATACTATGACAAAACTCTGGCTATAATTATAATCATCATAATCGTTTGCAATTAGTTATCTCGTAATTTAAGTTCTGCTCAAAACATTAGCAGACAAAATTCTTAAAAAGAAAAATTAAAACAAAAACTTTCTAAATTATTACCTTCTATTACCAACAGCTCTTACTTGTACTTGCTTATGAGTAGATACTTAAGAGGAAACCTTAAGTCATCTTGTTCAGCTTTAGAAAAGGAAAGATGATGTGTAACCGAAAAGAACAATTATTTTATATTTATGTGTTGTAAAGTGTAAAAAGTGTAAGAATTATGAAGTTTTATTTTTCATTTTGGTAATAAGTTTTCTTTCCTTCTTTTTTCTGTTGGCAATTACAAATGTCATGAGAAATGTTTTAAGTTTTGTATTGCCGGTTATTAAATTAAGATAATCGGTTTTAAATGAAAGTTTTGAAATTATATAGATACAATGAAAAGTAGTCTAAGTTCTGAGTTAAAGGTTGTATAAGAGTAGAAATATGAAGTTTGTAGGTAAGTAAATTTTTAAATATTTTAAGTAAACTATTTAGAAATGATAGTGAATTTTCGTTAAGGCAAATCAAATGCTGAAGTTTTTTTTTTATAGTCGAGACAGTATTTTTCAAACTCAAAAAATTTCCCTTTTAACCACCTGACGGTATAATTTGCATCATTTACACATCATTTGAGTCATCCGATCTTAACCCCTTGACGTATTTCCACGAGTCTGACTCGTGGTACAATTTCTGTGCCTAACATGATTATTTATAACGAGTCTGACTCGTTTTGCGACTATTCTTAAGCATCAAAACTGGTTTGTTTAGTGCAAGTTGTATGCGAACAGTTGGAAGCGAACTTTGTTACACTAATTGATACGTCAATTAATTAATTATTAATTATTGCATTTTTAGAGACAAGTACTAAGCAATTCCTTTAGCATTTCTTTAAGCGTTAAAATTTAAATAAGCTTAAATTCTTATTGTTATTTCATGCAATATTCAACATTATCAAAATAGTTGACGACATCATCATTGTTTTCATTTCTAGGGGCAATAATTTATTGTTAACCCACAAAAATGTTAAATGCATTTAAGTGTAACAGCATCAAATTGCCTACCGAAAAACAACAATGAGATAAAGTAGGAAATATACAGTTTTTTGCGTACGTTTGTTGCAAATTGAGCTTTATAGAGTTACAGGGAAAAACTAGAGGTGTTCGTTTTTCACTAACTAAAGTTTCTATTTATTAAAATTGCTTCACAGAATCTAGACAGTTAAACCCAAATTACTAAATTTCTAAGTCTTTTAATATTGTGGTTTATAGGCTATTATGATATTGGAATGGGGAACCCCTAATGAAATTTGAGTTAATTGCTTCTCTTCAATGAAGTACTTTGTGAAAGTTCGACACAAAGTTACTCTTCTCTCGGCTTTGCTCATTCATTGCATGTAATTATAGTAGTGTAGCATTATTTACTGTGACAAAAAGGGATATGTATTAGGGTAAGTCGTTTTATTCACTTTTTGATCTAATTGGATTCTTATATTGTAGTAAAATTTAGTTACTCTTGCATATCAATCGGGTACGAGCCCG
This sequence comes from Stomorhina lunata, assembly GCA_933228675.1. Taxonomy (NCBI): domain Eukaryota; kingdom Metazoa; phylum Arthropoda; class Insecta; order Diptera; family Rhiniidae; genus Stomorhina; species Stomorhina lunata. The sequence continues at coordinate 137,296,912 of OW121741.1, read as the reverse complement.
CGTAACTAGATCAAAGTCTACTACATGTATTTTTATTCGTTCGTATTGATAGGAGGCCTTACGGCCAGGAGCCGAAGACTTTTTGTAATTATCGCAAATGTCACGATCATTAATAAAACTCGTGAAAAGTATTCAGTTAAGATTTGGATGTTAACAAAGTCAGTCAGAAACCAAATACAATTTTTTTTTTAACATCGTTGTGCGAATATTTTTCGAAACAGAATAAATACTAATATTAAGCAATTCTAGATTTTTCTGTATAAATATTTTAGAAAAAGATATTTTTTAGGTAAAAAAATTTCGATAAAAATATTAACAAAAAAAATAATACATTTTTTAGAAAAAATTTTTCTCTAGAAAGATCATAGATCATAATATTTTTCTGTAAAAAATTTTCGATAAATTTTCCAATTTATTTTTCTACAAAAATTTTCAATAAAAATTTTTTACTGCATAAAAATGTTTTTCCATACAAAAAACTGTTTGATAAAATATTTGTCTATTAAAAAAGTTTTCAATCAAGAAATGTTTCTATAGAAAAATCCTTTTCTATAAAAAATTTTCGATAAAAATACTTTTTTAAAGAAATATTTTTAATTAAAAAAAATTTATAGAAACATTATGAATAAAAAAAATTTATATTTTTCTACTTTTTGGACAAATTTTTGATAACAAAATTTTCTATACAAAAATTCGATCAGATTTCGATCAAGATGTAGAAAAATGTTCATTGAAAATATTTTTTTAATAAAAAAATTTTCGATAAAAATATGTTTCTATAGAAAAATTTTCAATAAAAATATTTTTCTATATTAAAGATTTTTAAGAAAATAGTTTTCTATAGAAAAATGTTTGATGAAAATATTTTTCTATAGAAAAATTGTCTGTAGAAAAATTTTCGATAAAACATTTTTCTAAAAATTTTTCTATAGAAAAATTTTCGATAAAAAAATTTTTCTATCGAAAAATTTTCGATAAAAAATTTTTCTATAGAAAAATTTTCGATAAAAAAATTTTTCTATCGAAAAATTTTCGATAAAAAAATTTTTCTATAGAAAAATTTTCGATAAAAAAATTTTTCTATCGAAAAATTTTCGATAAAAAATTTTTCTATACAAAAATTTTCGATAAAAAAATTTTTCTATAGAAAAATTTTCGATAAAAAAATTTTTCTATACAAAAATTTTCGATAAAAAAATTTTTCTATAGAAAAATTTTCGTTAAAAAAATTTTTCTATAGAAAAATTTTCGTTAAAAAAATTTTTCTATAGAAAAATTTTCGTTAAAAAAATTTTTCTATAGAAAAATTTTCGTTAAAAAAATTTTTCTATAGAAAAATTTTCGTTAAAAAAATTTTTCTATAGAAAAATTTTCGTTAAAAAAATTTTTCTATGGAAAAATTTTCGTTAAAAAAATTTTTCTATAGAAAAATTTTCGTTAAAAAAATTTTTCTATAGAAAAATTCGATCAGATTTCAATCAAGATGTAGAAAAATGTTCATTGCAAATATTTTTTTATAAAAACATTTTCGATAAAAATATGTTTCTATAGAAAAATTTTCAATAAAAATATTTTTCTATATTAAAGATTTTAAAGAAAATATTTTTCTATAGAAAAATGTTTGATGAAAATATTTTTCTATAGAAAAATTGTCTGTAGAAAAATTTTCGATAAAACATTTTTCTAAAAATTTTTCTATAGAAAAATTTTCGTTAAAAAAATTTTTCTATAGAAAAATTTTCGTTAAAAAAATTTTTCTATAGAAAAATTTTCGTTAAAAAAATTTTTCTATAGAAAAATTTTCGTTAAAAAAATTTTTCTATAGAAAAATTTTCGTTAAAAAAATTTTTCTATAGAAAAATTTTCGTTAAAAAAATTTTTCTATAGAAAAATTTTCGTTAAAAAAATTTTTCTATAGAAAAATTTTCGTTAAAAAAATTTTTCTATAGAAAAATTTTCGTTAAAAAAATTTTTCTATAGAAAAATTTTCGTTAAAAAAATTTTTCTATAGAAAAATTTTCGTTAAAAAAATTTTTCTATAGAAAAATTTTCGTTAAAAAAATTTTTCTATAGAAAAATTTTCGTTAAAAAAATTTTTCTATAGAAAAATTTTCGTTAAAAAAATTTTTCTATAGAAAAATTTTCGTTAAAAAAATTTTTCTATAGAAAAATTTTCGTTAAAAAAATTTTTCTATAGAAAAATTTTCGTTAAAAAAATTTTTCTATAGAAAAATTTTCGTTAAAAAAATTTTTCTATAGAAAAATTTTCGTTAAAAAAATTTTTCTATAGAAAAATTTTCGTTAAAAAAATTTTTCTATAGAAAAATTTTCGTTAAAAAAATTTTTCTATAGAAAAATTTTCGTTAAAAAAATTTTTCTATAGAAAAATTTTCGTTAAAAAAATTTTTCTATAGAAAAATTTTCGTTAAAAAAATTTTTCTATAGAAAAATTTTCGTTAAAAAAATTTTTCTATAGAAAAATTTTCGTTAAAAAAATTTTTCTATAGAAAAATTTTCGTTAAAAAAATTTTTCTATAGAAAAATTTTCGTTAAAAAAATTTTTCTATAGAAAAATTTTCGTTAAAAAAATTTTTCTATAGAAAAATTTTCGTTAAAAAAATTTTTCTATAGAAAAATTTTCGTTAAAAAAATTTTTCTATAGAAAAATTTTCGTTAAAAAAATTTTTCTATAGAAAAATTTTCGTTAAAAAAATTTTTCTATAGAAAAATTTTCGTTAAAAAAATTTTTCTATAGAAAAATTTTCGTTAAAAAAATTTTTCTATAGAAAAATTTTCGTTAAAAAAATTTTTCTATAGAAAAATTTTCGTTAAAAAAATTTTTCTATAGAAAAATTTTCGTTAAAAAAATGTTTCTATAGAAAAATTTTCGTTAAAAAAATTTTTCTATAGAAAAATTTTCGTTAAAAAAATTTTTCTATAGAAAAATTTTCGTTAAAAAAATTTTTCTATAGAAAAATTTTCGTTAAAAAAATTTTTCTATAGAAAAATTTTCGTTAAAAAAAATTTTCTATAGAAAAATTTTCGTTAAAAAAATTTTTCTATAGAAAAATTTTCGTTAAAAAAATTTTTCTATAGAAAAATTTTCGTTAAAAAAATTTTTCTATGGAAAAATTTTCGTTAAAAAAATTTTTCTATAGAAAAATTTTCGTTAAAAAAATTTTTCTATAGAAAAATTCGATCAGATTTCGATCAAGATGTAGAAAAATGTTCATTGCAAATATTTTTTTATAAAAAAATTTTCGATAAAAATATGTTTCTATAGAAAAATTTTCAATAAAAATATTTTTCTATATTAAAGATTTTAAAGAAAATATTTTTCTATAGAAAAATGTTTGATGAAAATATTTTTCTGTAGAAAAATTGTCTGTAGAAAAATTTTCGATAAAACATTTTTCTAAAAATTTTTCTATAGAAAAATTTTCGTTAAAAAAATTTTTCTATAGAAAAATTTTCGTTAAAAAAATTTTTCTATAGAAAAATTTTCGTTAAAAAAAATTTTTCTATAGAAAAATTTTCGTTAAAAAAAAAATTTTCTATAGAAAAATTTTCGTTAAAAAAATTTTTCTATAGAAAAATTTTCGTTAAAAAAATTTTTCTATAGAAAAATTTTCGTTAAAAAAATTTTTCTATAGAAAAATTTTCGTTAAAAAAATTTTTCTATAGAAAAATTTTCGTTAAAAAAATTTTTCTATAGAAAAATTTTCGTTAAAAAAATTTTTCTATAGAAAAATTTTCGTTAAAAAAATTTTTCTATAGAAAAATTTTCGTTAAAAAAATTTTTCTTTTTTTAACGAAAATTTTTCTATAGAAAAATTTTCGTTAAAAAAATTTTTCTATAGAAAAATTTTCTTTAAAAAAATTTTTCTATAGAAAAATTTTCGTTAAAAAAATTTTTCTATAGAAAAATTTTCGTTAAAAAAATTTTTCTATAGAAAAATTTTCGTTAAAAAAATTTTTCTATAGAAAAATTTTCGTTAAAAAAATTTTTCTATAGAAAAATTTTCGTTAAAAAAATTTTTCTATAGAAAAATTTTCGTTAAAAAAATTTTTCTATAGAAAAATTTTCGTTAAAAAAATTTTACTATAGAAAACTTTTCATTAAAAAAATTTTTCTATAGAAAAATTTTCGTTAAAAAAATTTTTCTATAAAAAAATTTTTGTATAGAAAAATTTTCGTTAAAAAAATTTTTCTATAGAAAAATTTTGATAAAAAATTATAAAAATTGATTTTTATTCATATTCCACTGTGAAGGTTCGTGTCGCCAAAACGAATCTATAATTAAAATTATTCTGAAAATGAAAGTGGAAAAAACGAATAGCCCTAATAGGCACAATATTTATTGTCAATGTTATGCGAGAGTTAAATAAGCGAAATTCAACAATTCACATTTTTAAAAGAAAATACCCAGATGGAAATTCCAGGAGAGTGTACATTTTAATATTTTACTTCTAAAGCTCATATAAAAGTGTAACATTAAAAAGGTTATAGGTAAGCCTTCCAAAGTGAGTTCTTTCAAAGACCTTCTAGGAAACATTCCAAGTAGTAGTCAATGCAATTAAGCAACTGGAATTTATTTTATCTAAAAAATCATAGTTTAGTTTTATTGCTTTACAATAACAACTCTTTTCCCCATTAGGCATGCTAACAACATTCACACACACCTTACAACTTAATAATTTTTCAAGTACCACAATACTCCTCTATAATCATCATTTTACACTAAAAATAGTTGAATCTAGAGCAATAAAAACTGTGACATCAACGTTTTACAACTCTATTCACTTGAATTGGAATTCCATCATTGTTCGAATTTTTACATAAATGAAAGGAAATTGTTACACCAAAAGCCAATACAAATACAAACTGAAATACATTCAAATAAAAAAGTACGAAAACAAATTTACATTTCTAAGGGTGTTATTTATTAATTGCGAAGTTTGTGTGTTTTTTTTTATTTAATTCACTAACAAATTCATGGTAACATTTTGATGACTCTATTTGTTATATTTAAGTGTGTTTCTACTTAGACATCACAAGTGGAAGTGATGAATTTTAAGCGGATAAGGGGATTTTTAATTTACAATTATTGGAGAGTGGAATGTAAGACGTTCATGTTTTTTATTCAAAATGTGTATAGACTGTTAATGAACCATTAAAAGGTTTGTGTATAATATTTTTTAATTTTCTGTTATGATGTTTATTTTCTGGAATAACAAATATATTTTTTTTAAATTTCCCTTATTAGCTAAAATAATATAACTCAAAATATGGAATATTGTTTTTGAAATTATTTATAATTCACTTTATCAGAAAATGACAACAAAAGGACTGGGGTCAAATCACCGTATTCTCTATCAATCGAAATGTGGGATTTGAAAATTTTGTGAAGCATACTTTTAGGATTATCTAAATAATATAAAATATATAAGATTTACTACATTTTAACTTATTTGTCAAAAGTTCCCTAATAGTAAAATAATTTAATTTGGACTTAATATTTTGACAAACAAACGGATATATGATATAAAATTTTATTGAATCTTTTGCAAAATAAATTATATATATTTTGAAAATCCCTAAGGTTGTTATACAATATTTGCTTAAAAGTCTGAGTTTTGATGGATCTTGAATAAGCCGATTTGGTCCAAGATTTTCTCAGTCAAATCGAAGTTGTTTATATTTCAAACAAAATATTATAGCATACTTTAAGGGAGTTCTACTAAACAAGAATTTCATTATACTTTTAGAGAGTTTTAATAAACAACAATTTCAGTATTATTTTTTTTATCAAATACATGTATTAGTAAATCCATCACGCTCATAGATAAAATTTTAAGACAAAAATAAAACAAAATAACTTTTTTTTCGGATCTCCGTAATGTTTGCTTTACAATTTTCTTTCATATCTTATTAATCTTGAATCGAGTGCAGTAATTCTGTCCCCTTAAATAGTAAGTATTCATTCATAGAAATGTGTTTATATAAATTTTTATGTTTTCAGACATTGGTAATTTTGTTTTATGACATTTTTCCGGCAAATGATCGATATGTACTTAGTTGTAAATTTATTATGCTTATTTGGTGTTAACAACATTTTTGGTCCCAATAAGGATTTAAACGACCAAATTTATAAATCACAAATTTATGTTTAGATATACAATTTAAAAGCTGCAATATAAAATAATAACGTGACCAACTTTTAGGCGAGTCACTGAATACTAGAAATTTCAGTTAATCAGGGGCCAAATTACCGCATTCGATATCGATCGAAAACTCAGAATTTTAAGGGAATATTGTGAAGTATACTTTAGGGATGTTGAAAGTTACTTCGATGCAAAAAGTTTATTGAAATTTGGTATCCATTTGGATTTGTTTTTAAAAACATTTAGTTTAATTAAAACTCTTTTACTAGGGTTCATCTTTTGGCAAATAACTTAAAAAAATATATAGTAAACTGTGCATCTTTTAAATAGTTTTGATTAGCCTTAAAGTATGCCATACAAATGTTTTGAAAATATCTAAGATTTCGATCGATATCGAATGCCGTAATTTGGTCCCATTGTGTTCTGGAAATCGATCGATTTTAGATACAACGGGTTATCCATTTTGCGGTTTCTAAAGTGAGCGTAAATAAGACACTTATAAATTTTTTTCATGATATTTCTTTTTTATTAAAAAGTTTGAACGTTGACATTATGTGTGAAATACTACATCATTTAAGTGACCACCACGCGAAATTTTGCAAGCATTAATTCTTTTGAGGTAATCCTCGACCACTTTTTGACACATATTGGGCGGTATTTCAGCCATAACTTGACGAATGTTTGTTTTTAGGTGCTCGAGACTTAAAGGTTTATCTGCATAAACACGATTTCTCGCATAACTCCATAAACTAATGGTGTCAAATCGTATGATCTTGGTAACCAGTTGATATCGCCATGACGAGAAATTACGCGGCTAGGAAATGCCTCTTGGAATAAAGCCATATTCGCTCGAGTTGTGTGGCATATGGCACCGTCTTAATGAAACCACATATTCTCCAAGTCGTGTTCTTCAAAAGCAGGTAAAAAAGTCGGTTTCCATATGACCATAACGCTCCGAATTCACGCTAACAGTGGTTCTATTGTCGTTTTCGAAGAAATAGGGTCCAATCACACCGTCGGATCAAATAATGCACCAAACAGTGACTTTTTCTGGATATAATAGCCTTTTTTCAATTACCTAAGGATTTTTAGAACCATAAATACTAGAATTTTGTTTACTAACATACCCATCGAGTAAAAAATGTGCATCGTCGCTAAAGAAAATTTTGTTCGAAAAATCGCCGTTCACCGCCTGTTGTTTAGGCACCCAGTCCAGGTAATCTATGACCTCTTGAATATTCAGTTGGCTTCAGTTGTAGTGTGAGCTGGACGTTATATGGATGTAGGTGTAGATCTCAATGCAAAATACGCCATTATGTGCAGTAAAACAGTCCTCATTCCTGAGAACGACGAGGAATCGACACATTCGGAAACACTTTCACTAACAGTAGCGATATTTTCAAGGAAACGATGGGGGACAGGCCTTACAATATTTGTACCCTCTCCAGTCGCGATTATGTAAACTCGTGTATGTAATGTCAGACTTTCAACTGAAAAGAAATAAAATTGTTTTAGCAACTTAGTTTGACAGATGTCGAATTCCAGTCATATACTTTTGAAACCACGAAATAGATAACCCTTTATTTCGGAGATAAAAAAGTATAAATACAATTTTTGCCATAATATCTTTGATTGTACAGAAATCTGAAACTTTTTTTGGAAATCCCATTTAATTTTAACTGATTTCAGAAATTGTATTGCATACTTTGAGGATGTTTCAGAAAATAATTATTAAAGGGGGACTTAGGTGGCATTTTTTTGACGCAATGTAAAATATTTTCAGCGGAACGAGCGAAACAATGATGCACAGGCCTTGCAATATTTGTAACCGCTCCAGCCTCTTGAAATTTCTTCAAAAATTTGGCAATTATTTGCATAGTTGGACAATTATGTAAGCCATAATCTCCTCTTAAAGCACGATATATGGCTGTTGCAGAATCACCATTTTTTTTTAAATTTGTATGCGTTGATATTTAGGCGATCCATTTTCGTCAATGTCAGACTTCCAACTGAAAAGTAAATAATTGGTTTAACAACTTATTTTGACAGATATCGAATTCCAGTCCTATACTTTTGAAACCACGAAATGGATAACCCTATATTTCGAAAATAAAAAAGTATAAATGCAATTTTTGCCACAATATCTCAGATTGTATAGAAATCTGAAACTTTTTTTGAAAGTCCCACATGATTTCAACTGATTTGAGAAATTGTATTGCATACTTTGAGGATGTTTCAGAAAATAGTTTTTATAATTTTTCTTTGAGGCAATGCAAAAATTATCTTCAAATCACCTAAAAAAAAAATTCGTAATTTGGACGATACACTTCAACTAAGGGCGTTCCCTGAAAGGTTACAGTTTAAAGTGGTTTTGTTGTGATATTTTGAACTTTGTATTTGTTTTTAGTTAGATGGTCGGTTCCCAAAGATAGCTGCTGCCATACTGAATATTGCGCAATATCGAATGTATGGTCTTATTGTATGGATTCCATAGGGATTGTGGAATTTAATCAAGTGTATTTTTTTTTTTGTGGGATAATACTAATAAGCTATAGCGGTCGTCCATTGCGCCTAACATAAGCCATTATTTTGGAAAAATTAAGACTACTTTAAAAATACAAAGCTGGTGCTCTTCATCTTCCTTGAATTGAAAAAATCAATGTTACAAAAAAAAAACAAAATAATAAGCTGCTTAAATAAACTCTCGATAAATAAACACAAACAACCTAAAATCATTAAAAAAGTATAAAAAAAAATGTTATGCCTGAATAGTACTTTATGCAAAAATGTCTCAATTTATCATCAAAAACAACCTTATTTATTGAATCATCATATAATTTTGTTTCTATAAACAAATTTCGCCTTAAAAATGTTATGGAAGAAAAAATGAAAAAACAAAAATAATAAAACGAAATTATGAAGAAATATTTTATACATAATAAATATAAAATTTATTTTATTTCATATTTACACGATAAAACAAAGCAAATAGTCAAAATGGAGGAGAATGAGTGATAAAAGGGGAAGCTAAAACCTAAATGAGAAAACAAAATCGTGTTTACAAGCAACTTCCGTGTTTTATACTTGACACCCTTAAACACATACACACCCACATACAAATATGTTCCTGGAAACACTCATACGTACTTCCAGCAAAACCGAAATTACTAAAAATATGAAATTTAATTTTAAAATTTTCTAGGAACTATTATCTATTTTTAGTTTTATTTAAAATAGATATGTTTTTGTATAAAAGTTTAAAACAAACTTAATATTTATTTTGATATACCAAAATTATAAATTTCTGAAAATAGTATTCATAGTATTTACGCCTTTCATAAGTAATGGATTTTAACTTAGTTTTCCTTCTAATTTTGAATATTAAATGGTGTTATTTTTAATAATTTCTAGGGAAAATTTTATTATGTAGTTTTGTGAAGTGTCAAAATATTGAGTTGTAAATGGTGGCAAATATTTCATGATAAAAAGTCTTTAATAAAATATTACATTTGTTAGGCGTTAAAGGCTAAATTATTGATTTTCCATTAATAGTTTTGATGGAAATGGAAAAATTGTATATTAATATATCATTTATATGAAACCTTTTGATAATTCTAATTGCAAAGCGTTATCCATTTCGTGGTTTCAAAAGTATAGGACTAGAATTCGACATCTATCAAACTAAGTTGTTAAACCAATTTTGTTCTTATAAGTTGAAAGTCTGACATTGGCGAAAATGGATCGCTTAAGTATCACACAATGCATAAAAATTATCAAAACATACTATAAAAACAAGTAAGAAAGCGCTACAGTCGGTCAAGACCGTTCACCACTAAAGTCAAATGAGTTCATTTTCTTGTATATAGACAAATTTTTGCAAAATTTTGTCATAATGCTAATATGTATATTTAAGCTGTTTCCTTCATTTGGACTGAAAGTCTGACATTGACTAAAATGGATCGCTTATGTATCACACAACGTATAAAAATGATCAAAACATACTACAAAAATGGTGATTCCGCAACAGCCACATATCGTGCTTAAAGAGGATTTTACAACTACGCAAGCAATTTGAAAATTGTTAAGAAATTTGAAGAGACTGGAGCGGTTACAAATATTATAATGCCTGTGCGTCATCGTTTCACTCGCTACGCTGAAAATATCGCTGCTGTACGTGTAAGTGTTGACGAAGACCCGAATGTGTGGATTCCTCTTCATTCTCAGGAATAAGGACTGTCTAACGGCACATTATGGCGTATTTTTCATTAAGTTCTACATCAAAATCCATATGAAGTCCAGATCACACTACAACCGAAGCCAGCTGACCATTCACAAAGTCGTAGATACGTGGAATGGGTGTTTGTACAACAGGCGGTGGACGGCAATTTTCTTCAACGATGAAGCACATTTCTCACTCGGTGGGTATGTTAATAAACAAAATTGTCATATTTGGAGTTCTAAAAATCTTCAAGTAATTGAAGAAAGATAATTATACCCAGAAAAAGTCAATGTTTGGTGAGCTCTTTGATCCGAAGGTGTGATTGGATCTTACTTCTTCGAAAACGACGATGGAACGACTGTCACCGTAATTTCGGAGCATTATGGTCATATCATAACCGACTTTTGTTTGCCTGCTGTTGAAGAATACGACTTGGAGAATATGTGGTCTCAGCAAGACGGTGCCACATGTCACACAACTCGTTCTTGTGATATCGGCTGGCCACCAAGATCATGCGATTTGACACCATTAGAAATTTTTGGTAGGGCTACATGAAAGACCGTGTTTATGCAGGTAAACCTTTAATTTTTAAGCACTTTAAAACCGACATTCGTAAATTTATGGCTGAAATACCGCTCAATATGTGTGAAAACAACAACCAGCAACATTTCAAGTGGTGGTCATTTAAATGATGTAGTGCTTTACACATAATGTCAACGTTCAGACAAGCAAGAAAGTGCTATAGTCGGTCAAGCCCGACCATACGACACCCTTCACCTCTAAGGTCAAAGTTGTTCTTATTCCTTTATAAAGACAAATATTTGCTAAATTTTGCCATCTTACAAAAATGTTCTTAAAACTTATATATTTTTGCTACAAAAATGATGTATCCGAAAAATATACCTAAAAATGTTCATTATCTTCAGATTTACGAGCGTTTTATTGATTTTTGTCTCATTTAGTGCATTTTGACAGAAGAGTTTGTATAGGAGCTATGGTCAAATGTGGACCGATTTCAACGAAATTTGCTACAGTGATTAAATTTTATATAAGCAGTATTTTTGATTTTAAATTTCATAAAAAAAGATTGATATTTGTGGCCATAATATCAAAGCCTGGAAATAGGACCTATGGGAGGAACCATAAATAATTTACTGATTTTGACGAATTTCAATAGCCACTATCAAAAAAATTATCCGTGCCAAATTTCATCAAATTATCTTAAGAACTGCGATCCGTGCTTTGATTACATGGTTTACATGGGGGTCCAGCCAGCAGTCCAGACGGACGAACGGACGGACTGACATCGCTAAATTGTCTTTGATATCTTACGGATGTTAGATAACTCACATTTCGATCATTTGAAATGATTTTGAAGATATTTTTATGATTTTCTGGTTCTTCCGCATTGAACATTTCCTAATATTGATATCTCTACGTCAATGTTTGGCATCAGCGAAGGGATTATCATTGTATGTGATAAGACGGATGCCCAATCGTTCAAATGCAAAACTTTCAAGAAAGCTGTCATCTTAGCAATGAAATCAGTTACAAATTCATTAAAACAAATTCCCAGCAAAACTTTGGTAATGGCAAGTACTCTGATAACTGGTTACCTTGTAACGACTGCAACATACCCTCCGAATAAATAATAAGTTATTTCAGAAGTTCTTATTTGTAATTAAGATGATAATTTAAACTGAATGGCCCCGGTTCAAATCCCACCAAGGGCAAAAATTTTTTTTAGTTTTTTTTTTTATTAAAATAGTCTTTTTAAATGATTTTTGAATTTTAAGAACTTAAATATTATCTTCTGGAAAAAAAAATTTTTAAAACTAACTCACGTTAATAAAAAAATACCATCATGAGTCAATTTTGATTATGTAGGGGATGTTGAATACCAAACACGATTCTAATTGGTCTTAACTTGGAAAGCCCAACTTATCTGGGTCATCCTTCATCTCAACTGTGGACACACACCTCCTCATGGTATCACCCGGGGAGCTAGTTTAACACCCATTAATATTGTGAGTTAACATGTTCCGAGAGTTGTCTCATAAGATCGATAAAAATGGGTTAGTATTACGGGCTAGTAACCCTCTCTTGAAAAAAAAATGCTATGAAGAGGATAAAATTAGAATTAGAATGTCCCACCACCTAATGTTAGAGAAGGATGTCCGAAACTTCGATAGAAAGACCAAGTAGAGGAACATTTTTCACAGCTTGGCCAATAAAATTGGAGAATATTCGCACAAGATCGAAATCCATGGAATTCTAAAATATGCTCGGACTTTGACCTTAACAGGTTGTAACTATAGGTCATTTAAGTAAGTAAGAGTCAATCTTATGTAAAAACCTATACAAAAATGAAGATTTAAATTGTTTAAGTTTTAAAATAATTGAAAAAAAAACTTCTTTATTGTTTATTAAATGCATTAAACATGTACAGAAAATCTTATAAAAATATTTTTTATTGTCACTTGATTTTGGATCTAAAAATCAAAATCGTTTATATTAATTATAAGCTGCTAAGTTTTCAACATATGAAGTAGCTCAGTGGAAGAGTCTCTGCCTAGCAGTCGGAGGGTCTGGGTTTGAGCCCCCATGGGGTCGTAAAAAAAAATTTTGTATTTCGTTTCAAAATATATTTATTTTAAATACAACAACAAAAAAGTTTTTGTTGTTTTTTTCCAATTGCTTACCCAAGTCATTACTTTTCTGCAATTGGTAAGTGCTTGCCTCCAATGACATCGCCATGTTAATGTAATGACTTAAACAGTGAATGAGTTATTAGTTCGTGTTGAATAGTTTAGCTGTTTAACTCATTAATTGGTAATAAAAAGTTTTGCTGGGTATATATTAAAAAATTTTTCTCAATTTACGTTGATTTTTCGAAATTTGTATTCAAATTCTTTTGCATTTATTGATAAGTTAAGTTGTTAAGTTCGAAAGCCAAAAATGTTGTAATCTCAAACAATTTTTAACTAATTTTAAGAAATAAATATTTTTTTTTAGCATTTTAACAATACTATTTATTTTGTTAACGTTTGAAATATTCGTAACCCCTTTTTTCTTTTATTTTAAACAAATGATCTAACAAATAAGAAAACCCCTAAAAATATGCTATAATATAGTATGATATCATCTTAATAAGTTCACCAAATTTGTCCCTAAATTGATGGTGGTTTTATGATAAATGCTATAGCCATAATTCCACGGTTTATCTAATGGCATGATAGTACTCGTAAATTGATATTATATAACACAACGAAAACCAAAATTCTAACGCTTTCGATTTTTCTAACAAAATTAAATTATTTTACTAAACACAAAATATACACACATACACCAGGCAATTGCAAAACTAGTAGAGGTAAGAAAAAATACAGATATTTGTAAAAATTTTCAAATCATGATGTTAATACTAGAAAATTCAGTCCCCTTAATGTATGCTATACAAGTATTTTTAGCATATAAATTATTTTATATATAAGTAAACTAAGCTTTACAGATATTAGGTAACATCAACAGACGTGTTTCACAAATTGCAATTGTACATTAAGTGACCAAAATGTACGCCAACAGCAACAGCCACGAATTTACAAGAGTTACTCTACTACAAATAAAACTACATGAACATAAAGCACACACATACACAAACTTACTCGCAATAAAATAAATTGTAAAAAGCAAAAATTCTATAGTAAAACGTAAATGAAGCAGTAGTACCTATTACTCGTACCCTTAGAAGTATAAATTGAACAATATTTTTTATTTTTATTATTCGTATAAAAGTAACATTTTTGTTGTTTCTGTTGCTGGAAAGTTCTTTCCTTAGTTTGGCTAGATTTTTAACTGGTTAGTTAATGTTGCCTGCGAACCAGCCAAATCCACCCAATGTTCGTACTTATATTATATACGATTTTTTATTATTATTTAACTAAGAGTTTCTTTTATAGTTGGAGCAATATCAAAGCCTGCATCGGAGTCTTGTGGTGAATAAAGGAAAAATATATGAAGCATTAAAGTTGAGTTCAAAGGTTTTTTGTGTAATAAAAATTGAACACAGTCCATTAAGATTTGTCGTACCTGAGTGCGCACATAATCTGGAGATTTTGTGGCATTGTAATGGGTGACCTGTTACCTTAACTGGTGAACCTTTCATTTTACTTAAAAAGCGAACTGCACAATGGGTTGGTATTGTGGTATTAGTAGGTGAAATGATATTCCATTCATGGGTAATATTTCTACAAGAATGGTAACATAAAGATTTTGAAAAATTTAGACTTGATACAGAGATTTGTTAAACGCAGCCAGAAAAAAACCATACGGAAAGGAATTGGGAATCAGGATATAATTTATGAAACAGATCATACAATCTTCAATGTTTTTCATTAAGTAAATGATACTAAGAAAAATGTAGGCTTACATACAATTTAATTTCAAGCGGTACTAAAGAAAAGATTTGCAATATCTATAAATGAAACAATAGAAAATGTTTTCATATGGGGCGTATGATTACTGAGACCTTTAAATAATTAAATATCACGTATACGCGATACGGCTGCTTTTTACTTAGCGTTCTAATTGACTTTAAATAATGAAACAAGTTTTCTGTAAGGTACTGCACAGTGGTTTCTAAACTACTTGACGGATTTTGATGAAATTTAAGACAAGAAGAGGAGATAGGCTTTTAGGGCAATATCAAAGGACGCATCTATTTGTAGGACAGTATGCCCTACAGTGGACCAAAGTTGCCAAGATCGAATATGTAAAACCTTCGGGACTATATAACTTTTGCCAATTTGGTCCGATGCATTTTTGAAAACTTCTTAAAACCTCTTAAAGAAAAAACATGCTTTCTGTATTCCTTTATTTCTTACAATTTCAGAGATATTTGGCTCCAAACATTTTCTTTTGCGTTTTTTGGCATGACCTGTTTTTGGTAAGAAACAAAATTTTTTAAAAACAAGTAAGAAAGCGCTATAGTCGGTCTAGCCCGACCATACGATACCCTTCACCACTAAGGTCAAAGGTGTTATTTTTCCTGTATAAAGACAAATATTTGCTAAATTTTGCCATCATACAAACATTTTCTTAAAACTTATATATTTAAGCTGTTTCCGTCATTTGGACTTATATGAGAGCTAGGATCAAATGTGGACCGATTATCTCGAAATTTGGCAAATTGATTACAGTTGTTACGAAAATTATGTATGCAAAAACTAAACTCAAAATGTTCATTATTTTTAGATTTACGAGAGTCTTAGTGATTTTTTGTCTCATTTAGTGGGTTTTTAAAGAAGAGTTTGTATGGGAGCTATGGTCAAATGTGAACCGATTCAAACGAAATTTGGTACAGTGATTTTAATTTACATATGCAGTACTTGGTTTGAATTTCATGAAAAAATATTGATATTTGTGGCCAATATATCAATTCCGGGAAGTGGGACCTATTGGAGGAACCATAAATAATGGACCGATTTTGACCCATTATCAAAAAAATGATCAGTGCCAAATTTCATCAAATTATCTTTAGAATTGCGACCTGTAGTTTGATTACAAGGTTTACATAGGGGTCCAGCCGTCCAGCCAGCCAGACGGACGGACGGACATCGCTAAATCGACTCAGAAAGTGATTCTAAGCCTATTGGTACACTAAAAGGTGGACAAATATTTCTATGCGCACAAACTTATAATACCCTTTCCACCTATATTTTTTTTAAAAGTAACTTTAATTTTTTTGTATTTTTTCAAAAGATTGAATTTTTTGTAACATATTGTAAAAGATAAGGCTTCAGAGATGCATGTAAACTATATATTGAATAATTTTGGACATGCACCCTACAACCAGCTGAGGTCGAAAATCTGTAATTTTGGAGTCTTTTGTGTCTGTAAAAAATTTGATTATGGATTTCAAAACTTTTTATACCCTTCACCACCATAGGTGGAAAGGGTATTATAAGTTTGTGCTGATGTATGCAACGCATAGAAATATTTGTCTTAGACCCATCTTTTAGTATACCAATAGGCTTAGAATCACTTTCTGATTCGATTTAGCGATGTCCGTCCGTCCGTCTGTCTGGCTGGCTGGACCCCCTTGTAAACCTTGTAATCAAACTACAGGTCGCAATTCTAAAGATAATTTGATAAAATTTATCACAGATCATTTTTTTGATAATTCGTCAAAATCGGTTCATTATTTATGGTACCTCCCATAGGTCCCACTTCCCGGAATTGATATATTGGCAAATCAATATTTTTTCATGAAATTTAAAACAAATACTGTTTATGTAAACTTAGATCACTGTACCAAAATCGGTCAACATTTGACCCTAGCTCTCATATAAGTCCAAATGGCAAAAACAGCTTAAACGCACAAGTTTTGAGAATAAGTTTGTATGATGGCAAAATTTAGCAAACATTTGTCTTTGTACATTAAAAAGAACACCTTTGCCCTTAGTGGTGAAGGGTATCGTATGGTCGGGCTTGACTGGCTATAGCAATTTCTTACTTGTTTTTAAATAGTTATTTTAAGTGTAATGTTCTTAAGGCCTATGCAAAAATCTGATGCCCATTTTTCTAAAAAAAAACTCAAATTTTTGAAAAGCGTACTCTTCTGTATTCCAAAATGCTAATTGAAATTTCAAAACCCATTCTGAAAATAACATTTCTGAATTTCCAATTTATTGATCTATACTGTGTTCAAAAATGGTCATAATACCTGGTTTAGTTTTAAAGATTTTTGCGAAAAAATACAAAGTAATTTGAAAAAATTATATAAATTTATTGAAAAAAATTGTAGTTTTGGGTATTCAAAAAATTTAGTAAAAATTTCAGAAGTCGTTCCGAAATTTATATTCCTGAATTTCTTATATATTGGTCTATATTTTGTCTAAAAATGAACATAATGCCTTGCTTAGTTTTAGAGATGTGTGCTAAAAATTACAAAGTAATTTTAAGAAATTATGTAAACTTATTGTTGTTGCACTTCTTTGACAAAAGTCTTAAATCAATTTCTAAATTGTTAAAACTTTTTGACCTTACTTAAAAGTATATAAAACTCCCTTTTCGTTGATGTTTAACCTGTCTACGTAATCTTATTTTGGTAAAAAAAATTAAGTCTTTTGAAAAAATTCTTCAAAATTCTTCGAAACTATAGAAAAAAAAATAATTTTATGTTTTTTTGAAGAAAAGGCCAGAGGTCATGCCAAAAAAAAGATCATGCAAAAAAAATGTTGTGAGTCAAATATCTTTTTAACTATAAGAGATAATGTAGTACAAAAAACATGTTTTTTCTTAAATTTTTTGAGAAAGTATTGAAAATTTTAAAATCTGTTGGATCGAACTGAAGTGACGAAAGTTGTACGCACCCAAAATTTTTATATACCCGAGATTCGTTCTTAAATGTTGCTCTTAAAGCCTAACTCCTCTTCTGCAGATGTTTCAAGATATCAAAATATGTCCAATATTTAAGAAACTGCAGAGTAAATACCAAAATCGAAGCTCGTTTGTTTCACTGTGGAAAATACGCGCTATTTATACAGGTTTTAAAAGCTTGATTCCTTGGCTTTCCAAAACTGTCTAAAATTTTATAATCGCTCTGCAAATCTGAGAGTTGGAGATACAAAAGTACTACGACCTATCCGAAAACAGTTTTTTGCCAATATCTCGAAATTCTACAGGTGAGGTCGCTTACTAAGTTTTTACAAAAGCTGCTCATTTGTAACATTGTGTTATTGATATTGATATGCTGACAACATTACTCTTAATCTTATCTTGAGATAAACACATCTATAATACCATAACACCGATGTTTTATAGCTCAAGTCGTAACTATAGTAGCAGTTAGAACTCTAGTCTTAGTACTAGACATTAATGTAGTGTAGCGCTGGTTATAGCTACGAAGCTCATTTCCGGTTGAATGAAAACATGAACAAGCTAAATTTCTGTACTGTCAATACATCCCAAAGAATTTACCGTTTGATGTTAATTGTGGGCCGGTGGTAGTACATTTTTCTTTAATAAATAATGCTTAATTGTAAAGCCCATTTTTTATTTGTTTTTGTGACACAACTAGTATATTTAAATACACTTCTTTCGTGATTACCATAAAAACATTTACAGTCCCATAGTGCAGCATAATTATTCAGCACCGTATAGTTGTTCATTCGCTGTCATATTCTATCTTATATTTTACTATTTCCTCCTATTCCACGAAAAAGAAGTATCTTCTGCTATAACTATGTCATTTCTAAAACGTTCTTATCAAACTCATCCTCATCAGCAGCAGGTGAAGTAGCATTCAACTGCAAAAGCAGCAAAGCATTTTTGTCATTGCAAAGCAAATTTTTTTTGCGAAAGCACAATTCTAAAGATGCGCGTGGTCCGATACCACTGTTTCCGTTGCTAACGTTTTTTTTTTTTTGAATAAACGTTTCGTACTTTTCAAATTTCGTGTCTTTTATGTTAAGTTTTTGTATTTCTATTTAGATCCTCTGTATTTTGCTAAACCAATTTGTAGTTAAATGGCTCACATTTATCGTCTGAGCTGTATTTTCTTGCACAAATAATACAAATTTCCTCCACCGGGTTTTAGCTGTGTTTCTTTTGTTCAGTCTTTTTGTTCTGGAAAGTGGTATCTAATAATGTTGTAGGTCAGATTAGTTGGCTAAAAAGAGATATTTTAGTTTTTCTTGGTTTCTCTATTTTGATTTTTTTTTTGTTTCTTTTCAGTTTCTGTTTGTAATTTAGTTCACCATAAATGTTGTTTGATATTGGGTTATCAATAGCGGAAAATGTTAGTAATTTTTCGTTTTGTTTGAGACAATATGTTTGATGGTCTCCTTACTGTTGCTGTGATAAAGCGCACTGTGGTTTATCTTTATAGGTGAGGAGTAATAGATTCAGAAATTATTAGAGGTTGATTTGGTGGTATTGATTGTATCGGTAAATTTAGATAATTTGATTAGGGAGATTTTTAAAGAAACATTTTTTTTATGTTATGTTATTTTATCTTAAATTTTCTTAATAAACACCAATGCCACAGAACTCAATGCCATTAGGAAGTGACATTAATTTTGAATTTTTCTCTAAAGAAAAAGTAAAACATAAAATTTTATCGAAATAAAATCACTTTCTGATTTCAAAATTTATATGTTTTTTCTTTAATATAACAAATAAAGATGATTAATTCAAGAAATAATATCTTGAATTAATCAGCTTTATTTTTTAAAACCAATACAGAATTAATAAATTCAATTGAAAAAGTCGTGTATTGTAATCAGGAGTATTCAGCCAATACCACCAGTAGCCGATCAATATTTTAAATTTTCGTAAATACCACAATCATTAACAGATCTCGTGAGTATTAAAATCATTCAGTTAGATGTTAACAGAGTTGGTTTGTGCCGCTTTGTTAAAGAAAAGACAAAAACAAAATAGACAAGAAACAAATAAAAATCCAATTTAAAGCAACAAAATACATGGTTCGAGAGAACAAAGAAATGTAATCTCCAACATTGTTGCCACGACACTACAATTTTTGAAAATATTGGGAATATTTTTCAAAACAGAAATAAATGAGTTCTAATATTAAACAATTTTAGATCTAGATTATCTTCTTAGATATTTTCAATTCAAATTTTAATAAAAATATTTTTCTTTGGAAAATTATTCCATAAAATTATATTTTTTAGAAAATTTTTCGATAAAAATATTTTTCTGTAAAAATTTTCGATAAAAATATTTTCTTATCAAAATTTGTTCAAATCTTCTACAGAAAAATTTTTGATAAAAAATGTTTGATAAAAAATTTTCTATAGAAAAATTTTTGATAACAAAATATTCTATAGACAATTTTTTGATAAAAAAATTTTCTATACAAAATTTTTGGTTAAGAAAATTTTTTATAGAAAAATTTTAGATAAAAAACTTTTCAAAAAGGGTTTTTCAAAAATTTTTGGGAAGTCAAACATTTAATTAAAAAATTCTACTGTAGCGTATTGCACTAAAATCGCAATTTATTACAAATTTAATAATAAATATTAAAATAAATAGTTTTTTGATAAAACCAAAAAATGTTGGTGGGGAAACCTTTCCGCGACTTGTTCCGATAGTTGGTTAAAATTTTTCCATAGAAAATTGTTGATACATAAATCTTCTTTAGAAAAACTTTTGCAAAAAAATTTTTGATAAAAAGAATATAAGAAAATTTTCTGTAGAAAAACTTTTTATAGAAAAATTTTCGATAAAAAAATTTTCTATAAAAAAATTTTTGATAAAAAAAAATTTATAGAAAAATTTTTGATAAAAAAAACTTTTTGATAAAAAATTTAAAAATTTTTGTTAAAAAAACTTTCTATAGAAAAATTTTTGATAAAAAAAATTTCTATAGAAAAATTATTGATAAAAAAAAATTTTCTATAGTAAAATTTTTGATAAAAAAAATTTTCTTTAGAAAAATTTTTGATAATATAAATAATATAAAATAAAAGTTCTATAGAAAAATTTTATATAAAAAACTTTTCCATAGAAAATTTTTTGATAGCAAATTTTCCAAAGAAAAATTTTTGATAATAAATTTTTCATATAAAAATTTTTCATAAAAAAATTTTCTATAGAAAAATTTTTGACAAAAAAAATTAGCTATAGAAAAATTTTTGACAACAAAATTTTCTATGGAAACATCTTTGATAAAAAAAAAACTTTATATAGAAAAATTTTTGATAAAACAATTTTCTATAGAAAAATTTTTGATGAAAAATAATTCTATAGAAAAATTTTTGATAAAAAAAAGTTTTATAGCAAAATTTTAGATAAAAAATATTCTATAGAAAAATTTTTGATAAAAAAAAATTTCTATAGAAAAATTTTTTGATAAAAAAAATATGAAAAATTGTTTGATAAAAAAAATTTTCTATAGAAAAATTTTTGATTAAAAAAATTTTTGATAAAAAATTTTTCATATAAAAATTTTTCATAAAAAATTTTTCATATAAAAATTTTTCATAAAAAAATTTTCTATAGAAAAATTTTTGACAAAAAAAAATTAGCTATAGAAAAATTTTTGATAACAAAATTTTCTATTGAAACATCGTTGATAAAAAAAACTTTATATAGAAAAATTTTTGATAAAAAAATTTTCTATAGAAAAATTTTTGATAAAAAAATTTCCTATAGAAAAATTTTTGATAAAAAAATTTTCTATAGAAAAATTTTTGATAAAAAAATTTTCTATAGAAAAATTTTTGATAAAAAAATTTTCTATAGAAAAATTTTTGAGAAAAAAATTTTCTATAGAAAAATTTTTGATAAAACAATTTTCTATAGAAAAATTTTTGAGAAAAAAATTTTCTATAGAAAAATTTTTGATAAAACAATTTTCTATAGAAAAATTTTTGATGAAAAATAATTCTATAGAAAAATTTTTGATAAAAAAAAATTTTATAGAAAAATTTTAGATAAAAAATTTTCTATAGAAAAATTTTTGATAAAAAAAATATGAAAAAATGTTTGATAAAAAAAATTTTCTATAGAAAAATTTTTGATTAAAAAATTTTTGATAAAAAAATGTTTCATAGAAAAATATTTGATAAAAAAATTTTGGATAAAAAAATTTTTAGAGCAAATTTTTTGATAAAAAATTTTCCATATAAAAATGTTTGATAAAAAAATTTTCTATAGAAAAATTTTTGATAAAAAAAAATTTGATATGTAAAAGTTTTTGATAAAAAAAATTAGCTATAGAAACATTTTTGAGAACAAAATTTTCTATGGAAACATCTTTGATAAAAAAACTTTATATAGAAAAATTTTTGATGAAACAAAATTTCTAAAGAAAAATTTTTGATAAAAAAAATTTTCTATAGAAAAATTTTTGATAAAACAATTTTCTATAGAAAAATTTTTGATAAAACAATTTTCTATAGAAAAATTTTTGATAAAAAAATTTTCTATAGAAAAATTTTTGATAAAAAAAATTTCTATAGAAAAATTTTTGATAAATAAAATTTCTATAGAAAAATTTTTAATAAAAAAATTTTCTTCAGGAAAATTTTTGATAATAATATAAAAAAAAATGTAGTAAAAAATATTTTTCTATTTAAAACGTTAGAACTACACATTGAAAAAATACTAATTTTAGTTAAAACTATGTATAAACGGCAACTCTGCCAACTGTTTTCTTTTTTTTTTTGTTTTTTGTTATATTCTCTTTGCGCAGTGATTATGTGGCATAAAAGGTACTAAAATGTGGTATTATCATATTCTAAAATGAAAAGTGATGAAATTGCACACATGCATCGAATATAGTTTCGCAACTTTAATCTTAATGTCGATTTAATTAAGATACAGAACCTTGGTTTTGGTCTGCAAAAGAAAATAACTTTATCTCCTATATAGTTTAGGAGATATCAGGAAATCCAAAAAGCTCTATTAAATACATTGTTTTCGTTTTTCTTTGGACAAAAACTAAGTTGGCCCAGATTTGCTCGGTGCTTCCAACATAACCATGTGGAGGGTGAAAGTCTCTTCTTTAGATTGAGCGGAAAAAATTCACTGAAATTTAATTTTAGATTTTCTGAAAAAGTCATATAAATTGTTACGCATAATTGAAGCAAAAAGTGTTGCAGTCGTTTAGGCGTTACTTTTTAATCAAATTGAATTTAACTGTAAGTCCCGTAGGTGTCGAAGGATTTCAACCAAAATTAGTAAGCCTCATTTTTGAATTAATTTATGTACGTGTGTTGAAGTTCACCAACTTCTGTTTGGAATGGTGACTTCTACATTGATAAGAAAAGTAGGTAAAAAATGGGAGCCCAAGGCATTTACCCCAAAAAGTCGACGGATTAAGAAATTTTTATGATTTTTTCCTATCTATATATAAAACTAAACAAGTATGCAAATTTTCATTGTTGTTAAGAAATACCACTGTGCTTCGGTTCACATTTTAGCTTTAAGAAATATTTATCAAAAAATTTTTCAGTATTAAATTTTAAAAATATTCGAGCTTTTAAAAAACTTTTTTTCATAGTTTTGTAAGTCTTACTGTTACTGGTCTTTAACTTTAATTTATTTTTACAACTCTCATAAAATGTTAATTAACACAATATTTTCTATAAACTTAATATCAGTTTTATAACTTTTCTTTTAAAAAAATATTACAAAAAGTTCTTATTACTTTTAATTTTCTTTCTTGCTAAACATTAATGCGACATGTCGGTACATGCAACGTCTTTCCTTAAAATATTCAAGAACATTTTGTTAGCAAAGTGCCAGTACTTTGCACTCACCAAATACTCATAAGTAAAATACAAACATACATTTATTTTGCAAACTTTTGTGTGTCATTAGAATCTAATGTTAATGATGACACTGATGATAATGATGATGATGACTTTAACAACTTATTTAATATAGTTGCCTGAATACAGGCATAGAGAAAAACTTCTTCCACATCACATAGCTCTGCAACAAACTGCAACTGTTCTAAGTATTTAGTATTAATTCCAGTTGATTCTAAACATTTTCATTCTCCTCCGTTGAACTTAATAAAACCAAAGACCAACAAACATTCTAACCTTCATATCATTGATAAAATATGATTATAAATAGAAAAGCTTCTGTGACAGCATTTCCTCGAAAACTTAATGTATGCCAACCGGAAACACTCACACATTTGCCTTAATTATATACAAAACAACAACAGCGACAGCAAAACAACAAGTTCTACAAGTGCAACAGCCAGTGGCATAAGAGTATTTTAGTACACGAGCTCTATTTTAATTCCCAACTAAATTAGTAAAGTAGTGTCTGGTAAATGCAGCAGAAGAAGAACAAGCAATAGTTTTAATGTCAAAAAGTCAACGAAAATATGAACAAAACTTTTAAGTTCAACTAGAAGAAAGCTGACATTAATGTGTAGGTGTAATTTAACCACATACACACTCTCAAAACTCCTTCGAATACAACTAAAAATGCACAGCGACATTAAGGATATCTCTACTTATTTAACTAAAACAATACCGCATCCACATCCATGAACATATAAATTTTCTTATATATTTAATGTCAGTTTTAAACTTTTTGTATTCACATCACACACTTTTGCTTATCTTTGTATACACACATACATATTTACATTCATACTTAGTTATAAAGTCTTTGGCATAAAAAAGCTTTTTGCCTCATTAGAGTCTTTACCAAAATTTTAAGAAAATTATATACCGCCATCATAACTAAAATAAAATTAACACACACACACACATATAAACATTTACTACTACACTCAAAAATACTCTCTTTTCTCTTTATAAAATTTATATAATAAATTTTTGCATTAATATAAATGGAGTCATTTTATAACATCGTTAACAGCATCTTCTACTTTAAATTCGTCGAGAACGACGTCGACAAATCTCAGAAACATTTTTTCATATTTAATTTTTTCGAGAATGTTTTATGCACAACAATTTTGTTGAATTAATTTTAATTTTAAATGCACTTTTTCAACCAAAAATTTCTATATTTGCGCACATTTTCAACGACTTTAGTAAAGCAGATTGCAGGTTAACTGTTGTTATATTGCGAGGGTGGATAGAAAAAAAAAAACTTAATAAAACTTTAAAATATAAGAAAAAGTATAGAATACTGACTTAAAATTGATTAGAATCACATCCAAAGTTTAATTTTGGCTTCGAATCTAATCAAGAAAATTTAGGTCAAAAGCCCCAAACTAAAGCGACAGGATATTTTCTGAACTAAGATGTACCCTTGCCTTCTTATAGTGTAGTTTTCAAAAAAAGGGTAAACCCTCTAATTCGTAAACAAAAAATTATGATATGGCAGGATTATAAATCAAATTTAAAATTAAACAGCTTTATAGTAGGGTACTTGTACTTTTATAAAACTGCAATCATTTTATTATTCTTTTCTGAATTGGGGAATTCATTTTTGGTAACATTTCAAATCAAAAGACTTCTTATTAAGACTAGAGTACTAAAAACATGCAAATAACCTGATTAGCCTTTTGATGACTATAGGCAACCAGGCCTACCCGGTGTTGTCAAGTTATATAATGATCAAGGTTATAGGTTCCGAAAAATTGTCAAAAACTGTTTTATAGGTGATGTTTAAAATATTTAAGTTATAAAGGCAGTTCGAAGCTTAAAATAAATAGCTTGCCCATTATATATAGTTTTTTCTTTTTTGATAAATGAAGGCTACAGACTCTCATTCCCTTACAACCTAATTTAAAACCAAAGTTTTCCGCATTAAAACTTTTTTTGATCATGTGAACATGGGATCCATAGAGACTAGCGCTCCTAATGGTGCCCATTTGATTCTTTTAAGCAGGCGAAAGCAGCCCATACCACCAGAAGCCGCAGTCTTTTTGTAATATCAAGATGTTGAAATTTGGATGTTAGCAAAGTCGATTCGTGCCGCTTTGTTGAAGAAAATACATTAACAAAATATACAAGAAACAAAATCAAAATCCAATTTATAGCAATAAAATATACTAACATCCCAACAAAACTTTTTAAATCAAACAACCAAGCAAAACTTTCAAAATCATGTGTTCAAAATCAGGGACCGTGTCAAAAAAAAATTTTATTATAATTGACAACAAATTTTAGATTTCTTTTTATTAAAATTAAAAACAAAAAAAATAACAAACAAAAATAAAGAAATGACAATAAAAAATTTTTGTCAAATAAAAAAAACAAAAATTTGTTTTTAAAAAAAAATAAAAACAGGTTTTGTTTTTTTAATTTTGTCAAATTGTTTTCTCGACACATTTTGTTTGAAAAAAGTGTCAAATATATTTATTTGACAATATATTTGACAACGCGAGTTTTGGCTAAACCATTGCACCAATTTTAATAAAGAGTAAGTAGATACAAGTGTTTTTGATGCTGTATTTTATATATGATACAGACACCGTCTCTATCTCTCTCTCTTGTGAATGCATTCCTTATATTGATGATTAGCTGTTATTTAATTTCGTACTGATTCTGATTTGAAGTAACCGATTTGTGGTAAGCGATTCAAAAGTGACTTTAAGTCTTGAAAAAGTGTTTTGTATTTATTCTTAATTAATGAACTCGCGAATATATTAAAGGTAAATTTAATCAATACTTTGTAATGGGCCGAAAACTTGACGAAACACTTCGAAAGTATTTCGTTGGAAGTGGTGAAGATTCGAAATGCAAAAGTTGTTCCCAGAAAGTAAATTCAAGCTTTACAACGTTGATGAAGCGGCATTTAAAACGAAAACATGTGGATTTGTATGAGGATTATTCCAAGCAAATAAAGCTGGAAAATGAAAATGAGGATGATGAAAACAACAAAAAAATAAAATTTAGCTTAGAAATGTCACCAAACCAAATTATTAATATTTGTATTGATTTTGTGGTAAAGCAATCGTTACCACTATCATTTTTTGATTCTGAACCCTTTAACGCTTTAACTAGTGGAATATTTGAAAGTTTAAAAATTCCGAAAATTTCCTCAAGAAATATAATGACATTTGTTGAAGAAAAAAACGCAAAGCTAATTGCTAAAATTAAAGATATAACTGATGGCAAGATTATTTCCTTAAAAATTGATACGGCCACACGCGCGGATAGGCGGATCTTGGGCGTTAATGCTCAACTTTTCCACAATGGAAAAATTATAATAATAACATTGGGATTTACTGAGGTCAACAAAAGCCACACCGCAATAAATCTTAAGGTAGAGATAGATGAGATTTTAAATTTGTACAACATCAAAAAGAGTCAAATTTATTCGGTGACTACCGATAATGGCAGAAATCTTGTTAAAACTGTTGATCTCTTGGCAGAGGAGCCGCTACAATATTTTGATGAAATTTCATTTGATGAAGACGATGACAACGAGGATTCTGATGTTGATACTAGCCAAAGTGATAATGAAGTTGAGGAAGAAGACTTCTGTGAAAATATAGTAAATTGTATCAAATTTGACAATATATTGTCTATAAAGTGTGCAGCACACACTTTACAATTAGCTGTCAGAGATTTCATCGTGAACTTAAATATAAATGTTATTAAAAAAGCTCGAAACTTAGCTAAACTTTTGAGAACATCAAAATATCGGTAAGTAGCATTTTTTTAATGACTGTATGAATGATCACTAGACAAACTACAGTTTGTATGAAAAAAATAATTTTTAAGATAGAAAAACGCATACTAGCGGGAACCCGTGCCGATAAAATGTATATGAAATATGACAAAATATTGTAATCGATTTTTTTATTGCATATGTTCATAAAGCTCAGAGAAATAACTCTACAAATTTTCAACCGACTTTTACTGAATTTAACTCGTTTAAAAACTTACTTAGTCTGAATTATGATCCTGTAAACATTTAGAGCAAAACACCGAAATACTGTGTTAATTTTCTCAAAAAGTGGAAAAAGTCAATTTCTTTCCATACAAATTGAATGTCCAAAATTCAGGGATAATGCGGCACGGGTTCTCGATATCCGATCTAAATAATATTTTGTATTTTAATTACTGGCGTTAAAAGAAAAAAAAATTGGGGAGTATGCATTTTTAAAATCGCAATTTCAATTTTTTGGGACGTCCTAATGATCACTGACGACCTAATTGCCCTCGACATTTCAGAAATATTTGGAAATCTTTAAACTTAAAAAAACCTATTGTTGACGTTCCGACCCGCTGGATGTCCACATATGTAATGCTAACGCGTCTGTTAGACTACAAATTATTTTGCAGCGAATATTTAGAGCAGAGAAAGCAACTAAGTTCAAATGACTGGATTATAGTGGAAGACATTGTTGCAACACTTACACCTGCCAATTCATTAAATTTAAGTTTGCAGAAAAGCGATTTGTTGCTCGGAGATTTTTATAAATTATGGTTGCAAATGACATTTCAGCTACAAGCAGCAAACAACGAATTGAGCGATAAGTTGCTACATTACGTTCAGTCGCGCCAAAATGCTTTGCTAGAGCACAACATTATGTATTCTGCCATATTTTTGGATCCTAGGCTAAGAAGAACTCTTTCTAAGGAAAAAATTGAAGTGGCTAAATTGCACCTTAAGGCACTTATCCGCCAAATGGAAACCATGAAACAAGTAAGTCATATCCTAAGAAGTAATTATCTGAAAGTCATATAAAAGTTTAGCTAAAAAGTTTTATAAAAAATAATGTAGGTTTGATGTAGCAATTTTGTATGGTTGATTTGCTGATGATACCTGTATTAGTTTTTATGATGAACATTGTAATTTAAATGTTTTAATTTTTTTCTCCGAAATAATATAGAGCACTAGTCAAACACAACAAGATATGCCGTCATCATCATCCATCTTAAGAGATGAGTCGTTTCTAATGGATGATAGTTCAATGCAAAGCTCCTCCTCGATTTTGAGAAGTGGAATTTTAGATTTGGAAGTAGGAAGTTCCTCATCGGATGACGAAGAATCCCATTATAATGATTATATTGAACGGGCCTTCATAGAAATAGAATGCTACAAGGGGAAAAAAATTGATATCGAAAACGACTTGGTAATCTATTGGCAAAATTGACAAACAATTTCCTATTTTATCAAAACTTGCAATGATTATTCACTCTGTACCGGCAACGCAAGTGTCTGTTGAGAGATCGTTTTCAGCTCTGAAGCTAATCTTGTCGGATTTGCGTCACAATATTTCAGAAGCCAATTTAAAAACCATTATGATGCTTAAACTAAATATTGATGTGATGTGTCTAATGAAAAGTTAAATGATACATGTTTTTTTTATTAAATAAATAGACAAGTTATAAAACAAATTCATATTGTTTGTCTTATGTTTGTTTGGTTGCTGTAGCGCATTTCAAAATTAACCAAAAAATTATATGTTTTTCTGTGGCTATTGTACATCTTCCTAATGAGATACTTTTAATCAAAATTGGTACAGTGGTTTATCCACAATTCGTGTTGTCAAATATATTGTCAAATAAATATATTTGACACTTTTTTCAAACAAAATGTGTCGAGAAAACAATTTGACAAAATTAAAAAAACAAAACCTGTTTTTATTTTTTTTTAAAAACAAATTTTTGTTTTTTTTATTTGACAAAACTATTTTATTGTTTTTTTTCTTTATTTTTGTTTCGTTTTTATTTTTGATATAGTGAATCAATTTAAAAAAGTCAATTTGATTTGTCAAATATTTTGTTGACAGTCAACTGGTTTGATATTTTCGGTCCCTGTTCAAAATCACTGTGTTTTTCTTTGTTTAGAAAACAACAACAACATATTTGTTGTTGCTTTTTTATTAAAAAACAAGTAAGAAAGCGCTATAGTCGGTCAAGCCCGACCATACGATACCCTTCACCACTAAGTGCCATCATACAAACATTTTCTCAAAACTTATATATTTAACCTGTTTCCGTCATTTGGACTTATATGAGAGCCAGGGTCAAATGTTTACCGATTATCTCGAAATTTAGCAAATTGATTACAGTTATTACAAAAATTATGTATGCAAAAAATATGCTCAAAATTTTTATTATCTTTAGATTTACAAGCGTTTTAGTGATTTTTTGTCTCACTTAATGCGTTTTTAAAGAAAAGTTTGTATTGGAGCTATAGTGAAATGTGGACCGATTTTAACGAAATTTGGTACAGTGATTTTAATTTACATAAGCAGTATTTGTTTTAAATTTCCTGAAAAAATATTGATATTTGTGGCCAATATATCAATTCCGGGAAGTGGGACCTATGGGAGGTACCAGAAATAATGGACCGATTTTGACCAATTTCAATAGCCATGGTCCCATTATCAAAAAAATGATCTGCGCCAAATTTCATCAAATTATCTTTAGAATTGCGACCTGTAGTTTGATTACAAGGTTTACATGGGGGTCCAGCCAGCCAGCCAGACGGACGGACGGACATCGCTAAATCGACTCAGAAAGTGATTCTAAGCCTATACAAATATTTCTATGCGTTACATACATCAGCACAAACTTATAATACCCTTTCCACCTATGGTGGTGAAGGGTATAAATATATATATATTTTTAGCCAAATATAAAATTCTATTAAGTTCCATTGGTGATTTTAACATACTTCCCTATGACTACCAGACAGAGACACTTTCACTGAGCCATTTCATATGTATAACTTACAAATAGAATTTTTACTTTCAAATCCAAAATCATTTGACAACAACAATGTTTTTACTGTTTTTTTGTTTGTTTTGTGTTTGCTTTTGTTCAGTTGCTACTCTGAGCTTTTATTTATAGCTTACAAACATAATTCGTAATAATTGTGTTTGTAAAATTAGAAATAATGAAAGTTTCTCAACATGTTTAATAAAGGGATACTCCTTCTAAAGAGATGGCCTAACCAACCATCGAAACACGTCGAGGAATTGGTTGTCCCACAAAAATGTTGTTGGCATTTATCAATAAATTGTCTCTTACATTAATAAATAAATGTAACAGCTCGAGATCAAATGCAAATAATCTTCCTTTTTGAATAAAATTTTTAATAAAATAAATAAAATAGAAAAATTTTTGATAAAAAAATTTTTCTATGGAAAAATTTGTGATAGAAAAATTTTTCTGTAGAAAAATTTGTGATAGAAAAATTTTTCTATAGAAAAATTTGTGATAGAAAAATTATCTATAGAAAAGTTTTGATAAAACAAGTTTTTATCGAAAAATTTTTAATAAAAAAATTTTCTATAGAAAAACTTTTGATAAAAAAAATTTTCTATAGAAAAATTTGTGATAGAAAAATTATCTATAGAAAAGTACTGATAAAACAAGTTTCTATAGAAAAATTTTTAATAAAAAAATGTTCTATAGAAAAATTTTTGATAAAAAATGTCTATAGATAATTTTTGATAAAAAAATTTTCTATATAAAAATTTTTGATAAAAAAATTTTCTATAGAAAAATTTTTGATAAAAAATTGTCTATAGAAAAATTTTTGATAAAAAATTGCCTCTAGAAAAATTTTTGATAAAAAATTGTCTATAGAAAAATTTTTGTTAAAAGAATTTACATCGAAAAATTTTTGATTAAAAAAATTTTCTATATACACATTTTTGATAAAAACTTTTTTATAGAAAAGTTTCTGATAAAAAAATGTTCTAAGAAAAATTTTTGATAAAAAAAATTTTCTAAGAAAAATTTTTGATAAAAAAATTTTCTATAGAAAAATTATTGATAAAGAAAATTTTCTAAAGAAAAAAAATTTTTCTATCAAAATCTTTCTATAGAAAATTTTTGTTAAAAATTTTTGATAAAAAAATTTTTAATAAAAAAAATTTTCTATAGAATAATTTTTGATAAAAAAATTTTCTATAGACATATTTTTGATAAAAAAATGTTCTATAGAAAAATTGTTGATAAAAAAATTTTCTACAGAAAAATATTCTATAGAAAAATTTTTGATAAAAAAATTTTCTATAGAAAAGTTTTGATAAAAAAATGTTCATAGAAATCTTTTTGATAAAAAATTTTCTATAGAAAAATTTTTTAAAAAATTTTCTATAGAAAAATTTTTTAAAAAATTTTCTATAGAAAAATTTTCTATAGAAAAATTTTTGATAAAAAATTTTCTATAGAAAAATTTTTGATAAAAAATTTTCTATAGAAAAATTTTTGATAAAAAAATTTTCTGTAGAAAAATTATTAATAGAAAAATTCAAAAAAAAATGTAGTAGAAATTTTTTCTTTTTTTTTTTATAAAAAATTGTTGAAAAAAAAATTCAAAAAATAACTTATTTAATAATTTTCTGTAGAGAAATTTTTGATAAAAATATTTAAAAAAAATGGAGTAGAAGACTTTTTCTTAACATCAGAACTACCCATTTTAATTATATGTACAAAAAAAAACGGCAAATCTGCCAACAACTTTTTTGTTCTCATCTCTTTGTGCTGACCTCTGCTCATAAGACCCGCTTAGCGAAAAAAAAAAGTTTTAGAACGTGAAACTATGATTTTAAATTTGTGTGTAAAGAAATTAGAGTCTTTTAACTTTGTTCATCAAAAATTATAATTTACAATTTTTTGGAGCTTAGCTCTGAATTTTTGTTCCTACCTCGTATTTCATAATCAAATTTTGCTAAGAAAATTTTTATGAAAACACTCATACTCATAAAAAAGTAGGTATGATGAATGATGAGCAAACTTTAAATGTGAAATGTGCCTTCTGTTGTTCTACTCTTACTCTTCATTGGATATTATGAAACATATTAACAAAAAGATACAATAAGACTAAAATGCACACTATAATTAAAACTTTTACAAAAAATTGTTGTAATATTTTGAAACAAAACGATAGCACACAGTCTTTCCGATTGCTTCATTTAAAAAAAATATTTTCTGACTAAATAAATCTTAAATCTGCTATTTACTTTTACTTATAGTAAATAAAGCTCAAGACATTTCAAGAAAATACAACAGAATAAAATTAATTGTAAAAACTTTTCTGTATTTCAGACTGTTTTTTTTTCTACTAATTCTGCCACACTTTTCATTCATATTAAAATAAAGTCAACTTTGTTGGATATTCTATTCCATATTTTCATTTGCTTACACTAAAAATAAGGAAAAAAAACGAAAATAGTAAAAAGTAAAACATATTTAAAAGAAAAACATTAATTAACATAAAAATAATGTTTTGACCATGACAATTCTTCTTAACTCATTCTGTTCTTGACTTTTTTGGTTATGTTTTTTGCTATTTTTATAGACGTAAAACTATGAAATTTATAAAAGCCTTAAAATTATGGATTTGTGTATTTTAAAGAGTAAATTAAAATGAAATAAAATAAAATAAATCAATAAAATATTTATAG
This sequence comes from Stomorhina lunata, assembly GCA_933228675.1. Taxonomy (NCBI): domain Eukaryota; kingdom Metazoa; phylum Arthropoda; class Insecta; order Diptera; family Rhiniidae; genus Stomorhina; species Stomorhina lunata. Next base: position 137,263,682 of record OW121741.1, on the reverse strand, counting down.
ATGTATGTGTTTATACGTTGTCAAGATTTGCTGCGTATGAGCAATATTATATTCGATGCAGATATAATATTACTTATACGCGGAAATCGGCACAAAGAGAACAGAACAAAAATACATCGTCGGCAGAGTTTTTATACTTTTAACTAAAATATTTATTGTTTTTTAATGTTTTAAAAAGAAAAAGTTTTCTACTCCATTTTTTTTATATTTTAATCAAGAATTTTGTATCAAACATTTTTTTATAGAAAATTTTTATCAAAAATTTTTTTATCAAAAATTTTTCTACAGAATTTTTTTATCGAAAATTTATCTATAGAAAATTGTTTTATCAAAAATTTTTCTATAGACATTTTTTTATCAATAATTTTTCCATTGAAAATTTTTTTATCAAAAATATATTATAATTTTTTTATCAAAAATTTTCTATAGAAAATTTTTTTATCAACAATTTTCTATAGAAATTTCTTTATCAAAAATTTTATGTAGAAAATTTTTTTATCAAAAATTTACTAAAGAAAATTTTTTATCAAAAATTTTTCTATAGAAAATGTTTTTATCAAAAATTTCAACAGAAAATTTGTTATCAAAAACTTCTACAGAAAATTTTTTTACTAAAAATTTTTGTATAGAAAATTTTTTTATCAACATTTTTTTGTAGAAATTTTTTTATCTAAAATTTTTCTATAGAAAATTTTTTTATGAAAAATTTTTTTATATAAAATTGTTTTATCAAAAATTTTACTATAGAAAACTTTTTTGACAAAAACTGTTCCATAGAAATTTTTTTTAACAAAAACTTTTTCATAAAAAATTTGTTATCAAAAATTTTTCTGTAGAAAATGTTTTTATCAAAATTTCACAGAAATTTTTTTTAATTAAAAACTAAAATGATTTTATCTAAAATTGCTATAAAAAAATTTTTTAACAAAAATTTCTACAGAAAATTTGTTTATCAAAAATTTTTATATAGAAAATTTTTTTATCAAATATTTTTCTATAGAAAATTTTTTTATCAAAAATTTTTCTATAGAAAAATTTTTCAAAATTTTTTCTATAGAAAAATTTTTCTATAAAAAATTTTTTTATCAAAAATTTTTCTATAGAAAATTTTTTTATCAAAAATTTTTCTATAAAAAATTTTTTTATCAAAAATTTTTCTATAGAAAATTTTTTTATCAAAAATGTTTCCTTAGAAAATTTTTTTATCAAAAATTTTTCCATAGAAAATTTTTTTATCAAAAATCTATAGAAAATTTTTTTATGGAAAATTTTCTTATAGAAAATTGTTTTATTAAAAATTTTACTACAGAAAACTTTTTTTAACAAAAACTTTTCCATAGAAATTTATTTTAACAACAATTTTTCCATAGAAAATTTGTTATCAAAAATTTTTTACAGAAAATGTTTTTATCAAAAACTTCTACAGAAAATGTTTTGATTAAAAACTTTTCTATGGAAAATGTTCTTGTTAAAAGTTTTTCTATAGAATATGTTTTTATCTAAAAATTCTATAAAAATTTTTTTAACAAAAATTTCTACCGAAAATTTTTTCTATCAAAAATTTTTCTATAGAAAATTTTTTTTATCAAAAATTTTTCTATAGAAAATTCTTCTTTTTATCAAAATTATTTTTTATCAAAACTTTTGCTATAGAAAATTTTTTAATTAAAATTTTTCTATAGAAAATTTTTTTATCAAAAATTTTTCTATAGAAAATTTTTTTATCAAAAATTTTTCTATAGAAAATTTTTTTATCAAAAATTTTTTTATAGAAAATTTTTTTATAAAAGATTTTTCTATAGAAAATTTTGTTATCAAAAAATTTTCTGTAGAAAATGTTATTATCAAACATTTTTCTATAGAATTTTTTTTTATCAAAAATTTTTCTATAGAAAATTTTTTTCATCAAAAATTTTTCTATAGAAAATTTTTTTCATCAAAAATTTTTCTATAGAAAATTCTTTTAAGAATAAATTCTATTTACATCGATCCCTATCTATTACATTTATTTTTTAATGTACTAGACAATTTATTGATAAAAGCCAAAAAAATGTTTGTAGGGACAACCAATTCCCATCTCTTCAGTAGGAGTATCCTTATTTTTAGACAGATTGAAAACCTCGCATTATTACTTATTTTACAAACACAATCATTACGAATTATGTTTGTATACTATAAGTAAAAGCTCAGATTATCGACTAAACAAATCACAAAAATTTTTAAGTTTTCATCTTCCTGCACTTTCCATATTTTTGCTGCAGCCGTTGGCTACTATGTTCAGAACGTTGTGAAATATATTTCTATCGAAAATTTTGAATATTAAAAAAAATTATTATAGAATATTTTTCTATAGAAACAAATTTGTATTGAACATTTTTCTATAGAAATTTTTTTTTTGGGGAAATTTTTCGACAAGAAAACTCCGAAAATTTTTACAGAAAAATATTTTTATTGAAAAATTGTCTATAAAAAATAATTTTTATCCAAAAATGTTAAGAAGAAAAATATTTTTATTTAAAATTTTTCCATAAAAAATGTTTGTATCGAAAATATCTAATAAATATTTTTTTTCTTAAAAATATAAAAATCTTAAATTGTTTAACAATTTTTGTATCGAAAAATATTCCCGATTCGGTTACATTTATTTCAAATAATGTTTACAAAATAATAGTATTGTGGTAACAATGTTCGAGATTATATTTTTTTTGTTCTCTCGAATAGTGTATTTTGTTGCTATAAGTTGGATTATGATTTTGTTTCTTGCATATTTTGTTTTTGTATTTTCTTTTACAAAGCGGCACCAACCGATTTTGCTAACATCCAAATCTCAACTGAATACTTTTAATACTCATTTTCACGAGTTTCATTAATGATCGTGATATTAACGAAAATTACAAAAAATTATCGGCTTCTGGTGGTATGGGCTGTCTACGCCCACTTATATGAGATATTTAATTCTTTGAAAAGAAATTTAGAATATCGCTAACAGCTTTTGTTTAAATCTTACAATAATATGTAAAGATATTGATTTAGATATTAATGTCGATTATTACATTTGATAAGTGAAATCGATTTCAGAACATTATTGCTGGAGATACTCACACATTTTCTGATCAACGCCAAAAATTATATTAAATTTAAAAAATTTTATTTTCCACCTTGGAAAAAACTGATTTCTTAAAGTTCACTACACCATATAACCTTGACATCATTTCATTCAATAACTCACCACATAAAAATCCTGGCTATAATTATTTTCCTTTCAATCACATATCGAGAAATTAAAACTGAAAAAATATTAAACCACATCCCTTGCTCGCCAAAGGTTAAGTGTGGTCGTTTAAATATAAAATAAAAAAAAGAGAACGATGAAAAGTAAAAATGTTATGGTTTACCCCAGAAAAAAAAGTTGGTTACAAAAATTTATGATTTTCACAAAAAAAAAACTTTACAATTTAAACAATTAGAGTAGCAGATCTTAAAGGCTTATGGAGAAATTTAATTGCGGTATATATGTATGTGTGTAAGCTTTCACGGCCTAAAGTAACTACTACAATCACTCACGATGACGACTTAATAACTTACAATTCAAAACAAAAAATGGAAACCAATTCAAAACTGCCGCTGCTGCATTTGCAGTATAAAGTGATGAGTACGATGATGATGATGTTCATACATTTTATAGATTCCTACCAAAGCACGTAAGAGTTATAGACCCATATAGAGATATCTAAATAGGAATAAATCCATGTAAAGATATATTTATGTAAGTGTATTATTGTATGTTTCGAATGTGTTTGTGTATAAGTAGAGACATTTTTATGAGCATATATCACTTAGTGAACAACAACTGTAGCAGCAACTATAACAATAATAGCAGCAACAAACCACACTAGTCAGTCCATCAGTCAGTCAGTCATCAAAAGCTATAGTTCTGCAAAACTTACTACAAAACTGCTAACAAACCACATAAACTTGAATAAACATTTTATGCTGCTGCCCCATTTACTACTGCCAGTTTAACATACAAGGCCAAAAACAAAATTGTCAGCATCGTTGACATCTTCATCTACAATATCGTCACTATTTCACATTTTAATTGTTGGCAATGTTTAACGCGTTGGTATCCAATTATAGTCCTCAAAAGCAATGAAGAACTCCAGTAATTCTCTCCGTTTCGCCGTATCACTTATTGCGGTAATGCTGAAATATTTTAAATCATACCCTACACCAAAGAATATGCAATATTCGGTTAGTGATGATTTTTTAAAATTTGCACAAGCAAAATTTTTTCTTTCAGAAAAATATTTTAAAGAAATTTTTTCTATCAGAAAAATTTTCTAAAGAAATTTTTTATATAAGAAAAATTTTCTAGAGAAACTTTTTCTATAAGAAAAATTTGTAAAGAAATTTTTTCTATAAGAAAAATTTTCTGAAGAAATTTTATCTATAAGAGAAATTTTCTAAAGAAATTTTTTATATAGAAAAAAAAATTCTAAATAATTTTTTTCTATAAGAAAAATTTCTAAAGAAATTTTTTCCATAAGAAAAATTTTCTAAAGAAATTTTTTCTATAAGAAAAGTTTTCTTAAGAAATTCTTTCTGTAAGAAAAATTTTCTAAAGAAATTTTTTCTTTAAGAAAAATTTTCTAAAAAAAATTTTTCTATAAGAAAAATTTTCTAAAGAAATTTTTTCTATAAGAAAAATTTTCTAAAGAGAATTTTCCTATAAGAAAAATTTTTTCTATAAGAAAAATTTTCTAAAGAAATTTTTTCTATAAGAAAAGTTTTCTTAAGAAATTTTTTCTATAAGAAAAATTTTGTAAAGAAATTTTTTTATAAGAAAAATTTTCTAGAGGAATTTTTTCTATAAGAAATATTTTTTAAAGAAATTTTTTCTATAAGAAAAATTTTCTAAAGAAATTTTTTCTATAAGAAAAATTTTCTAAAGAAATTTTTTCTTAAGAAAAATTTTCTAAAGAAATTTTTTCTATAAGAAAAATTTTCTAAAGAATTTTTTTCTACAAGAAAAATTTTCTAAAGAAATTTTTTGTATAAAAAAATTTTCTAAAGAAATTTTTTCCATAACAAAAAATTCGTAAAGAATTTTTTTCTGTAAGAAAAATTTTCTAAAGGAATTTTACCAAGAAAAGTATTATATACATTAGTCTCTCCATATTTGGCTTCAATTCTATGGGGTATCACATGGTCGACTTTTATGTATTGTAGAAGTGTATTTATTTTGGCAGAAGAAAAAGTTCAATCGAAAGCAGCAAAAATCAAGACTTTTAACTCAAATAAATGATTTTTTTTGCATTTTAATATTTTTTCTTTAAATATCTCCATTCCTTTTTCTTATGGTTTTCTTTTAGGGTATACGAGTATATAAATGTGTGTATGTTAAGTATGTTAATATAATTGTTATGAAATTATTGCCACGATTGAGTAAGTTGCCAAACATAATTTCATCTTTTCGGTTGCTGTTCTGTTGTTACTGCTGCTACCACTCCCTGTCATTTTGCAACATTTGCAATTATTTGCTGCATTTATATGTAGATTTTTGTTGGTTGGCCCAAAAAAGAAATTTTATTGCTGCATGATTGACAAACAAGATAAAAAAAAAGTAACCAGAAATAACCATTATACTCCACAACAACAAAAACAATTTGTATACTTAATGTTTATGGTGAGGAAATAATTTAGGAGGGAGGTTTTAAAAGTCTTTAGGCTATGTACCTAGTTATACCCTTCACCACCATAAGTGGAAAGGGTATTATAAGTTTGTGCTGATGTATGTAACGCATAGAAATATTTGTCTTAGACCCATCTTTTAGTATACCAATAATTAGAATCACTTTCTGAGTCGATTTAGCGATGTCCGTCCGTCCGTCCGTCTGGCTGGCTGGACCCCCATGTAAACCTTGTAATCAAACTACAGGTCGCACTTCTAAGGATAATTTGATGAAATTTGGCATAAATCTTTTTTTTGATGAGACCATGGCTATTGAAATTCGTCAAAATCCGTCCATTATTTATGGTACCTCCCATATGTCCCACTTCCCGGAATTGATATATTGGCCACAAAAATCAATATTTTTTCATGAAATTTAAAATAAATACTGCTTATGTAAACTTAAAGTACTGTGCCAAATTTTGTTGAAATCGGTCCACATTTGACTATAGCTCCCATACAAACTCTTTTCTCAAAACGCACTAAATCGGGCAAAATTCACTAAAACGCTCGTAAATCCGAAGGTAATGAGAATTTTAAGTTTGTTTTTTGCACACATAATTTTTGTAACAACTGTAATCAATTTGCTAAAGTTCACATTTGACCCTAGCTCTCGTATAAGTCCAAATGACGGAAACAGCTTAAATGTATAAGTTTTAAGGATATGTTTGTATGATGGCAAAATTTAGCAAATATTTGTCTTTATAGAGGAAAAAGAACACCTATGACCTTAGTGGTGAAGGGTATCGTATGGTCGGGCATGACCGATTATATCACTGTCTTACTTGTTTTTTTAGAAAGTCATGTCTTCGATATAGGTTTTCGATTATTGTTTTTGAGAAATTCAGTTATGATTTTTAACATTTTTTTATGAGTTTATAACTAAAAAACTTTTTTACAGTAATAACTTACAACATAATTTTTATACTTAATGAAAGGCCTTAGGCTTTGCTTTACAGAAAATTTTAATTTATTTGCATATAAATGTATATTAAGCTTTAATAGAATATTAAGTATAATGATCTCATACAAGTACATTATTGAAAAAATTACAAAATCTACTCAAAAAAAGTCATAATATACATTTCTTGGGCGAACTACGTTTATAATAGTTTACTAATCATTACAGATTTGTTTGGAAACCACCATTTTAAACCTACTTGCAGAACCACCCTCGTTTTTCTTATGCACTTCATTCAATCTATAGCTTTTGCATTGAATGTTTGTAAGTGTGTAACGTTTATGATTGTTGTCTTCCTTGTTGGTTATTGTTGTTGTATTTATTATTATGACGATTGTTTTTTGTTCTTCTTGTTTTTTTTTTTTTTGTTGTTGTTGTTCTGTAGTTAATGTCGTTTTTATATTTTTGTTGGCATCGTTGTTCCGGTGTTTATTGCCGGCTGCTCTTGTAAATTATGATATAAAAATGTTTGTAGTTGTTGGTATTGGCGTAAATATTGTTACGGTTTATGAGTTGGCATTTATGTACCCTACACCACAATGAGGCAGGAGCTGTTAAGAACTATTAAATATTTTTAAGTGATTTAAAATTTTAAAAATTCAATGGAAGAAGATGGAAATTATAAGTACAAATATTAAAACAATTCTAAAACAATTTTAAATTTCAGAGGGATTTTTACTTCAATTTCTTTAATTCATTTGTAAATCATCTAAAAATTTAAAAGTTTTCAAAATAAAGCCCATTTTAATACCAGTGTAGTTTGACTAAAACGCCTTTTTTACCACATATTATGTCGTATACAACACATTGATGTTTCTCGAACCCTTTGGAGCACACAGCCTGAAATTTAATGGCGCGAAAGGTTAAGGCGGATGTTAAAAAGTTGTTATAGCAAATTTATTGATATACAAATTTCGGCGATGTGTGAGTGTGTAAACACGTGAACGGATCGATTGAAATTGTAATACTTGGATGGATGGATGTTATGTAGACAACGAAGAATTTACCTTTAAAATATTATGATTATTATTGAAAAAATGCTGCAACTGCTGTTAAGTATATGAAATTTTATACGATTTTTTCTATTAAAGTTTTTGAGTTTAACATTTTTATTAAGTTGAGTTTAATAAAATAAATTTTGCCATCAATAGATAAACTTCATATTGGATTTTCTTACCAAACATTTTGGTATTTCTTTGAAATAATTCTTAAACACTTGAATAAACCCCTTAAAATTCAATTACCATTTAACTGACATAGCAACCGCTTTGTACTTTTTGGAAAACTCAAGTTGTACTTTTTATGCACATAAAATATTACTTTGACAAATCTAGGCAAAAGTAAAATCAAGCTACATATGAAGATTAAGAAGGGTTCGGCAAAAAGGCTGAATCCTTTTTCCAATGAAAAATTTTGCAAAAAAAAAATTTATATAGAAAAGTTGTTTTGCAAAAATTCTAATATAAGAAATTTTTCTTCTAGAAAATTTTTTAATGAAATTTTTCTTATAAAAAAATTTCAATGAAATTTTTCACATAAAAAAATTTTAATGAAATTTTATATAATTTTTTTTTATAAATTTTTTTGTAAAGAAAAATTAAAAATAAAAAAATTTTTCTATAAAAAAATTTTAATGAAATTTTTTCGTATAGACAAATATTAATAAAATTTTTCGTAAAGAAAAATGTTAATGAAATTTTTCGTATAGAAACATTTTAATGAAATTTTTCGAATAGAAACATTTTATTGAAATTTTTCGTGTAGAAAAATTTTAATGAAATTTTTCTTCTAAAAAAATTTTAATGAAATATTTTTTTATAGAAAAATGCAAATGAAATTTTTTTTATAAAAATATTTTAATGAAATTTTTATTATCGAAATATTTTTATGAAGTTTTTCTCATAGAAAAATTTTAATGAAATTTTTCTTACAATTTTTCTTATAAAAAAATTTTAATGAAATTTTTCATATAGAAAAATTTTTCTTATAAAAAATTGTAATAAATTTTTTCTTAAAGAGAGATTTTAACAAAATTTTTCTTAAAGATAGATTTTAACAAAATTTTTCTTATAAAAAAATTTTAATAAAATATTTTGTATAGAAAATGTTAATGAAATTTTTCTTATAAAAAAATTTTAAGATTTTTTTTTATAAAAATTTAAACTAATTGTTTAATAAAAATCATTAAATTTAAGAAATATTTCTTATAGAAAAATTTTAGTAAAATTTTTCTTATAGAAAAATTTTAATAAAATTTTTCTTATAGAAAAGTTTTAATACAATTTTTCTTATAGAAAAATTTTAATGAAATTTTTCTTAAAGAAAAATTTTAATGAAATTTTTTCTTTGGAGAATTTTTAATAAAATTTTTCTTATAGAAAAATTTTAATGATATTTTGCTTATAGAAAAATATTAAAGAAATTTTTCTTATAGAAAAATATTAATGAATTTTTCTTATAGAAAAATTTTAATGAAATTTTTCTTATAGAAAAATTTTAATGAAATTCTTCTTAAAGAACAATTTTAATAAAATTCCTCTTAATGAACAATGTTAAAAAATTAAAAAAAAAAATCTGTGAAATTTTCCTTAAAGGAAAATTTTAATGAAATTTTTCTTATAGAAAAATTTTAATGAAATTTTTCTTATAGAAAAATTTTAATGAAATTTTTCTTATAGAAAATTTTTAATGAAATTTTTCTTATAGAAAAATTTTAATGAAATTTTTCTTATAGAAAAATTTTAATGAAATTTTTCTTATAGAAAAATTTTAATGAAATTTTTCTTGTAGAAAAATTTTAATGAAATTTTTCTTATAGAAAAATTTTAATGAAATTTTTCTTATAGAAAAATTTTAATGAAATTTTTCTTATAGAAAAATTTTAATGAAATTTTTCTTATAGAAAAATTTTAATGAAATTTTTCTTATAGAAAATTTTTAATGAAATTTTTCTTATAGAAAAATTTTAATGAAATTTTTCTTATAGAAAAATTTTAATGAAATTTTTCTTATAGAAAAATTTTAATGAAATTTTTCTAATAGAAAAATTTTAATGAAATTTTTCTTATAGAAAAATTTTAATGAAATTTTTCTTATAGAAAAATTTTAATGAAATTTTTCTTATAGAAAAATTTTAATGAAATTTTTCTTATAGAAAAATTTTAATGAAATTTTTCTTATAGAAAAATTTTAATGAAATTTTTCTTATAGAAAAATTTTAATGAAATTTTTCTTATAGAAAAATTTTAATGAAATTTTTCTTATAGAAAAATTTTAATGAAATTTTTCTTATAGAAAAATTTTAATGAAATTTTTCTTATAGAAAAATTTTAATGAAATTTTTCTTATAGAAAAATTTTAATGAAATTTTTCTTATAGAAAAATTTTAATGAAATTTTTCTTATAGAAAAATTTTAATGAAATTTTTCTTATAGAAAAATTTTAATGAAATTTTTCTTATAGAAAAATTTTAATGAAATTTTTCTTATAGAAAAATTTTAATGAAATTTTTCTTATAGAAAAATTTTAATGAAATTTTTCTTATAGAAAAATTTTAATGAAATTTTTCTTATAGAAAAATTTTAATGAAATTTTTCTTATAGAAAAATTTTAATAAAATTTTTCTTATAGAAACATTTTAATGAAATTTTTCTTATAGAAAAATTTTAATGAAATTTTTCTTATAGAAAAATTTTAATGAAATTTTTCTTATAGAAAAATTTTAATGAAATTTTTCTTATAGAAAAATTTTAATGAAATTTTTCTTATAGAAAAATTTTAATGAAATTTTTCTTATAGAAAAATTTTAATTAAATTTTTCTTATAGAAAAATTTTAATGAAATTTTTCTTATAGAAAAATTTTAATGAAATTTTTCTTATAGAAAAATTTTAATAAAATTCTTTTTAAAGAACAATTTTAATTCAATTCCTATTAATGAGAAATTTTAAAGAAATTTTTCTTAAAAAAAAAATATATTTAATTTATCTTAAATAAAAGTTTTAATGAAATTTTTCTTATACAAATTATTTAATAAAATTTTTTGTATAGAAAATTTTTAATAAAATTTTTCGTGTAGAAAACTTTTAATTTTTTATGAAATTTTTTGTATAGAAAAATTTTAATTAAATGTTTCTTTAAGAAAAATTTCATTCAATTTTTTGTGTATCTATTTCAAATATTTTAATAAAATTTTTCGTTTAGAAAAATTTTTATTAAATTTTTCTTACCGCAAAAGTTCAATGAAAGTTTTCTTAAAGAAAAACTTTAATAAAATTCTTCTTAAAGAAAATTTTAATAAATTATTTCTTAAAAAAAATTTTCATTAAATTTTAAATTTTATGAAACTTTTCTTTTAGAAAAAAATTATGAAATTTTTCGTACAAAAAAATGTTAAAGAAGTCTTTCTTCTCTTAAAATTTTAATGAAAGTTTTCTTATAGAAACATTTTATTGAAATTTTTCTCATAAAAAAAATTTAATCAAATCTTTCTAATAGAAAAATTTTAATGAAATTTTTCGTATAAAAAATTCTTTTTGAAATCTTTCTTATCGAAAAATTTTAATGAAATTTTTTTATAGAAAAATTGTAATTAATTTTTTCTTAGATGATTTCTTTAAATGTTAATAAAATTATATTTTTTTAAATTTTTCAAAGAAATAAATTTTTTTATCTCTTTATTTAGAAATAAAATTTCCATGTAATATTTTAAAAAAGAAAAATTCTTGTCAAATTTAAACATATTTTTCTCGAGCTATAACTGACATAAGAAAGGAAAATAACAACATAAAAATCTTACAAAAAATCTCCAAAAACTTAACAGAACATGTTAAAGAAATGAAATTTTCTATTTAATTTCTTTAATATAACGAATCATAATCTAAGAGATTTTTGAGGTCTAAAACCAGAAAAAGGAATCTTTCTAAAATTCCTTCAATGCTATTTGTTTGTTTTTTTTTTCTTCTTTATACGTTTACTTATTTAATGATGATGAAAATGGAGTAAAAGAAAATATGACAAATGTGTTGTATACCAATAAGGAATGTTGTGGCTCAAGTATATGAATGACATGTTTAAAGTGATGTCATGTTTTGCACCAAAAACACTCAAACTCTTGATATTTGGCCAGTACTTGGAACCCGTTTTATTTCCTTAAAATCCTTTTCAGAAAACAACCAGTTATAAAGTCATGTTAGAAATGTTTTGGTTTTTTTTTTATTTTTTCCTTTTTGACTTAAATTTTTGTGGATTTTTGCTAACGATTTCAAGTTTTTAAGCCAATTTTTATGCAGACATATATACATATGTATGTAGACTCGATTTTTGGGTTTAAGTTTTTGCTTTCTTTTTTATTTGGGATAGTCTGTTAAAATCTACTCAAGAAATTTGTATATGAAACAAAAAAGAAAAACTGATATGGTCGTTTTCCCCAAATTCATGTCTTTTTTTGTCATAATTTGCTTACATTTTCATAAATATATACGAACATAACTTGAGAGCATAAAAATATTTATATGTATGAAATTTTTGAACTCCGCCATAAAAAACTTTTCTAAATAGCAAAAGAAAGGATAAACTTTGCCAGTTATTCTCCATTTGTTTTTGTTGTTAAAGATATTTGTTTTATATTTTTTAAGGAATTTTTATGTTTGTTGTTGATATTTTTATGGAAAAAAGTCTTAAAAAATGTGTCGTATTATTTTATCATTAGCCGTTAAAGTAGTTAAAGAACTTCAATAGATAAGAGCCAACAAATGTGAATTTTTTATACTAAATTAAAAGATTAGAAAAAGCGTAGATTTAAAAAAAAATGTTGTGGCTTTTGTAGTACAAAGAAATCTACAAGGCCTTAAAGAAAATCATATTGCATACTTTTAGGATATTTCAACAATATTTATGGCATTGGATAAAATTGTCAAAAAGATTTTTTGAAAATAAAAATTTATTTATATTAAAATAACGCTGTTAAAAAGATAATGACAATTTGGTAAGATTTATCGTAAACAAATTGTTGACCAAAAATATTTCTGCAAAAAAAATATCCAAGGCAAAGCTTTAATAAAATTTCTCATATAGAAAAATTTTAATGAAATTTTTTATATAGAAAAATTTTGATGAAATTGATTAAATTTTCCATACAGAAAAATTTTGATGAAGAACTTCAAAAATTTTTATAAAATTTTCCATATAGAAAAATTTTGTTGAAATAATTCGTAATTCGTAAAAACTATCCAAGGCAAAGCTGTAATAAAATTTAATGAAATTTCGCATATGGAGAAATTTTGATGGAATTCTTCATATAGAAAAATTGTGAAGAAAATTCTCATATAAAAAGAATTTGATTACATATTTCATAGAGAAAAATTTTGATGAAAATCTTCATATAGAAAAATTTCGATAAAATTTTTATATAGAAAAATTTTGTTGAAATAATTCATAACTCGTAAAAAATATCCAAGACAAAGCTTTAATAAAATTAATGAAATTTTTGTATAGAAAAATTTTGATGAAATTTTTTATATAGACAAATTTTCATTAAATTTTTTATATACAAAAATTTTGATGAAATTTTTCCTAGAACAAATTTTTGATGAAAATTTTTATAGAAAAAAAAACTTATGAAATTTTTTATACAGAAAAATTTTAATGAAATTCTTCAAATAGAAAAATTTTGATGGAATTTTTCATATAGAAAAATTTTGATGAAAATGTTTATATAGATAAATTGTAATGTAATTTTTCATAAAGAAAAATTTTGCTACAATTTTTCATATAGAAAAATTTTGTTGAAATAATTTGTAACTCGTAAAAAATATCCAAGGCAAAGCTTTAATAAAATTTACTGAAATTTCTCATATTGAAAAATTTTGATGAAATTTTTTATATAGAAAAATGTTGATGAAATTTTTTAGATAGAAACTTTTAATGAAATTCTTTATATAGAAAAATTATGATGAAATATTTCTTGGAGAAAAATGTTAAAAATTTTTCCTATAGAAAAATTTTGATGAAAATTTTCATTGAAAAAAAATGTATGCAATTTTTCATACAGACAAATTTTGATGAAATTCTTCATATAGAAAAATGTTGATGAAATTTCAATAAAATTTTTCATATAGAAAAATTTCGATAACCATTTTTATATAAAAAAATGTTGATGAAAAACTTTGAAAGAAAAATTTTGAGAAAAATCATAATAAAATTTTTCATACAGAAAAATTTTGATTTGAATTTTTCATATATAAACATTTTCATTAAAAATTTCATATAGAAACATTTTGGTAAAACTCTTTATTACAAAAATGTTGATGAAATTTTTTATATAGAAAAACTTTTCACACAAAAAATTTGGATAAAATTTTTCATTTAGAGAAAAATTCTAATGAAATTTTTCATATAGAAAAATTTTGATTAATATTTCATGTAGTAAAATTTTGATAAAATCTTTCATATAGAAATATTTTGATGAAATTTTTCATATAAAAAATGATGAAATTTTTCTTATAAAATAATTTTGCTAAAATTTTTCATATAGAAAATTTTGATAAAATCTTTCATTTAGAAAATTCTAAAGAAATTTTTCACATAGAAACATTTTAGTAAAATCTTTCATGTAGAAAAATGTTCTATGAAATGTTTGATGAAATTCTTAGTGAAAAAAAATTGTGATGAAATTTTCCATATAGAAAAATGTTGATATAAATGTTAATATAGATTTTTTTAATGAAATTTTTCATAGAAAAAAAATATGATGTAATGTTTCATATAGAAGCATTTTTATGAAAATTTTCGTATAATAAAATTTTGATGAAATTTTACATACAGAAAAATTTGATTTTCATAAAGAAAAATTTTGATAAATCTTTTCAAAGTTTTTTTTTTTGAAAATTTGATGAAATTATTTTAAATAAAAACTTTTAAAGAGATTTATTAACTTTTTGTGCAAAAAATATTTTATATGGATTGTTCATAAAAAAAATGTTTAAAGAAATTTTTACATTAAAAAATATCTGCCAGATTTTAAGGAAAATCATATTGCATATTTTTAGGATGTTTGAGTTTTTGAAAAATGTTGCGTATTTTGGTGAAACTTTTCGTAAAGAAAAATATTTTTTTTTTGTATAGAAAAATATTTTGTTTAGAAATTATTCATTAAAAAATTTTAAGAAATTTTTCATATGAAAAAATTTTTTTAAAATACTTTTTTTATCCAAAAAAGTCTGCGAAATATTTCGTATAGAAAAGTTTTCCAGAAATTTTTAGTATAAAAAAATGTCAATATAAAAAGATGATCTTTTTAAAGTTTATCATATAAACATTATATCCTCCTTTTTAAAATGAAAAAAATCATATAATAATAGTCTTTAATTTCATCCCAAAGAAAACAAAAGTATATCAAGCTGCATCTGCTTGCGAACTAGTAATAAACTTTTGAAAAAATCTATTTCTTAGTATTTAGTGCATAAATAATTTTTCAAATTTTTGACCATTTTTTATCTGTATTCTTTGATTGCAGCAGCTACGAATTTACCAAAATCTTCGCATAAATGAAAAACTATGAAAACTATAAAGAACTAGACCAACCGCAAAAAAGGACAACAATAACTGAAAAACATCCATCATTATTTGAACAAATACTAAAATACATTTTGTGGTCGTTCTGTCTGTCTATTGCTCTGTTTAGCCATACGTTTTGTCCCATTCTGTCTAAGTTAATTTTATTTCTTTTTTTTGTCCTGTTTTTTGTATCCTGTGCATAAATACCATGAAACAGAAGTAGAGGCTGTGCGAGAAAGTGACTCTGTATTCATTGTATGACAGTTATCCTGACATATTTAACATTTAACTGCAGGGTGCATGAAACATTTTTATTACGGGTTGTTGATCATTTCTTGGTAAAAGATTTCTGTTTTTTTGCTCAGTTTTGTTCTTCTGTAAATGGTCGTTTTGGTTTTGTACATTTTTTTCTTTTATACATTTTCTTATGTATCTCCCCTTTTTTTATGTCTGTTGCTTTTTGTCTGTATGGAAAATGAATTATACTTTTAGAAATTTGATTGCAAGTTTGATGATTAATAGCTTTGCATTGTGGTATAAAAAGATTGTGGGGAGACCAGAAAAAAAGTTATCATTTCAGTTCCTGGATGTTGATATTCTTCTGTCCTGTCTAAAGTTATGGAAGTCTGAGTTCATGGTTTTGTTAATATTCTTGGTATTCGCATCACTATCACCGGCGACTATTAATGGAGAAACATTTTAACTGATTTGAAAATGAACGATTTGAAAATAAAAAGAAGACCAAAATACGTGTAGACAAGATGTAATCAAATGAGTGGTGATTTTTCTATACCTAAAATTTTCTTTTAAATTTTTATCCAGGAAAAATTGTACACCAATTTTTCTTTATTTAAATTAAGTAATTTTCTTACAATTTTTATCAAAAATGTACTTTAGATTTATCCAAAAGTTTTTTTCGAGAAAAATTTCATCAAAAGTTTTCTAAAAGAAAATTTCATTAACATCTTTCTATAGGAAAAATTTTATCAAAATTTTTCTATAAGGAACATTTCATCAAAGTTTTCCTCTGAGGAAATTTATATAAACAATTTTTTTATAAGAAAAATTTTGTAGAATTTCTTCTATTAGAAAAATTTCATAAAATTTGTTGTACAAAAGAAATTTCATAAAAACATTTCAATAAGAAAAATTTATCAAAATTTTTCTGCAAGAAAAATTTCATCAAAATTATTCTATAGGAAAAATTTCTTAAGCATTTTTCTATAAGAAAAATATCTTAAATATTTTGCAATAGAAAAATTTCTTAAAAATTTTTCTGTAAAAAAAATTTCATTAAAATTCTTTAAAAGAAAAATTTCATCAAAATTTTTCTATAAAAAAAAATTTAATAAAAATTTTGCTATAAAAATATTGATGAAATTTTTCTTGTAAAAAAAATTTTGATCAAATTTTTCTTGTAGAAAAATTTTGAGAAAATTTTTCTTATAGAAAAATTTTGATTTTCTACAAAAAAAAATTTCATCAAAATTTTTCTATAAGAAAAATTTCATCAAAACTTTTCTAAAAGAAAAATTCATCAAAAAAAGTTATGTATAAGAAAAATTTCATCAACATTTTTTTATAAGAAAAATTTCATCAAAATTTTTCTAAAAGTAAAATTAATCAAAACTTTTCTATAAGAAAAATTTCATCAACATTTTTCTATAAGAAAAACTTTATAAAAAGTTACGTAAAGGATAAATTTCATCAAAATTTTGCTACAAAAAAAATTTTATCAAAATTGTTCTATAAGAAAAATATTATCAGAACTTTTGTATGAGAAAAATTTCATCAAAATTTTTTATAAGATAATTTCATCAACATTTTTCTATAAGAAAAATTTTATTAAAAATTTTTTAGCGGAAATATTTCATCAAAATTTTTAGAGAAGACAAATTTCATCAAAATTTTTCTAGAAAACAATTTTCTTTAAGGAAAGTTATATCAAAATTTTTCTATAAATAAATTTCATCAAAATAAAAATATAGGAAAAAAGGAAAAATTTCATCAACATTTTTCTATAAGAAAAATTTTATCAACATTTTTTTTAAAGAAAAATGTTATCAAGATTTTTCTATGGAAAGAGTTTCATTTAAATTGTTCTTTAAGAAACATTTCTTCATAATTTTTCTATAAGAAAAATTTCATCAAAAAATTTTTTTTAAGAAAAATTTAATAAAAATTGTTTATGAAAATTTTTCGACAAGTAAAATTTCATCAATATTTTTCGACAAGAAACATTTCATCAAAATTTTCCGACAACAAAAATTTCATCAACATTTTTCTATAAGAAAAATTTCATCAAAATTTTTCTATAAGAACAATTTCATCAAAATTTCTCTAAAATAAAAATTTCATTGAAATTTTTCGACAAGAAACATTTCAGCAAAATTTTTCGACAAGAAAAATTTTTCTATAAGAAAAATTTCATCAAAATTTTTCTATAAGAAAAATTTCATCAAAATTTTTCTATAAGAAAAATTTCATCAAAATTTTTCTATAAGAAAAATTTCATCAAAATTTTTCTATAAGAAAAATTTCATCAAAATTTTTCTATAAGAAAAATTTCATCAAAATTTTTCTATAAGAAAAATTTCATCAAAAATTTTCTCTAAGAAAAATTTCATCAAAATTTTTCGTTTTGAAAAATCTCATCAAAATTTTTCTATAAGAAAAATCTCATCAAAATTTTTCTATAAGAAAAATTTCATCAAAATTTTTCTATAAGAAAAATTTCATCAAAATTTTTCTATAAGAAAAATTTCATCAAAATTTTTCGATAAGAAAAATTTTATCAAAATTTTTCTATAAGAAAAATTTCATCAAAATTTTTCTATAAGAAAAATTTCATCAAAAATTTTTTCTAAGAAAAAATTTCATAAAAATTTTTCGTTTAGAAAAATCACATCAAAATTTTTTTATAAGAAAAATTTAATCAACATTTTTCTATATTATACGAAAATTTTTATTAAATTGTTTCCATAGAAAAAATTTCATTAATTTTTTTTTTATAAGAATTTTTCTATAGAAAAAATGTTATTAAAATTAATCTATTAGAAAAATTTGTACAAAAATGTTTCTGAACGAGATATTATGTCAACATTTTTCTATATAAAAAATTTCGTCAAAAGTTTTCCATATAAAAAATTTCATAAAATTTTTTCTATATGAACAATTATAGAAAATTTCATCAACGTTTTTTTTTTGCGAAAAATTTAATGTTCCAAAAAAAATTTTTCACATAAAAGATTTTATTTAGTGTTTTTTCTATAAGACAAAATTGGACAAACATTTTGCTATATGAATAGTTTTATTGGCATTTTTCTGGAAGAAAAATTTTACCAAAATTTTTTTGAATGAAAAATTTTTGCACAAGTTTTTTTTTATAATAAAAAAATCTTTAATCTTTTGAAATACTTTCTTTAACATTTTTATTACTTTGTTTCAAAAAAAAATATTTACATATTCATATTTAAAATATAGCATGTCATAGAAAAAACTAAATGTATATATAATCCTTAGTTTACTTTGTTAACCAAAATTTGAAAAACACTAAAAAGAGTTTTTAGATTTCTTAAGAAAAACCACAAAATCAGGTTAATTAAGAAATCCTTCTGAACAAAAATTAAAAAAAAATCCTCATGAAAAATGCCAACACTCCTTAAAGTATGCTTTAATATTTTTGCCACAATTTAAGCTCTTGGTTGGTCGACCATGTTATGAAAATCAATTTATTTTGACCAACATATTTTTGCTTTTATTCCATATTTTTGTTATTCTAGAGATTTATTTATTTTAAGGCCGTCCACAGTCTAAATATGAACACACACAAGTCTATACATACACATATAATATAAATGAATGAGTGATTATGTATGTGAGGATGTTTGTCTGTAAATATATGTATGTATAAATGTGAGTATTTGTGATTTCATAGCCCTTATTAAAAGGTGTCTTACATAGACATTAGGCAAAAAAAAAATTCTGTTGGTTGGAAATCCTCAATGACAGTAAATCTATCAAGTCATGACTAAAACAAGTCACAAACATGACACGTGAGACATGCATTCACTCACTTACCCGCTCGCCTTCATATGAATACATACAAACATACACACACACACTAGTACTCACTTTTACACTAACTCGTGTACTCACTGACTACTGGTTGTACAATAAAATATTCTTACAATAGAATAAAAATGAAAGATATAACAAAAAAAAAAAAAATCAAAACGTAGTGCTAAAATCTGAAAAAAAACACGAAACGAGTGTTTGAACTTTAGAAATTCGCAAATACTAGAAATTGGAGTAAATTGGAAAATTCACCTTTTTCAAGAGAGTAAATGAGTACTATAACTCTGAAATTCACCTCGTGATACAACATAAATTAATTACCCTTAACTCAGTGATGAGAGTTGAGAGTGTCTGTGAGCATAAGAAAATTTTCTCTTATACTGTTTTTTTTATAGTAGGTCCAGCTAAAATACCTTTAAGAATTATTTACTTTAAGAAATTTTATAAATTCTTTGAATATAATGGCATAATTTTGAATAGTATTTATTACATCAAACGAATGAGGTCATTAATATTTGACGATGTGATATAATTTGTATTTCTTAAAGGAACTTAAAGATTTTATAGATTATTGGTTAGTCACTAGCGGAACCAGCTAAACTCTGGCCCCGATTAAATGAAATTTATTTGTTCATGACAGTAATTTTTAAAATTTTAAAATAAATCGTTTACATATTTTTGAGCATACCTTTCATTATGTCCTACTGAAACAATCTTAGGAGTTTGTCGTTAACCTTTAAGCAATTGAATTTCATATACACATAATAAATTACTATTTTTTACTGCGAATCTATTAATATGTAATGTGTACTTTAGTAAGAAACCTTTCGTATGAACTATATTTAATGCTTGTGGTCTTCACATTTTTCAAAACTTAAAAGCAAGTTATCTTTTAACGAAAAAAATTAGGTATGTAAATGGTTTTACTAAATTTAAGACTTTTTTTCAATCAACATCATATAGTGCAATCAGAAAATACGGCCAAAACTCAATAACTTGGTAATTTTTTAAATTTTCGGTATAGATAAGTAATATACCTTTAGTTAAAACAAAAAATCTAAGATATAAAGTCGGTGCACTTTCATGCATTGATTTGCCGTATGGTCGTTTTGAAAAGTCCCATAAAAAAGAGTATACAAAATTTACTCTAATTCAGAAACAACTAATGGAGACGATTATCCAAGAGAAAACTAAATATATTTATATTAAGTACCCAGCAAAACTTTGGTAATGGCAAGTACTCTGATAACTGGTTACCTTGTAACGACTACAACATACCATCCGAATAAATAAAAAGTTATTACAGAAGTACTTATTTGTAATTAAGGTGGTAATTTAAACTGAATGGTTCCCGGTTCAAATCCCACCAAGGGCAACAATTTTTTTTAGTTTTTTTTTTTTATTAAAAGAGTCTTTTTAAATAATTTTTGAATTTTAAGAACTTAAATATTATCTTCTGTAAAAAAACTTTGTAAAACTAACTCACGTTAATGAAAAAATATCATCATGAATCAATTTTGATTAAGTAGGGGATGTTGAATACCAAACACGATTCTAATTGGTCTTAACTTGGTAAGCCCAACTTATCTGGGTCATCCTTCATCTCAACTGTGGACACACACCTCCTCATGGTATCACCCGGGGAGCTAGTTTAACACCCATTAATATTGTGAGTTAACATGTTCCGAGAGTTGTCCCATAAGATCGATAAAAATGGGTTAGGATTACGGGCTAGTAACCCTCTCTTGAAAAAAATACAATAAAGAGGATAAAATTAGAATTGACATGTCCCACTACCTATTGTTAGAGGAGGATGTCTGAAACTTCGATAGAAAGACCAAGTAGAGGAACATTTTTCAAAGCTTGGGCTATAAAATTGGAGAATATTCGCACAAGATCGAAATCCATGGAATTCTAAAATATGCTCGGAGTTTGACCTTAACAGGTTGTAACATTTAAGTAAGTAAGAGTCAATCTTATGTAAAAACTTATACAAAAAAGAAGATTTAAATTGTTTAAGTTTTAAAATAATTTTAAAAAAGTTTTAAAATAATTACAAAAAATCGTATAAAAATATTTTTCCAAAAATTACATTAAAGCAAAAAAAAGGAGGGAACAACAAGGTTATTTTCACATGATTTTGGATCTAAAAATAAAAATTGTTTATATTAATTATAAGCTGCTCAGTTTTCAACATATGAAGTAGCTCAGTGGAAGAGTCTCTGCTTAGCAGTCGGAGGGTCTGGGTTCGAGCCCCCATGGGATCATAAAAAAAATTTTGTATTTCGTTTAAAAATATATGTTTTTAATAAAACAACAACAAAAAAGTTGTTGCTGTTGTTGTTGTTGCTTTCAAATTGCTTACCCAAGTCATTACTTTTCTGCAATTGGTAAGTACTTGCCTCCAATGACATCCCCATGTTAATGTAATGACTTAAACAGCGAATGAGTAAGTAGTTCGTGTTCAATAGTTTAACTGTTTAACTCATTATTTGGTAATGAAAAGTTTTACTGGGTATATTTTAATTGGTTAAACTGAAATTGTTTTTTAATGAAAATATAAAGGCTCAATTACATAACTTTAATAGGATAATATATAAAAAATACATTTCTTACAATATATGATTCGTCATATCTTTTCAGAGATATTGGGTTCGCGATATGAGCTTGCAATCAGATTTTGCATATTTGTAATAAATGCATAGAAAAATTTTGTATTATTCAAGGAATAAAAGATATTTTCATCTTATATTTCTTGAATAATAAAAAATTTGTGATTTTTGAAATTTTTTTTCGTCCACAATTGCACAACCCCTACCTGTTAACTTGTTAAACTATATGGATAACTCAAAATTCAACATTTTTTATGTTAATATTTAAATATTGTATAGAATAAAAATGACTGAAAAATATTACAGCACGCCAATACTTCACTTCCAGTAGTGATTTTCTCGCGTTTCTAGCTATTGCACAGTGTTACGCTTCAACCATTAAAAATCTCTAAACAAAATTTGGGTCCTTTTAAACTTTGGATCTGATTTTTTTTTTAATTTGTCTATAATAGAATTCTGAATAAAATGCCCGAATTCTGCATGAAGCCTATGTCGAAAATATCGAAATGGACGTAGTTGGTTAGCACGAGGTATCTAATTTTTAATACAAGAAAGACGAAGTTAAAATTTTAGACGTGTTTTCAAAATTAGCCGAATTTTATTTATGGGTTCAAATATACAATTAATTTTATTAAGAACTCATAAATAAAAATTTAAACTTCTGCGACAAATAAAATTCAGTAAAAGCTTCTGGGATGTTACAGTTTTTCACTGTTAGATACTGTCAAGTACAATAACACTCTGTTCTCAAAGTCTCCAAAACACAGACAAACTCTTGACTTATGGGTAAAAATCCGGTATTTCACACCCGTATGCACTTTTCATTCTGTAACTTCAACAATTTGTTTTCTTAATTATTTTCCAGTAACTGTTATAACTTTTATCGTAAAAATCAGAAAATAAAAGTTATTTTTTGTCTTTTATTTTTTCTATAAAAATAACAGTTATTTTTGACTTTTATTTTTTCGATCAAAAATAAAAGTTTTTTTTTTTTACTTATATTTTTTTGAGCAACAATAATAGTTATTTTTGACGTTTTTTTCCAGCATAAATAAAAGTTATTTTTTTGCTTTTATTTTTTTGGGAAAAAATAACAGTAATTTTTGACTTTTATTTTTTCAAGAAGAAATGAAAGATATTTTTTGCTCAAAAATTAGTGGAGTTGTGGTTTGCAATCATAATTGGGGTTGAAGACATGAAACTAACTTTTGTATCTGCTCGAAATAATAAAAGTTAAAAATTAACTTTTATTCATGCTCGAAATAATAAAAATCAAAAAATTAAAGTTAACAAGTAAGAAAGCGCTATAGTCGGTCAAGCCGACCATACGATACCCTTCACCACTAAGGTCAAAGGTGTTATTTTTCCTATATAAAGACAAATATTTGCTAAATTTTGCCATCATTCTCAAAACGTATATATTCAACCTGTTTCCGTCATTTGGACTTATACGAGAGCTAGGGTCAAATGTGGACCGATTATCTCGAAATTTGGAAAATTGATTACAGTTGTTACAAAAATTATGTATGCAAAAAATAAACTCAAAATTTTCATTATCTTTAGATTTACGAGCGTTTTAGTGATTTTTTGTCTCATTTAGTGCGTTTTTGAAGAAGAGTTTGTATGGGAGCTATGGTCAAATGTGGACCGATTTCAACGAAATTTGGTACAGTGATATAAGTTTACATAAGCAGTATTTTTTTTATGTTTTAAATTTCATGAAAAAATATTGATATTTGTGGCCAATATAGCAATTCCGGGAAGTGGGACCTATGGGAGGTACCATAAATAATGGACCGATTTTGACCAATTTCAATAGCCATGGTCTCATTATCAAAAAAATTATCTGTGCCAAATTTCATCAAATTATCTTTAGAATTGCGACCTGTAGTTTGATTACAAGGTTTACATGGGGGTCCAGCCAGCCAGCCAGACGGACAGACGGACGGACGGACATCGCTAAATCGACTCAGAAAGTGATTCTAAGTCTATTGGTATACTAAAAGGTGGGTCTTAGGCAAATATTTCTATGCGTTACAAACATCAGCACAAACTTATAATACCCTTTCCACCTATGGTGGTGAAGGGTATAAATATTTAAACTTTAAAGAGCTATATACTGCGACAAAAAAAAAATCAGTTAAAGTTTCAGGGATGTTACAGCTTTTTACTGTTAGGTACTGTCAAGTACAACAACACTCTGTTTTCGAGACTTCCAAAACACTCACAAACTTTTGACTTATGGGTAAAAACCCGTTTTTTTCACACCTTTATGCTCTTATCATTCTGTAACTTCAAGAGTTTGTTTTTTTCAATTATCTTAACCAGGGATCGTAACTGTTATAACTTTTATAATAAAAGTTATTTTTAGACTTTTATTTTTTTGAGCAAAAATAACAGTTATTTTTTACTTTTATTTTTTCGAGCAGAAATAAAAGTAATTCTTTGCTCAAAAATTAATGGAGTTGAGTTTGCAATCATAATTGGGGTTAAAAACGTAAAATTAACTTTTATTCATGCTCGAAATAATAAAAATCGAAAAACCTTTGTTTTTTTTTTTTTTTGCTCGAATAAATAAAGGTCAAAAATAACTGATATTTTTGGTTAAAAAAATAAAAATTAAGAAACAATTTTTATTTTTGCTAGAAAAAATAAAAGTTTAAAATTATGTTTTCTTTTCTCAAAAAAAAAAAAAAAATAAAAATTTACTCTTATTTTTTTTTTTCTAAAAAATAAAAATCAGATTTTTAAAAAGCATCGCTTTTTATGAAAATTTGGTCCAAGACTATCAAAATAGTATACATGATTATAGATATTAAAAAAGAAAAGTAGCCCTTTTCAACGATATATAGTTTTTAAAATATACTCTTGACTCTTGTGGGTATTATTACACCAAATATATTTTTTTCTGTTTTTTTTTTTCTTCATTTTTCTATTTTCGGGACATTATAACACAATGTTTCTGTATATGAACCGTAATATTTATGATTTTATTAAACAAATATAACTGAAAGCCAATAAAACGGGAGTTTATGTCTTAAAATCTATTAGAAGTTGACTGATTTACTCAAGTCAAAAGAAAGAGTAGTAAAAAAAGCTACAGTCGGTTAAGCCCGACTATATGATACCCTTCACCAACAATTTTATAAGTTGATATATGATACCCTGGACCAACAATTTTATAAGTTTTCCCTAAGTCTTAGAGACATACATATGCAGTGTATTTCCGGCTAAGGGTCAATTGCGGATCGATTGTTACTAAATTTCGGTTATTATTTATATTTACAAAATATTTATTTGCGAAAAGTTTTAGTAATGAAATGCATTTATCTTTAGATTTATAAGCGTTTTTTGTGCTTTATGATGCCCAAAAAGTATAGGGGTGAACCAAAATATGAGCCTGTGAAAAATTTCATCAAATTATCTTTAAAGTTACGACCTGCACATTCATAACAAGCATAAATAGATAACCGGCCAGCGTTACAAACATCAACATAAACCCACTATATCCTTTCCACCTTTGGTGGTAAAGGGTATAACAAATTTTTAAAAAATAAGTAATTTTTAACGATTCCGATCAAAAATTCAGTTAGACAAATTAAATGTAGTAAAAGTTTCGGGATGTTATATCATTTTTTTTTTTTTTTATAGAAACTGTCAAGTACAACAAAACTCGATTTTTGTAGTTTTCTAAACACCCCCAAGATCTTGATTTGCTGATAAAAAACCGGGTTTTCAAACCTGTATGCACTTATCACCCTGTAACTTAGACAAATACCAATCGATTTCAAATTTTTTTGCAGATATTGAAAGAATTAGCGGAAAATTGGGTCAAATAGTATTTTTACACTAAATGTAGATAAAAAAAAGTAATAAAGTGCTATAGTCGGTCAAGCCCGATAATACGATACCTCTACTTTTTCATCTATAAAACAAATATTTCCCAAATTTTGTCAAAATACGAACATTTTCTTAAGGATTATAAATTTAAGCTGTTTTCGTCATTTAGACTTATATGGGGGCTTGGGTCAAATGTGAACCGAGAATCTTATAATTTAGCAAATTGATTACAGTTTTTACAAAAATAATGTGCGCAAAAAAATGGAATTAAAATTATCATCATTTTCTGGTTTATGAGCGTTTTAGTGATTTTTGTCTCATTTAGTTCGTTTTTAAAGAAGAGTTTGTACGGGAGCTATGGTCAAATGTGGACCGATTTTAACGAAATTTGGCACAGTGATTTAAGTTTACATATGCAGTATTTGTTTAAAATTTCATGAAAAAATATTGATATTTGTGGCTAATATACAATTCCGGGAAATGTGACCTATGGGAGGTACCATAAATAATGGACCGATTTTGATGAATAGTCATGGTCCCATTATTATAAAAATGATCTGTGCCAAATTTCATCAAATTATCTTAAGAACTGCGACCTGTAGTTTGATTACAAGGTTTGCATTGGATCCAGCCAGACGGACGGACGACTGACATTGCTAAGTTGACTCAGAAAGTGATTCTTAACCTATTGGTATACTAAAACAAGACAAATATTTCTATGCGTTGCATACATCAGCACAAACTGATAATACCCTTTCCACATATGGTGGTGAACTGTATAAAAATTTGATTATTTTGGATAAATTTTTTTATTTACGTATTTACTCTTGTCTCGCCACATGAAAGACAACCTCTGAAAGAAACAACTCTCTTTATTTGGTAAAAAATCATAAAAATTGTCTTTAAAGTTATATTTGATAACAACAATCGATAAGACAATCGCTGTACATCAAGGTGTAGGGTATATTTAAAATTAATTTATATTACCTTTTCACACCTGCAATCTAACTAACTTGTGAATTTTTGTTCAAAAATACACATATTTTTGAAATTATAAAAACGATTAATAATAAATGTTACCCAATCCATACATGCCACCGAAATAATACTCTATAATTCCTTTAGTAAATATTAAGCAGGAATAAAGTTTAAAGGTTCGACGTTCATTTATGCTAGTCATTAGTTTGAAAGATTCTGACATAAATTTTTTATATTTATAACTAATATAAAATTTATTTATATTACAATATAAATACTGTGACCCTTTGAATTTAGTACATAATTTGATTTATGTATAAATATAGACCAACATAAAATACGTTCATACTAGGTCAACTGTAAAATTTGACAATTTTCGTTTTTTTTTTCTTTTTTTTTGTTTGAGGTTTTAAAGAATTTAATATGAAATAATAGAAATAATCATAATAATTTTCGTAACAGGATATAGTGCCATGTAGTAGAGGAGTAGTTGAATGGCAGAGGAAACAACATAAAATGCCGGTATAAGTTGGTGGAACAACAATAAAATAGGAAATCACAACTAAAGGGATATAGAAAGAGAAGAAAATGAAATACACGGGGAGAGATAATAAAATATATTGAAATACATTTTTATAGGTATATTTTGATAAAAGAAATTGTGTACCATAACTCTGGGTTAAGCACTCATACTCTCAGATATTTTATTTGTGCTCTCTTTTGTCTCGGGTTTGAAAATACCGTTAGTTATTTGCTTGAAGGAAACTCTTATATTTGAACGTATTGTTTCAGTGTTAATGTTTGTGAGAGAGTTTTCTCTGTTTTATTGTTAAGAGGATTTTTGGAGCGAAAATACTGGTTTTTAAAAACAGTATTTTCTTAGATTTTTGGAGACGACAAACAAAATTCCTTTAGTTGACGAGGTTGATTTTTATGCCAAACGAACTTTTACCGTTCCAAATCAGTTAACTCGGAAACGTGGTCATGTTAATAGTAAATGAAATAACGAAGCGGCAATATTTAAACATTTGCAAAGATTTTCAAAAAATTGTTTTTTCTTCAAAAGCAAATCTAAACAATTATTTGTGCTTGAGGGTAATAGAAAAATTGTAAAAGAGACAGTAAATCAATTATTAATAAAAAAAAATTTAAATATCAAAATTAAGTTGTGTAAAAAAAATTTGAAAAAAATAATTAAATTATCGAAAATAAAATTTAAATTGGTATAGAAATTTATATAAAAATTTAAACAACAAAATCAGTCAAATCAGCAAGAAAAGAAAATTTGTTAAAATTCAAACAAGGAAAAGCAAAAAAGAAAGAAGCTTTAGCAGTGATTTGTACTAATTTGCTAGAGTGTGCATAAAATATCAAGTAAAATGAATGAATAAATAAATAAATGAATGAATGAATGAATGTAAAAAAATACAAATGTACAAGTCTAAATAAAAAATGCTTAAATCATGGTTTTTACTTTAACTACCTTCAACTTAACTGCTATAACAATGGCTGTAATGCAGAGCCATATTTAACAGCCCAAACCCTCTGCCATATAAATAATTTGTTGGTACAATTTACAAAAAAAAAAAAAAAAAAAATGCCAAAAAGTATGCAAACGTAAATCCATACAACCACACACTACCAACTACACATTCACAATCACGTTCACCTTCACTTTCACACTGATTGTACCGAATACAAAAATTTGTATACAAAAAATTTTGAGAACCAGTAAAAAAAAGTCTAAAAAAAACTGGAAAATAAATTTAACAAAATTCGTTTGTGCATTTAAGCAAAAAACTTAAATACGTACAAGTGAATTTGGTAGAAATTTATGTGCTTGGTTGTTTGTATGTACATATGTAACACACAAACACACACATGGGCACTCACACCATTATTACACCGATGAAACTATGAAAGTGTGTTTGCATGTTAAGTTGAGCTCTGAGTGAATAAACTCAAAATATGTTGCAACTACAACAACAACAAAAATATAAAGTAAAAATGTGCAAATGTTAACCTGATTTTTTATGAAAATATAATATTTTTAATGTTTTTCCTGCCCTAAGAGTAAGACGAGCATTACGAGAAAGCTTTATTTTGTCTGTCTTTGGAATAGTGGAAAAGTATAGAAAAAGTGTATATCATTGTGAAATTTCATTATTTAAACAAGTGTGTTAACATATCATTTATGTATTGTATGTTTCACAAATCAAACTTATCTTAAACAACATAAGTATAAGAAAATAAAAATAAAAATAACAAATTCAAACAACAATTCTTAACTGCAAATAATAAAATCATAAAATTTTTTTTTATACAAAATATCTCTAAAAATAAGGCAAATAACAAACATAGAATCTTAAATCCATAACATGATTTAAACACATTTCAAGTCCTAAGTACGAGAGTGTACTTGACAACGTTTTGGTAACAGTTACGAGAAAATTGTTAAATTGAAATCTTCGGAAATAAGATTAAATTTTACACTCAACACAACAATTGAAATCAATTTTGAAAATAAATAAATAAACATTTACTCAAGTGGTAAGTAAGATAAAATTTATTCTAGAATTCACACGAATTAAATATTAATGGCAAAAAATAATAATTTTTTATTTATTGTGAAGTCATGAAAAATTATGATGATTACGTTTTTAGATTTCTTATTGAGCTTGTGTACTAATTTAATTAAAGAAATCATGAATTTATTTACACTTAAATAAATTTTCTTATAATCCTGAGAAAATGATCAGAAAAAAATATCTTTAAGGTAAAAAGTTGCTCATTATAATGATCTCTATTTTAAATCAACTCTTTCTAGGGTATCTCTAACGAGTTATACTGAAATATTGTGAAGTGACTACTATCAATTTATGTAATATTTAGAGTTAAATATAAAGAGTCCATTTTAGGACCGTGAGTCGACTTGAGCCATTAGATTCGAATCAAAATCTGAAAAGATTTTGTTAGTTACACTGTGTTAGTTAAAAAAACATACAAAAGGGAAACCTAGTGGGTAAAGATAATTCGTATTATAGACATCTGGTAAAACAGTATTTTTTCAGAAAATTATGAAAATCATTATACAATTGAATATATAAATATACGTAATTTTTTAATTTTATTTTTTTATAAAATAAAAAAAAATAGGGTATGCATTTTATACACTATTTTTCTTTGAAATTATATTTAGAGGAATAACTAACTAAAGGAAATAATAATGAAAAATTTTAAACAAGAAATTATTTGTTCATATATCAGTTGATCTTTGCTTAAGTAGAATTTCACCAAATTTTGACCACATATAGAACCAGTTATGTAGATTCTTATTAATGTATGGGTATATGTTATTATTTTATTGTGAGGGCGAAATACTTGTATCACTTTAAACCAAAGGCAATTTTTTGATAAAACAAACAATTTGAAATGGTAAGATCGAGTTTATTAGAGGACATACAATTTTTTTGAGAAATATCTCTTAAACAATTTGGGATTAAAATTAAAAAAAATAGAAATTTTACAAAGACCGAATATTGTTTTATTTTTTAAATCAATCAAGTATAAATATCACTGCCGATAAAAATTTATTTTCAATTCGATCGATAAATAAAAAAGATGGATTTGTACTTGAACTATAAATATCCCTCATGATAAAAATTTTAAATATCTTTAACGATAAATA
The DNA here is from genome assembly GCA_933228675.1 of Stomorhina lunata. Taxonomy (NCBI): domain Eukaryota; kingdom Metazoa; phylum Arthropoda; class Insecta; order Diptera; family Rhiniidae; genus Stomorhina; species Stomorhina lunata. The sequence continues at coordinate 137,233,240 of OW121741.1, read as the reverse complement.
TCCAAACAGAAAAATATTTTATTGATATTATTTTATTTTTGAACTTTTGTTTTGACTTTGAAAAAATAAAATATTTTTAAAATTTTTAAATTTTTAACAATGAATGTATGAATATGTTTCCAATTAATTGGAATGTTAAAGACATCGAAGTTAAACCTAATAGCCCTAATGTAACTATTCAACATAAAATTGGTAACAATAATTTAATTTATTGTCATTTAAACGTCCTAAAGACTTTTTATACCAGGACAAATCTTCTTTTTCTGTCATCCTTCACTCCCAGTGGAGCATAGGGCCTGGGAGGATGCAGCAGTTGCTTGGCATCTCTAGCTACCAGGTAAGAACTGTATCCAATTCCCACTTTAACCTCCTCGTGGTACATCCTGGAAACCTGGTCTTAGGGTCTAAGATAATTGTGCTTGGTAAAGTTCGAGTATGCACCGTCCGTTCAAAATGTTAGTTGCTGCTGAAAACAGACTGTCTGTCTGTCTGTCTGTCTCGGATCGAGCGGCTCTCTATACAAACGTGGCTTGTTTCTTTGTACCCTTTACCCATCGACTTAGCACTTACGATGTTTTAAGCATAGAAAAAAAAAACAACATTACAGAATATACTACTCCAAGGGGTAATCATGCGAGAAATCCCCCTGCTACGGCAGCTGGCACAAGGATTTTAGAATTGCCTAATCTATGCAAGAATATTATGATGAATGAAACCAGGAAAAATACAGAAATAAAATTTTGATATTTTCTATCAAAATTTTTTTTCATCGGATGAAAATAGATGAGAATTATTTTGAACTGATAAATATCCCATACGATTTTTTTATTTTTTATTTTTATCGGATTAAAAAACGATACAAAACTTTTCGAACATAAGGGATTTTTATTATTTTTTAAACATCAATGATTATATTTTTTTTTAAAGTATAAATGTTCGGTCTCTCAAATTTTATTAAAAATTTGTAGTTTTTAAGATTTTAGAAATTACAATAATATAAGTCTGAAGCCCGTTTTTCGATTGAGAATATATTTTTGATTTAACAATATCTGAGGTCAAATATAGACAGAGTTTACAAAATTTTTGTTTATATAAGCAATAATTCTTCCAAATTAGGACGTACCCGAAATAATGGACCGATTTTTGACAAATTCAATATCATTAGTCCTATATTCAAAAAAATGTCTGAAAATTTCTGCCTTTGAAAAACGTAAAACTTTATTCCAACAAGAAAATTATTTGGAGGTACCCCAAAGTTTTCAAAGATTTAGTTTATTTTAATGGCAAAAAAAAGTAATTCATACTAAGTCTCATGAAATAATAGGCTTTATAGACAAATTTTTCTCCAATTGTTATTGCAAAAAAAAAAAAATTTAGATTTTGCACAAAATAAAATTTTTTTTTTGTATCACAATATGAATATTTTCGATTCTGTGGATCACACAAAAATTATATATTTGCACGCCTAAGGGCAATTTTGTTTTTAATTCAATGATTTATTCTTTAGAAAAATTGGATAAGTCGTTTTCAAAAATACCAAATTTAAGAAAAAAAAAACTATAAAATAAAATAAAATAATCGATAAAAAATTTTAAAATTTCTGGTGTTTTTGTACTTAGGGGACTATAGCACATAAACTGTAGTTTAACGAGTTGTACTAAAATATTTCGAAAGTCTATTGCTTTATAACCCTAAATATAAATCAAAAGTTAATAATTATTTTTATATTCTTTGCAGTTGATTTAAAAGAGTTTAGGACGATCTTATATTAAACCAAAAATAAAAGGGTTAATGTAATTTTTTTGCTGTTTTGATTTAACCACTGCATTAGATCCCTTCTTTACCTCTTTTATTTGGCTCCAACAGCTGATCTTCAACTTAACTCAGAATAGATTTTTACGTTTTTTTTTTGTCCGGGTTACTATGAATTTGTATGGAAAATTAAAACTTCCCAGTAAAACTTTTCATTACCAAATAATGAGTTAAACAGTTAAACTATTGAACACGAACTACTTACTCATTCGCTGTTTATGTCATTACATTAACATGGGGATGTCATTGGAGGCAAGTACTTACCAATTGCAGAAAAGTAATGACTTGGGTAAGCAATTTGAAAGCAACAACAACAACAGCAACAACTTTTTTGTTGTTGTTTTATTAAAATTATATATTTTTAAACGAAATACAAAATTTTTTTTATGATCCCATGGGGGCTCGAACCCAGACCCTCCGACTGCTAGGCAGAGACTTTTCCACTGTGCTACTTCATATGTTGAAAACTTAGCAGCTTATAATTAATATAAACAATTTTTATTTTTAGATCCAAAATCATGTGAAAATAACTTTGTTTTTCCCTGCTTTTTTTTGCTTTGTTGTAATTTTTGGAAAAATATTTTTATACGATTTTTTGTAATTATTTTAAAACTTTTTTAAAATTATTTTAAAACTTAAACAATTTAAATTTTCTTTTTTGTATAAGTTTTTACATAAAATTGACTCTTACTTACTTAAATGTTACAACCTGTTAAGGTCAAAGTCCGAGCATATTTTAGAATTCCATGGATTTCGATCTTGTGCGAATATCCTCCAATTTTATAGGCCAAGCTTTGAAAAATGTTCCTCTACTTGGTCTTTCTATCGAAGTTTCGGACATCCTCTTTTAAAATTATGTAGTGGGACATTTCAATTCTAATTTTATCCTCTTCATTGTATTTTTTTTTTACTAGCCCGTAATCCTAGCCCATTTTTATCGATCTTATGGGACAACTCTCGGAACATGTTAACTCACAATATTAATGGGTGTTAAACTAGCTTCCGGGGTGATACCATGAGGAGGTGTGTGTCCACAGTTGGGATGAAGGATGACCCAGATAAGTTAAGCTTACCAAGTTAAGACCAATTAGAATCGTGTTTGGTATTCAACATCCCCTACTTAATCAAAATTGATTCATGATGATATTTTTTCATTAACGTGAGTTAGTTTTACAAATTTTTTTTACAGAAGATAATATTTAAGTTCCTAAAATTCAAAAATCATTTAAGAAGACTCTTTTAATAAAAAAACTAAAAAAAGTTGTTGCCCTTGGTGGGATTTGAACCGGGGTCATACAGTTTAAATTACCATCTTTATTACAAATAAGTACTTCTGTAATAACTTATTATTTATTCGGATGGTATGTTGTAGTCGTTACAAGGTAACCAGTTATCAGAGTACTTGCCATTACCAAAGTTTTGCTGGGTTGAAATCAAATCAAAACTTGAATTCAAAACTATTTTTTTTTTGACGTTGGCCCTTTAAGTACCAAGCCTCATATTTCTTCTACTAGTTGAAACCACTCTACAAAATTTTCTGTTAATCAGTCCATATTCGACCATATCTTCCAAATAATATTTCTTAATAATATTGTTTTAAAACAAATTAATGTTTTGTCAAAGATCATTTTTATTTGACCGTATTAATATACGGTAATAGGTAAGAAATTTAGAACCAATCGGTGCACATTTGACCCTTATCTTTAATTTTTTTTTCTGTTTTTAAGTAGTTATTTTTGCTTACCCTGATGAAAGTGTAGATATCCTATATGTAAATATCTGTGTTCTAGATACGTAGAATAAACTACAATATTTTGAAGTAATTTAAAAAAAGATCAACATTTTCTCTAGAGACTCAAAATATACCACAATAACTGCACTTGAGTTTACTGTAGATCTTTAAAACAAAAACTTATGTTTTAATTCCAACGATCTCATAATAAATAGATTTTTTTTTACTGACTACCAGAATGACCTCCAAATATAACTGATTTTTTACTTTCTTCATTCTCTGAGAATGACAAACTATTACAAGTACTTCTAATATTCTTATATTGTCAGTTTAACAAAAATATTTCATACCACATTACCACCACTTATTCCATAAAATATATAAAATTTTTGTTTAAATCCAAGGAAAAAAAAATAAATTATAAAATATATGATTTTATTATAAATTTTAATAATATTTTATTTTTTTAAATACATGTTCGATAACGAAACTACCCAAACCTGTCCGAAATCACCCAAAACTCACCTAATTGTGTTTCTGCACTCTATTTTGGTTTCAGTCTTTACTAAATTGAGAAATTAATTTAATTTTCCCTCTAACTTAAAACTATACAGACTTTTTCTTTGAGTAAGTTTTTGTAACAAATTATTTAATTAAAACGATAAAATTTTTTAAAAAATTTTTATTTTCGAAAAAAAATACAAATTTTAAATCCCATCATTTTCGATTTCGTTAAAATTTTGAATAGCTTATAAAATTTTAAGATTTTTTAAAAATTTTTAATTTCGCTTTGGTTAAGATTTTATGACGGTCCAAAGTTCGTTTTTTTTTAATTTCTGAAACTATTACCAAGTTTTTAATTTTATTTAATCATGTATTTTAAAACAAGGAAGCTCTATTATGCCCTTGACTCAAAGATATCTCAAAAAGTATTTCTTCCATTTTCTTTTTTGATGTCATAAAATACTAAAACCAAAAAAGTGGGCCCATGTGGGGCGATCGAAAAATAATAAAAATATAATAATAGAAATGGCTTTCTGAACATTTTTACTTGGTTTTCTTTTTGTCAAAAGCAAAACAAGAAAACAGTTATTTCTAATAAATTTAATAGCACCTGGGCGACCAAGCCTTGCTCGGAGCTTTATGACAAGCATTTCTAGGCAAGTTTTAAAATTTTGATATATTCTATTCTATAAAGTACTAACCAATGAAAAAGAATTTGGAGAAAAGACGGTATGCAAATATCCAATAAATTTATAAAAAAATTATATTCATTTTGTCCTATCAACACATGATCAAATGCCTAGTTTAATATGAATAATTTTGGAAATTGGTCATACTGACTTAGAACGAGTAACCAGTTTGCTAAAGGGTATAGCATGATCAAATGCACAGCTTACGATTTAATTCACTTTGTGTAATTTTCAGTGGCACTACCTGTCAAAAATTGTTCATACCAACTCATGTGCAACAACTTTGCTAAAGATCATAGCATGATCAAATGCACAGTTTACGATTTAATTCATTTTTAGTAATTTTCAGTGCCGCCACCTGTCGGAAAGTGTTCATACCAATTAAAAAAACTTCGTCGGCTCATGTGCAACAACTTTGCTAAAGGTCATAGCATGATCAAATGCACAGTTTACGATTTAATTCATTTTGAGTAATTTTCGGTGGCGCCACCTGTCGGAAATTGTGATACCAATTGGAAATTTTCGTTGTCTCATGCGTAATAACTTTAGCTAAAGATTATTGCATGAGCATAACATGGTAAAATGCATAGTTTACTATTCTATAAAGGACATACAGAGAGAAAAACATTCATTTGTTTAAAAGTTATAAAATTACCAATTTTTCCCTTTTTATCCCCTAACTTCTAAAAAGTTACATATGCATATTTGGTAGTTGGTACCAATTGAATTCGGTACTTTTTATAAAAACGCAGTTAACGTATTCTTCCTATTCATATTACTTCATGAGGTGTTAAGTTATTATTTTATCCCTTCTTTACCCATTTTGGCCCCCGAAATCAAAAAAGTACCAAATATGTGTTCAATATTTTTCTCAGATTTCTTGGTTGCATTACTAAATTCTTTTCTATATTGTTCAAAAGATAAGAGTGGCTTAAAAATGGTACCAAAAAAGCAGTTTTTACCCTTTTTTACCCCTATTGGGCATAGATTGAAAAAAGTACCAAACACCTGTCCGCTTATTTTAACAGATATTCAAAACATGATTTAAATGTTGTTTCTATTATTACTTTAGTAGTAAAGCATATTCCATTTTCCCCCCTTTGTGGGTACAAATATGGAATCTAACGGAATTAATTTTTTTGCAGCCAAATATTTACTAAGTTTTAAATATATACATTTAAGGTAACAAAAATCTCACAATAAGTTACAATGAACCAGTGTTTAGTACTTTTACAATCTTTGGGGTATAAAAGGTAAAACTGTAAACAAATTTTGATTTTGCTACATTTTATACCAATGAACTTAATACACTATATTTATAAATAAAAAGAAAGATGTCTTTGACACTTATTTCAAAATTTGGGTAGCAAGTGCTTATTTGTAGTTTAATTTGTTGAACAATATTGCATATACATAGCTCGCCAGAGGAAAATTCATCTCGTGATATACAAACATAAATATATGTTCAAAATTTGTGAAAATCGGTTCAAATTTAGCTTTAGCTACCACTAAACAAAAAAAAAACTAAAAAACATCGATTTTGGGAAATTGACTGAATATAAAACTATCCTACCTTTTTTAACTAAATTTTGAATATTTTGAGTGAATTTCCCTGATATATTTTCCGTTATGCCTTTCCCACTAAGATTTTTTTGAACCTACCTTAACAGGGTATTTTTATTGCATTCATTAAAATTGTCTTAAATACTTTATTGAGACAAGTTATTGTAACTCGAAAAGTTTGCTTGATGCCTTTTTTGCACTAGTGCTTCAAACAGCTGATGCCTTCAGAGCCCCCCCCCATTTTCAATTTGGTTTCTACCTAATTTAATTGAATACGAGTTTAAATATTTAAACAAAAGCACAAACTACAAACATAAGTTTCCCTATTTATACCCTTCACCACCATAGGTGGAAAGGGTATTATAAGTTTTTGCTGATGTTTGTAACGCATAGAAATATTTGTCGTAGACCCACCTTTTAGTATACCAATAGACTTAGAATCACTTTCTGAGTCGATTTAGCGATGTCCGTCCGTCCGTCTGGCTGGCTGGCTGGAAACCTTGTAATCAAACTACAGGTCGCAATTCTAAAGATAATTTGATGAAATTTGGCACAGATAATTTCTTTGATAATGGGACCATGGCTATTGAAATCGGTCAAAATCGGTCTATTATTTATGGTACCTCCCATAGGTCTCACTTCCCGGAATTGCTATATTGGCCACAAATATCAATATTTTTTCATGAAATTTAAAACAGATACTGCTTATGTAAACTTAAATCACTGTACCAAATTTCGTTGAAATCGGTCCACATTTGACCATAGCTCCCATACAAACTCTTCTTCAAAAACGCACTAAATGAGTCAATAAATCACTAAAACGCTCGTAAATCTAAAGATAATGAAAATTTTGAGTTTATTTTTTGCATACATAATTTTTGTAACAACTGTAATCCATTTGCCAAATTTCGAGATAATCGGTCCACATTTGACCCTAGCTCTCATATAAGTCCAAATGACGGAAACAGGTTGAATATATACGTTTTGAGAAAATGTTTGTATGATGGCAAACTTTAGCAAATATTTGTCTTTATACAGGAAAAATAACACCTTTGACCTTAGTGGTGAAGGGTATCGTATGGTCGGCTTGACCGACTATAGCGCTTTCTTACTTGTTTTTTTATATCCTTTAGCAAAACTTATTAAACTTAAAATTCTGGGAAAATCTTTTTCACATTAAATTGTTTAAAATAAACTCGTAGGCAGTCAGTCATTTACTTGCAGACTTAAAATTGTTTTGTAATTTTTCTAAATTATTTAGAGAACTTAAATAAGGAATTAAATTACATAAAATTGTTAATGTAAATATTTTTGTAATTATATTCTTCTCTAAGAAAATAAATGAGCAAAAGTTTTGTAATTAAAAATAAATGGAAAAAATTCGTATTGTGTTACAAAATTTCATTATGTTGAAGAAGGAATAACGAAATGATTTAATTTTTATTTAAGATTTTCATCATGAAAAAGAAATGAATATTTTTAGAAAAAATAAATTAAATCAGTTTGCAAAAGAGATTAAAGTATGTTATTTTTAACGCACTAGAAATTACTTTATTTTCAATATTAAAATTTATTTCGCAATTAAAATCACTTAACTAAGTACCTCAATTTGGCTTTTTTGTATCTTTTAGATATGACATTAAAATATTTATTTATTCAACATTTAACGCGTTACAAAAAAGTCAATTTATAAAACTTTTTTTATTCGATCTAAAAATAGTTGACCTAATATTTGAATAAAACTAATTTAATCTAAAAATGTTGCTTGATATCAATTAAACTGTTAGTACAGCAAAGTTGCACAAAGGGACTATTTTTAGTTTTATTTTATTCGAAATAAAAATTATATAAAACCATTAAACTACATGCAATTCAAGGATAAAGTATGGAAACGAAAAAAAATTTTTGATTTTTTTTTTCTTTAGAATTTCCAAAACTTTAGAATATTTCAAATTAAATTTTCTATAGATTTAGAGTTTTTATTTTGTATTCCTGAGACCTCACAACAATTTTTTTATGCTTTTGAAAGGGACTTTAATTGACGTAGACTTAGATTTAATTCATTTACAAACGAAGATAGTGATTCATCAGTCGATTATATGATGGTATCAAAGCCTTTGGCTTATCTTTGCATGTATAAAAAATCGTAAGGTTTTCAATTTTTTTTTTCGTGGGGATTAACTCCTATTTTTATACCCTTCACCACCATAGGTGGAAAGGGTATTATAAGTTTGTGCTGATGTATGTAACGCATGGAAATATTTGTCTTAGACCCACCTTTTAGTATACCAATAGGCTTAGAACCACTTTCTGAGTCGATTTAGTGATGTCCGTCCGTCCGTCCGTCCGCCCGTCTGTCTGGCTGGACCCCCATGTAAACCTTGTAATCAAACTACAGGTCGCAATTCAAAAGATAATTTGATGAAATTTGGCACAGATCATTTTGTTGACAATGGAACCATGGCTATTGAAATTCGTCAAAATCAGTCCATTATTTATGGTACCTCCAATAGGTCCCACTTCCCGGATTTGTTATATTGGCCACAAATATCAATCTTTTTTCACGAAATTTAAACCAAATACTGCTTATGTAAACTTAAATCACTGTATCAAATTTCGTTAAAATCGGTTCACATTTGACCATAGCTCCCATACAAACTTTTCTTAAAAAAACGCACTAAATGAGACAAAAATTCACTAAAACGCTCGTAAATCTGAAGATAATGGGAATTTTAAGCTTATTTTTTGCATACATAATTTTTATAACATTTGTAATCAATTTGCCGAATTTCGAGATAAACGGTCCACACATGACCCTAGCTCTCATATAAGTCCAAATGCCGGAAGCAGCTTAAATAAATAAGTTTTGAGAAAATGTTTGTTTGATGGCAAAATTTAACAAATATTTGTCTTTATACAGGAAAAATAACACTTTTGGCCTTAGTGGTGAAGGGTATTGTATGGTCGGGCTTGACCGACTATAGCACTTTCTTACTTGTTAGATATTAGGTTGATTTGTTGCAAAAATTAGTAGAATCAAATCAGGGTATAAATTATAAGATAGGAATTAGCTTAATTTAACAATTGCAAACTTGAAATGTTTATATGTATTTGTTATATGAAATTGTAAAATTTAGCTCGTGCTGAACCTTTACTTCAAACCGAAGTAAAAACTTTTAAATGCTGACTTTTTCACATTAAATGGAAATTTTTCCCTCTCGTTTATTTGATATTTTAATAAAATAAAAAAAAAACTTTTTAGTCATATGCTAGAAAAATACTTAGTGTTTTATAATTATTATTTGCATAAAGCAAAAAAAAAAACAGGAGAAAAGTATTAAATATTATATTTCACATTTAAAAAAAAACGGCTTAGAGTTGGAAGAAAAAAAATTATATAAAAGGGTAAATTCCATTATAAAGCAGAGAAAAAGCCACAAATTCAACTACTTTTGGTGCGAACACTTGCAATCAAGAGCTTTATCTTGGGACATATTTTGCATGAAACTTTAATAACCTGAAAATATTTTTAAAAATGTATATAGTTTTTTCAAAAATTTTCTATAGAAAATTACTTTTCAAAAATTTTTCTATAGAAAATTTTTTTATCAAAAATTTTTGAATAGAAAATTTTTTTATCAAAAATTTTTCAATAGAAAATTTTTTTATCAAAAATTTTTCTATAGAAAATTTTTTTATCAAAAATTTTTCTATAGAAAATTTTTTTATCAAAAATTTTTCTATAGAAAATTTTGTTATCAAAAATTTTTCTATAGAAAATTTTTTTATCAAAAATTTTTCTATAGAAAATTTTTTTATCAAAAATTTTTCTATAGAAAATTTTTTTATCAACAAATTTTTTTATCAAAATTTTTTCTATAGAAAATCTTTTATCAAAAATTTTTCTAAAAAATTTAACAACTTTTGGTGCGAACACTTGCAATCAAGAGCTTTATCTTGGGACATATTTTACATGAAACTTAAATAACCTGAAAATATTTTTAAAAATGTATATAGTTTTTTTCAAAAATTTTCTATAGAAAATATTTTAACAAAAATTTTTCTATAGAAAATTTTTTTTCAAAAATTTTTCTATAGAAAATTTTTTTATCAAACATTTTTCTATAGAAAATTTTTTTATCAAAAATTTTTCTATAGAAATTTTTTTTTATCAAAATTTTTTCTATAAAAAATTTTTTTATCAAAAACTTTTCTATCAAAATTTTTATATCAAAAATTTTTTATTAAAATTTTTTTATCAAAAATTTTTCTATACAAAATTTTTTGGATCAAAAATATAAATATCTAAAATTGTTTTATATTACAATTTATTTCTGTTTTGAAAAATATTCCCAATGTTTACAAAAATAATATTACCGTGGCAACAATGTTCGAGATTATATTTCTTTGTTCTCTCGAACCATATATTTTCTTGCTATATAATTGGATTTTGATTTGTTTCTTGCCTAATTTGTTTTTGTCTTTTCTTTAACAAAGCGTCACCAACCAACTCTGTTAACATCAAATTCCAACTGAATGATTTTAATACTCATTTTCACGAGTTTTATTAATGATCGTAGTTTTTACGAAAATTATAAAAAATTCATCGGCTGCTGATGGTATGGGCTGCCCACTTCTGATTATCTTGCACATCCTAGAAGTATTCAGTAATTTTTGCTATAACCTAGTACTTTGCGATTCTAATAGATTGCATTAAATTGCTCAATGTAGAATTTAAAAAAATTTTAAAGCATACTTTCTGGTATTATTATTCGCATATTTTTATACCCTTCACCACTATAGATGGAGAGGGTATTATAAGTTCGTGCTGATGTATGTAACGCATAAAAATATTGATCTAAGACCCACCTTTAAGTATACCAATAGACTTAGAATCACTTCCGAGTCGATTTAACGATGTCACTCCGTCCTGACCCCGATGTAAACCTTGTAATCAAAGTACAGGTCACAAATTTAAGGATATTTTTTTTATTTATTGAAATTCGTCAAAATAGGTCCATTATTTATGGTACCTCCCATAGGTCCAACTTCCCTGAATTTATATTTTGGCCACAAATATTTTCTCAATAAATTTAAATCCGAAACTGCTTATATAAACCAGAACCACTGCACTGTTGAAATCGGTGCAAATTTGACCATAGCTATCATACAAACTCTTCTGTCAAAAAGCACTAATTGAGACAAAAATCACTAAAAAGCTCGTAAATCTGAAGATACTGGCAATTTTAAGTTTATTTTTTGCATAAATAATTTTTGTAGAAACTGTAATTAATTTTCTACATTTCGAGATAATTAGTCCACATTTGACCCTAGCTCGCATACAAGTCCAAATCACAGAAACAGCTTAAATATGTCTTACAGCTTTAATATATATTATATCTTAATAACTCTTGGGAAAATATTTGTATGATGGTAAAAACTTAGCAAATATTTGTCTTTATACACGAAAAAGAACACCTTTGACCTTAATGGTGAAGAGTCTTGTATGGTCTAGCTTGACCAACTATATCACTTTCTTACTTGTTAATGTTTAAGTTTTTTCGTAGACTAAACGGTTTAACCCACTTTAATTTAATTTTAAATTTTTAGATAGACAATGAGTACTTTAGAAAAACCTGGGGCCAAATCACCACAGCATTCAATCAAAAACTTAGACTTTGTAGCAAATATTGTTTAACATACCTTAGGGGTCTTCAAAATTATTTATTTTCAGAAAGTTTAATAAGTAACCATGGACTACAAGAGGTAAAATATTAAGGTTAAGCTGTAAAACATTGTACGACCTGCTTTTTGGTTAATGATAGTAGCTTAGACAAAATGTAGTAGGATTTCTCCTCCAGATAGTTTTTATCTTGAACTTTTAAAGGTTTAGGGTTCAAACTCTGTTAAAAAATCCTTTTAATTAGTATGTGGTTGCCTAAAAATAAGCAGGATCGAGAAAATCTTGTATATCTTATTTGTAAAATAATTTGAAGAAAAGTCATTGTAACTAGTACTTATGACATTTTTATCACTCCTACGGAGTTTAGTTAAAAATTAGGATTAGAGGCCAAATCGCAACATTCGATATCGTTCGGAATATAATATATTTTAGAAAAAATTTTATAGCATACTTTTAGGATAATCTGAATAATATGTAACATGTATATACATTGAAACTTATTTATCAATTATTTGTAATTTTCATTAAAATTAAATATTTTGACAAGCAGACGAAAACATATTTGTTTGCTATCAATTTTTATTACACATTTTGCAAAACAAATTATTATGGAAATCCCTAAGGTATGTTACACAATATTTGCATAAAAGTCGAAGTTTTCAATCGATATCGAATGCGGTGATTTAGCCTCAGAATAGGAGGAGTTTTATCTTGTTAACTCTTCTAGTCTTCTAACATTGAAGGAATAAAATTTTCATCAGTAATTAAAACTATTAGCAGAATAATCGATGTGGAGCGAGAACTTGAATTATTAGAAAATACGGGCAGTTCATTAACACATTAGCTACTAAACATAACATATCATTTTCCACCTGAGTTCGAGCCCCAGTCAAACATTGATTATCGTAATTATTACTTTCTATTAAAATTATTTATTAACACATCATGCTCCATCAGCGATTAGCCCGACAGTATTAACACGCTGCCGACGTAGAAGTTATAAAGTTGGTTGTAGAACAAAAAACTAAAATAATGCGTCTACCTCTCAACTGATGGCGCAACTTTTCATCAAATAGATATAACTATTGAGAAAATAGAGATGACATGCAATTACAGAGTTAAATAATATTAAGAATTGTCTTTCTTTTTCATCACCTTCAGCTTTTGACTATCCTCTTTCAAGAGAAGGTAAACTAATTAATAAATACAGAATACAATTTTTATTATGTCAAAATAAAAAAATAAATAAAAGCAGTAATATCGAAAAAAAAGTATCAAGCATCTATAAGACTCCTCACAGAAATAGACATGAAACTTAATAAAAACTAAAGATTTTAATACAATTAAAAAATATGAAGAATATATAACACACAGAAATAAGGTTTATTCTCAAATTGAGGATGATTTGAAAATTAATCTTTTTTCAAAGGCCAAACGTTTGATACTGATTTGAGAATAATAGCTTTCTCAACAAAGAGGGGACTTTATTCTCAAACTGAGAAGTGCCTTTATTCTCAAATCATTATCAAACCTCATTCTCAAAGGTTTTTCAAATGTGGATATCATCTACATGTGGAACATAAATAAAATGGCGTTGTATTTTTGATATTTTTGAGTTTGTTTATTTCGTTTTTGAAAACGGTGCATCTTATTTGAATTCTTTTTTATTGATAGGTAAAAAAAAATTTAAGAAACAAATATTATTGAACTTTTAATTTTGACATTTTTTAAGCAAGGTTTTATGGTCAAATATGGATCAAGAATTTCTTTGAAATGCAATGCCATTCCATTAAAATATCTCAAACATTAATTTTTTTTAACATGAATATTTTGTTTAATGTATGAAAAAAAAAAAATTGAAATAAGGTTTGATATCAAATTTATATAATTATTCTCAAATCATCTTAGGGTTTGATAATGATTTGAGAATAGCCTTTATTCTCAATTTGAGAAACTATAATTTTTCAAACGTTTACTCTCAAATGAACCCTTATTTGAAAATTAATGTGAATCTCAAACATCTGTTCAGGTTTGAAAAAAGTTAGAAAAAAAACATTTGATATCAAATTTAAATGTCATCATATTTTAAACGTTTGAGAGTGTTCTTACTGGGCAGCTAGAAGAGTTTTTCCACCAATACTAATAAATATTTACATACCAAAATTTCTATTTGTACGATGACTGCCTGCTTCTATCTTTATTTCTTTGTGTGTATAAAATCAAGGCCTTTGACTCAAAAAATTAATGTCTTGAGAAAGGCCTCCAATGAATAATATTCATGATAAATTTGACAAAAGACATTATTCCAGTTCTTAAAATGTTTGATCTGGATTTACCCTCAAGTTAATTTCTGGAAATAAAGAAAAAGTAAAAGGAAAATAAAATGTCATAATGAAAACAAACACACAAACAAATACTCTGGAGAAATAAACACATGACAGCGAAAGGAAAAAAAAGTAATTGAAAAGAGAAGACAAAAAAGAAACATAAGCTCAAACACGAGTCTGAAGTTACTAGAGAAGAATAAAATGCAACATTTTAGAAATAGAAAAAAATCTAAATAAATTCTAAAAAAAAATTAAGAAAAAGGAGAAAAAAACTTTTTAAACCATTTAAATGAATCAACAAAAGCAACAAATACTTATACTAAAATACCAACAAACATAGAAAAAACAGAATAATTTTTTGTTTAAATTAAGTTTGATAAAAACAAAAGAAAAAACTAGAGTGATAGCAAGAATTTTTTTATTTATATTTTATTTTTTATTATTTATCTGTTTAGTGAAGAGCGAAAGAACGTGCAAATTATGCAAATATTTGTCTAACCATCTTTTTTCACAAAACACCCACACACTGTCCGTGTTACTTCTTGGGTTTGTATGAAATAAACCAAATCTCTTGCCACATACAACATAATTCCTCAAATAACAGCAGCTCACGAAAACACATACCTACCGCAGACACACATACCTTCACACAACTCAAACCACAACCAAGTGAATGAGCGAGCATCATTCCGCAAAACATTTAAGTTACACTTGGCGTTTTCTTTTTGTTTTATTATACCCTACACTAAATTTGGTAGATATACATATGTATTAGGTTAATTTTAGGGAAAGTAACTAATAATTTTGTAATATAAAAGTCATTGTTAACTTCTTTTATTGGTTGATTATTTTAAGCTCCTAAGAATATACTACACTCTTTTTATTGCAATCCCATGTAATAAATTTATCTCATTTAATCAGGCCTGCCAGATTTGCCAATTTATTGGCATTTTGGCGATTTTTGACCTGAAAAATTGTAAAGTGCCGATATGCAGATTTTGGCTAGAATATTGACAATTTTTAAGATAATATCGAAAAATAACTTAACATTGAAGTTGTAACAATTTTTTTTACATTTTGAATGTGGATTAAGAACATTTTTTTTATTGAGATATAAAGAGTTTTGCGTTTTAGTGTTTTTAAAAATATTGGTGAAAAAAAAATTTCCTATAAATTTTTGAAAAATTTCCTAATAAAATTAAATTTTTGAAAAATTTCCTAAAAAAAAGTAAAATTTTGAAAAATTTCCTATAAAAGTAAATTTTTGAAAAATTTCCTATAGAAGTAAATTTTTCAAAAATTTCCTATAAAAAGTAAATTTTTGAAAAATTTCCTATAAAAAGTAAATTTTTGAAAAATTTCCTATAAAAAGTAAATTTTTGAAAAATTTCCTATAAAAAGTAAATTTTTGAAAAATTTCCTATAAAAAGTAAATTTTTGAAAAATTTCCTATAAAAAGTAAATTTTTGAAAAAAAATGATTTTTATACCCTTCACCACCATATGTGGAAAGGGTATTATAAGTTTGTGCTGATGTATGTAACGCATAGAAATATTTGTTGTAGACCCACCTTTTAGTATACCAATAGGCTTAGAATCACTTTCTGAGTTGATTTAGCGATGTCAGTCCGTCTGGACGGCTGGCTGGCTGGACCCCCATGTAAACCTTGTAATAAAACTACAGGTCGCAATTCTAAAGATAATTTGATGAAATTTGTCACAGATCATTTTTTTTTTTGAAATTGAAATTCGTTAAAATGGGTCCATTATTTATGGTACCTTTCATAAGAATTGATATATTAGTCACAAATATCAATATTTTTTCATGAAATTTGAAAGAAATACTGTCTATGTAAACGTAAATCACTATACCAAATTTTTCTGAAATTAGTCCACATTTGACCATAGCTCCCATACAAACACTTCTGTCAGAACGCACTAAATGAGACAAACATCACGAAGATAATGAGAATTTTATGTTTTTTTTTTGTAACAACTGTAATCAACTTGCTAAATTTCGAGATAATCGGTCCACATTTGACCCTTGCTCTCATATAAGTCCTAATGACGAAAACAGATTATATATATAAGTTTTGCGAAAATTTTTGTATGATGGCAAAATGTAGCAAATATTTGTCTTTATACAGGAAAAAGAACACCTTTGACCTTAGTGGTGAAGGGTATCGTATGGTCGGGCTTGACCGACTATAGCACTTTCTTACTTGTTTTCTTTAAGAAACATTTTTAAGATGTTCTATGGAGAAATTTTCAATAAAAGTTTGAGCTATAAAAAAATGTTCAATTAACATTTTTGTAATGTTCGCCTATATTTGTGATATATTTTTAACAATTCCGATTTATTGCCAATTTCTGAAATTTTAATGCCGATAATTCCGATTTTTTTTAATAAGCCGATTTTTCACGAAATATGTCTGGCAGCCCTGAATTTAATACAAATCAATATTTGAATGATTTAAGTGGACAATTTTTTTTGCATACTTTCAGGAGGTCTAGGAAAACATTTTGTGCAATAGTTCATATTTCGGCCTTAGTGGTGAAGGGTATCAAGAAGGTCTGGTCTGACCTACTATAATATTTTCTTACTTGTTTTATATTCTAAATTTGTTATTTAATAGGTGTGAAATAAAATAATACTAAAAATCTGTATATTTTCCCAAATAAAAGAAACGAATGAATGAATAGAGAAAAAATGGAAATGAAAATAAAAATAAATACTAAGAAAAAACGAAAAAGAAATCAGTTGCTTTTCCGAAATTAAATCCACTAAATACACTAAAGCACGTTTAACTAATAGAAATAAAGCAAATAGAGAAAATTTGAAGGCAAAAAAAAATAAAGTGAAATACAAAGTATTAAAAAAACAACATTTACTTCATTTATTCATTGAGTTTTTCTGTTAAGGACTTGCTAACAGACCAAAATTCCAACATCACCCCCTCAATTTGGTTTGAGAAGATTTTTAGTTTTGTATAAAATTTTCAGATTTAAAATTTTTGAGTTATCTTTTTCTCTATTTTTGCTTAGTTGAAGGCCTTTTACTTATTTGTAGTAATGTTGGTTAAAGAATGTGGTCTTAGACTTTGTGTTTTAATAACCAATTTATTTCTCTTCAGTTATTTTTTTAGAATTTTCTTTACACCCGCAATTTTTTCTAGATTATAAGACAAAGCATAGAATTACTAAGAAGGGAAGAAAAAAAATTAGAGATAAAGAAATGCTTGAATGAATACTTTATCCTGGACATGACCATCACAAATGAAGTGTCTTGGTAAAAAAATAAAAGAAGCTGTCAGTCAAACAATTTGTAAGTTTACCCAATAGATTTTTATCTAGTGAAAAAATCTAAAGAAAAAAAATTGAGGGTTATACAATTTACCCCGAAACATCAATATTTGATTTCTTAAAATTAACTTAATTGTTTAACCGAAACCCTAAAATCTTCAACTCAAGTGAGTTGAGTATTTTAAAACAAAAAAAAAAGAAATTTTGAAAGCAAGTCCCTTGACTGTTTGTTGGGTCTAGTCAAGTAGAAACCCTAGATTAAGGACCATCAAGGCTGTTAGATTTTTTTTCTAAGGAAAAAAATAATTCAGTGTAAGAAAAATAAAGTAAGAAAAAAATAAAAAAAAACATAAGATAAGGATCAAAACTGACGCGACAAATGCCTTAAGATGTTATAAAAATAAGGAATTTATTAAGACAATATTTGCATTTTTTATCAGACTTATTTACATAATTCATACTCTTTTCCTTCGCTTTTGCCTTTAAATCTTTCAACAGCAGAGCCCAGACCGTTCTCGAGCTGCTGTTGTTGTTGAATCTTTTCTAAAAGTTTATTTATTCTATTTTATATTTTTTTACGATTTTTCTTTTTTTTTTTTTAATTTTCTTGTTATAGCTGAATTTTTATTGTTTATCCAGTAATTAACCTTAAACAATAGTCGTCAAGGAAAGACAACAGTAAAACAACAGCTAAATAAATTCAGTTTAAATTTATTTTGACCAAAAAGTAGGAATAAAAACAAGTTAGAGTGTTTTACAAGGCTATATCGAATCTTATATACCCTTTGCCTTATATAATATTGAGATTTATAACACTACTCCACAAAATGAAACTTTTTCTATTACAATTGACCACCTCTAATTATACCCTTCACCACCATAGGTGGAAAGGGTATTATAAGTTTGTGCTGATGTTTGTAACACATAGAAATATTTGTCTTAGACCCACCTTTTAGTATACCAATAGGCTTAGAATCACTTTCTGTGTCGATTTAGCGATGTCCGTCCGTCCGGCTGGCTGGCTGGACCCCCATGTAAACCTTGTAATCAAACTACAGGTCGCAATTCTAAAGATAATTTGATGAAATTTGGCATAGATAATTTTTTTGACAATGGGACCATGGCTATTGAAATTGGTCAAAATCGGTCCATTATTTATGCTTATGTAAAACTAAATCACTGTGTCAAATTTTGTTGAAATCGGTCCACATTTGACCATAGCTCTCATACAAACTCTTCTTCAAAAACGCACTAAATGAGACAAAAAATCACTAAAACGCTCGTAAATCTAAAGATAATGAAAATTTTGAGTTTATTTTTCGCATACATAATTTTTGTAACAACTGTAGTCAACTTGCCAAATTTCGAGATAATCGGTCCACATTTGACTCTAGCTCTCATATAAGTGCAAATGACGGAAACAGGTTGAATATATAAGTTTTGAGAAAATGTTTTTATGATGGCAAAATTTAGCAAATATTTGTCTTTATACAGGAAAAATAACACCTTTGACCTTAGTGGTGAAGGGTATCGTATGGTCGGCTTGACCGACTATAGCGCTTTCTTACTTGTTTTTTGTATGGTCTACTTATCATAAAAACGGTAGAGATTTCAAATTCTATGGATACATTATTTTAAATTTTTTTTTTTTTTATAAAATTTGCCATTTTTCAAAATTCTGATCCATTAAGTTTATCATATCTTTAGAACGGATTGTTCAGTTTTGTTGAAAATTACAGAATATAATAACAAATACAAATACCTTTAAGTGCTTTTAAGATAATTTGTTGAAATGCTTAACGGATTCGGAGTTATTTGCATTGGATTGTAAATTTTTTTTTCTTTAAATTTAAATTTTTTTTATTTTTTAAAAATTCATAAAAAATCGAAGATGATAAAAAATATGCCGCTTTTATTTCATGGTCATAAAACGTTGAATGTTTCAAATAAAATAAACCTCATTTTCTGAAAATCTATTTATAAATAGTGATTTTGTTAACAAAAAAGTAAATGAAGTGAGTAGCAACGCCATATTTTAAAAATTGTAGCCGTTTCTAAATTTTTTAAATTTTTTTAATTTTTCTTATGAAAAATGTTTTTTACTTTTCACTTTATTGTCAATAAAACCTAAATTTATAAAAAGGCTTCGGTTATTTATAATATATACAGTTTAAAGACCGTGAAATAGAAATGGTGAGTTTTTGAAATCTTAAATTTTTTTTGAATTTTTTAAAAATAAAATTTCTTCGTAATGTATTGCACTAAGATCCCAATTTATTACAATTATTTATTATTGTAAAGTGTGTTTCTGTTTAGATGATAATATTCGTTTTATGTTGATATTTGCTGGTCACAATAATAATTCGTATTTATTCTGTCCCTTAAATAAGATATAATGTGTGGTTTTCGCTCTGTCTAGAATTAGGGATAATCCTCCTGAAATGGCCTAACCACTCATCGAAATACGTCGAGGAAAGTTTTCCTCACCAACATTTTTTGGTTTGTACAAAAAACTATTTATTACATTAATTAATGTTTTATGTTCCAAAATTTTTGAAAAACACTTTTTAAAAAATTTTTCTATTTTTCAAAAAAAATTTTAATTTTTATGTCTTGTTATTGTCTTACTAAGGCTTAAAGAAAATTTTGTAGTGAATCCGCCAGTGTTTCTTTCAACAAATTTAGATAAGCCATTCTCAAGATATGATAAAATCAATGGAACGACCGCTATGAAAATCCGTAATTAAAAAAAAAAAATAGAACAAATCTATTCATAGAATTTTAAATTTTGGGTGTTTTTGTACTTAAGGGACCATATACATACAAATTAAATAGTTAGACTTCAAAGTAATTTCTCTTGTTGATCAATGCAATAAAATACTAAAAAAATCTGTTACTAACAGATTTGCACTAATTTTTATATTTTTAAAATTTGTTGCCATATGGCAACATCATTTAGTCACAGTATGTCCAACACAAACGTTTGATTACTTGAAGGTCTAAATTGTTTTAATCAATTTTACTTTACGGTCATCCAGAATTATTTTTATAGACTTTCTTTATGTAGACAACGGACAGTCTCTGTGGAGACAGACGGACTGTTTCCACAGACTGACAGACGGACTATTAGATAGACGGACATATGATATTTGTATAGACAGACGGACAGACAATTGGATAGTCGGACTACAGACAGATGGACTATTATATAGATTTATATATGATATTAGAATAGACAGGCGAACATACAATTGGATAGATGGACTGCAGACAGACAGACTATTGTATAGACGGACATATGATATTTGAACAGACAGACGGACAGACATTTAGATAGATGGACTATTGGATAGACAGACATATGATATTTGAATAGACAGACGGACAGAAAATTGGAGAGACGGACTGCAGACAAACGGACATGATATTTGAATTTTACAGACGGATAAACATTTGGATAGATGGACTATTGGATAGACGGACATATGATATTTGAATGGACAGACACTTGGATAGACGGGCTACTGGATAGATGGACTATTGAATAGACGACATGTGGTATTTGAATAGACAGACGGACAGACAATTGGATAGACGGACTGCCGACAAACGGACATATGATATTAGAATTGACAGACGGACAGACAATTGGATGGACGGAATGCAGACAAACTTACTATTGGATAGAAGAACATTTGATATTTGAATAGAAAGATGGACAGACAATTGGATAGAAGGACTGCAGACAAACGGACAAACAATTGGATACACGGAATGCAGACAGACGGACATGTGATATTTGAACAGACTGACGGACAGACATTTGGATATACGGAAATATTATTTTTCAATAGACAGACGGACAGACATTTGGATAGACGGACACATGACATTTGAATAGACAGACGGACAGAAAATTGGATAAACGGACTGCAGACAGACGGACATGTGATATTTGATTAGACTGACGGACAGACATTTGGATATACGGACATATTATATTTGAATAGATAGGCGAATAGACGGACTGCTGGATAGATGGACTATTGGATAGACGGACTATTGGATAGATGGACTATTGGACAAACGGACATATGATATGTGAATAGACAGACAGACGTTGCTAAATCAACTCCTCTACCTATAACCATTCAAAATATGTATATACGCTAAAATTACAAACGGAATAAAAAACATAAAACACCCTTCTCATTAATACTTATGTAGGGTACACTAAAAAACTTCTAAGCCATTAGAGCAGAAAAATAACGTCCAAAAAAAAGATTTAAGATCTTTGTTCTCCGACAAAGAAAATAAAAAAACCAAAACAATAAGAAAAATATAAAATGACTGAAGGGTTTCATAAATTAATTGAGCGTATACAAGGGATTGATTTTAAGGAGGGCAAACTTTGAACAATGCCAATTTATTAATAAATTTATTATTGCTATATTCTCTCAAGGCCATAGCTTCTGGCCTATATGTTATGATTTGATGAATGAACGAATAGATACAACTAAAAATTTATTTAGTAATTTTTATGGCCTCCGAAGATATATGGAGGTTTTATTGCGGGGGTGTTTTATATGTTGAAGTGGCTCGTTAAGAGCTTTATTGGATAAATAAAAAAAGAAATAATGTAATACAATATATTTGAACTAAATAAGATTATGCATTCTAGCATTATGTGTTGGAAGGGTAAACAGATAATGTATATCATCACCTTTTAGTACACCGATCTATCAGAAGGACTCCCTGAGTTGATTTAACTATATTCGTCCGGCTGCAGGCGGGCAGACTGGGCGGATATCCATTTAAGCTTGTTATCAAAGTACAGGTCGTAACTTCAAAGACACAGATACGTATTTTCATCAATTCATCAAATTTTGGTCGAAATTGGATTACTATTTCGGGTACCTTTTTGATCTATATATATATAACTTGCAAAAAAAATATTCAGAATTTTATTTAAATTTTTAAGGAATTTTAGAACCTCAAATGAGTCCGCCAGACTTTTTTTGTGAATAAAGACAAATATTTTTTAAAATTTGTCATCATACAAAGATTTCCTCAAAATGTATATATTTAAGATATTTTCATCATTTTGACTTAAATGGGAGCTGGGGTCAAATGAGAACCGAGTGTCTAAAAATTCTGCAATTTGATTACATTTTTTACAAAAATTTTATATCCAAAAAATAAACATAATATTTAATTAAATTTAATTAAAATTTTTCCATTATAAAAATTTCATTAAAAATTTTCTATAAGAAAAATTTCATTAAAATTTTTCTATAAGAAAAATTTCATTTAAATTTTTCTATAAGAAAAATTTCATTAAAATTTTTCTGTAAGAAAAATTTCATAAAAATTTTTCTATAAGAAAAATTTCATTAAAATTTTTCTATAAGAAAAATTTCATAAATTTCAAATTTTTTTATAAAAAAATTTTTATTAAAATTTTTT
Organism: Stomorhina lunata; assembly: GCA_933228675.1. Classification (NCBI taxonomy): domain Eukaryota; kingdom Metazoa; phylum Arthropoda; class Insecta; order Diptera; family Rhiniidae; genus Stomorhina; species Stomorhina lunata. The sequence goes on along the minus strand of OW121741.1, from coordinate 137,210,162 downwards.
TATAAAAATAATTTTATCAACATTTTTCCAAAAGAAAAATTTTATTAAATTTTTTCTGTAAAAACCATTTTTGACCTTTTTCAATAGCAATAGTATCACTTCCAAAAGAATTTTCTGTGTAAAAGTTCATTAAATTATCATAAGAATTGCGACTTGTACTTTGATTACAAACTTTACATGGGGGGTCCAGCCATCCAGCAGTCCAGACGGACGGACGGATTTACATCGTTAAATCTACTCAGGAAATTATTCTGAGCCTTTTGGCCTTGTTTTGAATGTTTGTTCATAAACTTTAAAATTTAAAAGATATGTGATAATTGTATATTCTTGGAAACCTTGTATATAGAGCTTTGTAGTTATTAAAAGATAAAAATATATTAGTTTTTTGCTTACATAAATGTATTGAGGTATTAACACATTAGCTTATCTTGATATCATTTTATATAAAGTCCTTTAAAAATACTAAATAAATTAAAGAATATTTTTTTTTTAATTTATTAAGGGGAGTCATGGAATTTAAACTAACAAATGAAATAATGGCGTGAGTAATTTAAATGTAATTGTCAGCGCATTATTTATGTCTCCAATTGGGACCATAAATAATTCCTATATCAAATGCCATTGAATTATTGTCCACACGTAACAAAAGGGCAGCTGTTTTGGTGTTGTCTATGTCTACAATAGATATTTAAATACACAATTTATTACCCTCACTTCTTCACGAAACCAATAGACAATTATTTAAATTAAATTTCTTTAATTTGAAATTAAATTTTCTTTCAAGTCAAGCAAAATATTTTTCCTCATTTATTTCCTTGATTTCAATGACTCGAGTTTCAATAGTAAAGAAAATCTTAAACCCACACAAAGAAACCTCAAAACGTTTTTAATCTTAAATAATAACAATTTATTTAAAGTAATTGTTTATCAGGAATGAAAAGAGAAACTTATAGCAAAAAAACTCAGTCAGAATTAAATAAATAAAAAATACCTAAAATGTTCCTCTGAAATTGACAGCAAATCAATAGCAAGAAAAATAATAAAATCTTATTTTTCTGAAGGTTTTTCTTTTCGAAAAATTTTGAATCTTATTATTAATATTCTTATGAATATTTAATTGACTTCTGAGTATATTTTTCTATAGAAAATATTTAATTTACCTGAGTTGTGAAAATTGAATTTACGGAAGAGTATTGGTTACCAAGGTTTGTTTGTGTCCACAAAAAAATATTTTATTTTCCTTAAACGTTTTCCTCTTGGCTACAATAAAGTCATTTTTCATGTCACTTTAGTCTCAGAAGATGAAAGAAAAGATAATGTTTTTTTTCGGTTTTAGGAATTTGGTTGCTGTTTCTTTGGTATTCTTTTCTTCTTTTTAGAGGAAAAAGATCAATAATTTTTATGCTAATTAAAAAACCTAAATATTCCATTAATTTTACCAAACAAAATATTTTTTATTAAATAACGAAAAGACCTCCCAAGAATTTTGGAAATTAAAAAACTGACAAGTTTATTGTTTTAAATTGTTTTTCTTATTAATTTTGATAATTCCATTGAAATGTGACATCAAAAGAATTTTAAGTTTGACAAAAAGTTTTAACAACATTATCTCAAATATTGAAATAACAATTCTTAAAATTTTCAAAATTCATTTCAAATTACAAGTGTAACACAAACAATTTTTGCCTATTAAATTTTAAAAAACTTAAAAACGAAATGCTTTGAGAAGAGCGGTTTGGTCTCTAAAGAAATTAAAACCGAATTTGAGGACCAGAAAGTGAAGTATGAACTTTGATACAAAATTTCTATAGAAATATTTCATAAAAGTTTTTCTATAAAATAAAAATTTCACCAAAATTCCTGTAAGAAAAATTTCATTAAAATTTTTCAATAAGAAAAATTTCATTAAGAAAATGTTCATCAAAATTTAGACAAAAAACTTATCAAAATTTTTCTATAAGAAAAATTTAATCCAAATTCTTCTGTAAGAAAAATTTCATTAAAATTTTTTATAAGAAAAATTTCGCCAACATTTTTAGGAAGAAAAATTTCGCTTCTTTTCATTAAAATTTTTCTATAAGAAAATTTTCCCATTTTTCTAATTTTTTTTTTTCTATAAAAAAATTTTCATTTAAAATCTTCTACAAAAAAAAAAAAATTTCATCACAATTTTTCTAGATGAAAAATTTCATTAAATTTTTTCTTTAAAAAAAATTTCATTCAAATTTTTCTATAAGCAAAATTTCATTAAAATTTTTCTATAAGAAAACTTTCATGAAAATTTTCCTATAAAAAAAATTTATTATAATTTTATTATATGAAAAATTTCATTGAAATTTTTCTATATGAAAAATTTCATAAGTATTTTTCTATAAGAAAAATTTCATTAAAATTGTTTTATAAGAAAAATTTCATTAAAATTTCTCTATAAGAAAACTTTCATTAAATTTTTCTCTAATAAATAATTTATCCAAAGTTTTCTATAAGAAAAATCCCATTAAAATTTTTTCTAGAAGAAAAATTTCTTATAAGAAAAATCTCGTTAAAAGTTTCCTATTAAAAAAAAATTTTTTCTATAAAAAAAATTTCATAAAAATTTTTCTATTAGAAAAATTTCAATAATTTTTTTTTTATAAAAAAAATTTCATAAAAATTTTTATAAGAAAAATTTCATTAAAATTTTTCCATAAGAAAAATATATTATCAAAATTTTTCTCTAATAAATAATTTATCCAAAGTTTTCTATAAGAAAAATCCCATTAAAATTTTTTCTAGAAGAAAAATTTCTTATAAGAAAAATCTCGTTAAAATTTTCCTATTAAAAAAAAATTTTTTCTATAAAAAAAATTTCATAAAAATTTTTCTATTAGAAAAATTTCAATAAATTTTTTTTTATAAAAAAAATTTCATAAAAATTTTTCTGTAAGAAAAATTTCATTGAAATTTTTCTAAAAGAAAAATTTCCTATAAGAAAAATTTCATCAACATTTTTCCATAAAAAGAAATTTCATTAAAATTTTTTATAAGAAAAATTTTAACAAAATTTTTCTATAAGAACAATTTTATCAAAATTTTTGTATAAGAAAATTGTATCAAAATTTTTCTTTAAGAAAAATTTAATCAATATTTTTCTATAACAAAAATTTTATCAACATTTTTCTATGAGAAAATTTTAATCAAAATTTTTCTTAAAACAATTTTCACTAAAATTTTTCTCTAAGGAAAATTTCATTAAAATTTTTCTATTCGAAACATTTTTCTAGAAGAAAAGTTTCATTAGAATTTTTCTATAAGAAAAATTTCAAAAAAGTTTGTCCATAAAATTTAACTAAAATTTTTCTTTAAAAAAAAAGAAGTTAAAATTTTTCTATGAGAAAAATTTCCTTAAAATTTTTCTTTAAGAAAAATTTCCTTAAAATTTTTCTTTAAGAAAAATTTCCTAAACATTTTTCTATGGAAAAAATTTCCTAAAAACTTTTCTATGGGAAAAATTTCCTAAAAACTTTTCTATTAGAAAAATTTATACAAGAAAATTCTGTGGAAAAATTTCTAAAAGAAAAGTTTTTTTTACCATTTTTCTATAAGAAAATTTTGTTAAAATTTCTTTAAAAGAAAAATTGATTTAAAATTTCTCTACAAGAAAAATTTCATTAAAATTTTTCTATAAGAACATTTTTATTAAAATTTTTTTATTAATCAAAATTTTTCTATTAGAAAAATTTCGTCGTGTAAGAAAACTTCCATTAAAATTTCCCTTAAAAAAAAAATTTCACTAAAATTTTTCTTTTTGAAAAATTTCATCAAAAATGTTTCTATTAGAAAAAAAAGCATTAACATTTTTCCATTAGAAAATTTCGTTAAAATTTCTCTACAAGAAAAATTTTATTAAATTTTCTCTACAAGAAAAATTTCAATAAATTTTTCTATAAGAAAAATTTCTTTAAAATTTGTCTATAAGAAAAATTTTATTTATTAGATTTTTTTTTAATTTTCGTATAGAAAAATTTTTCTATACGAAAAATTTCTTTAAAATTTGTTTTTATTTATTAGATTTTTTTTTTAATTTTCTATAAGAAAAATTTTTCTATACGAAAAATTTCTTTAAAATTTTTCTATGAGAAACATTACTTTAAAAATTTTCTATAAGAAAAATTGCGTCAAAATTTTTTATTAGAAAAATTGCATAAACATTTTTCTATAAAAAAAATTTCATTAACATTTTTTTCTTAGAAAGATTTTATTTAAATTTTTCTTTAAGAAAAATTTCATTAAAATTATTCTATAAGAAAAATTGCATTAAAAATTTTTTATAGGAAAAGTTATTCTATATAAAAAAATAAATAAGAAATTTGTTATAAGAAAAATTTCATTAAAATTTTCCATAAAGCAAAATTTCATTCACATTTTTCTATAAGAAAAATTTTAACAAAATTTCTCTGTAAGACAAATTTCATCAAAAAAAAATTTTTTCTATAATAAAAATTAAAAAATTTATTTTTTTTATAATAAAAATGCTTTCAAAATTTTTCTTAAATAAAATTTTTATCAACATTTTTCCATAATAAAAATTTCATCAACTTTTTGGTATATAAAAAACTTGATTAAATATTTTTTAGTATAAAAATTTCACTAAAATATTTTAGACCAAAAATTTAATTAAAATCGGAAACAAATTTTACTACACATTTGATAGAATAAATTCTATAAGAAACATTCCATCAAGATAAATTTTAAATGCCAAAATGACCTTTCTCTTGATATCTCAGATAGTTAATAGGAGGTCCTAGGACAATATTTGAGACCGTACTTTTAAATCGATCAATCATCATTTTTAGTGAAATTTCATTTATATGTGGTTTGAGCCTGTCTATAGAATATATGTATGTGTTAAGTACATTATGTATGTGTGTGTTTATTTTGTAATAGGTTTTGTGTCTGTTTTACAGAAAGATAGTAATAGTGACTCTAAGCATTAAGTCCTTGATGAGTTTATGTAAGTGTGCTTAAGATCATTATAATGTCTATAGAGAGAAAGAAGCCCTCAAATAAAGTTTTCCGATAAATGTTTTCCCTTTCCTGCTAACACACATATGTATATCTGAGTATGTGTGTGTGTGTGCAATAACATAAATTTTAGTTTTAATTCATTTTACTAGAGTAGACAAGTTTCTTGTCTCTCCCTATTCCAAAAAACTTTTGTAACATACATTTACCACAAAAAATAGAAGTAAAAATCTTACATCTATTTTCAACTAGACAAACACACTCACTCATGGTAACTCGTTTATATAAGCCTGTTATAATATATAGAACAGCATCAGCTTTTACAATTGAAATCGATATTTTCAAAAGTATTTAGGTAGCAACATAAAAAAAATATCTCTCTAAGTCTATTACATCATGACAACCGCTGCCGTTTCAGTTTCCTAATGCTTATACGACCACATTTTGTAGAGTAAAACAAAAAGGCGGTAAAATTTTCAAAACCAGTTAAAATCAGTCGTGCCTGTAAATATGTAGGTTTCACACAAAAATAACATTATTCATTTATATTTGGTTAAAGATACTTGTTCTAAAATGTATAAATATACATGTATGTATGGGATAAATATGTTACGTATACATAAGTACTTATACAAGTATATAAAGCAAAAAATAAAGCTATTCTTTTACACATATCTTAACTTATTCCTATATACTCGTACATAATATGAAAAAGCCTTCCATTTTAATTTTTTTATTTCTAAGATTTTTTTTTTATCTATTTAAAATTTTTTCTGACGTTGGGAAAAATTCCTATGTAAAAGCTGCTACTGATGTACTTTGAACATACAAGAACTCATTAATTTTATTGTGGAAAAAAGCAAAAAAAAAAAATATTAATTTAGCAAATGTTAAATTCTTGGTAAAGGAAAATCAAATTAAAAATGGTTAAAAAGTTTTAAGAATTTTGTTTGATTTGATTTATATATTAATTTATACCATACCCTAGCCCAGTATAAATTTAATTAAATTGCTTAGGTTTCACATGTGGTATGAGTTATTTTTAATTACATAATACATAAAAGGTATTAAATGTACTTACTTTTATATCACAAATTTTTGTTTTCAGAAATTTTTACAGCAACTTTTTGATGTCGGAAATTTTTATCGGTGCTTTTCGATGTCAGAAGTTTTTATAAAAAATTTTTAATGTCAAAAATTTTTACAGAAAATTGTTGATGTCAGAAAATTTTTCATGTAAACATTTTATTACAAAATTTTTGATGTCAGTATTTTTGAAAAAAAAAAATTTTGATATCTGAAATTTTGATAGAAAATTTCTGATGTCAGAAGATTTTATAAAAAATTTTTGATGTCAGAAATTTAAAAATTTTTTTTTTAGAAAATTTTTGATGACAGAATTTTTTATAGAAATCTTTTGATGACAGAAATTTTTACAGAAAATTGTTGAGCCAAAAATTTTTATAGAAAATTTTTGATGGTAGAAATTTTTATAGAAAATTTTTAATGTCAGAAATTTTTATGGAAAATTTTTGATGTCAGAAATTTTTTGGAAATATGTTCATAAAAATTTAGTGTTTTATTCAGAAAAATTTTAATGTCAGAAATTTTAAAAGAAAATACTTAATGTCAGAAATTTGTATAAAAAATTTTTGATGCCAGAAATTTTGACATAAAAATTTTGTTGCCAGAAAATTTTAAAGAAAATTTCGATGTCAGAAAAATTTTATTCACAAAAATTTTCTTGAAGTAAAATTTTTCATAAAGAAGTAAAATTTTTCAAACAAAAACAATTTTTCATAAAGAAGTAAAATTTTTATAAAATTTTTTATAAAAACAAGATTTTATAAATTTTTTCATAAAGAAAAATATTTTTTCATCGAAAAATTTAAGAATATAGAAAAACTCATAAATTTTTCTATGAAAAATTCATAAACTTTCTACGAAAAATTGATAAATTTTTCTGTGAAAAATTGATAAATTTTCCTATGAAAAATTGATAAATTTTTCTATGAAAAATTGATAAATTTTTCTATGAAAAATTGATAAATTTTTCTATGAAAAATTGATAAATTTTTCTATGAAAAATTGATAAATTTTTCTATGAAAAATTGATAAATTTTTCTATGAAAAATTGATAAATTTTTCTATGAAAAATTGATAAATTTTTCTATGAAAAATTGATAAATTTTTCTATGAAAAATTGATAAATTTTTCTATGAAAAATTTATAAATTTTTCTATGAAAAATTTATAAATTTTTCTATGAAAAATTGATAAGTTTTTCTATGAAAAAGTGATAAATTTTTCTATGAAAAATTGACAAATTTTTCTATGAAAAATTGATAAATTTTTCTATTAAAAATTGATAAATTTTTCTATGAAAAATTGATGAATTTTTCTGTGAAAAATTGATACATTTTTCTATGAAAAATTGATACATTTTTCTATGAAAAATTGATAAATTTTTCTATGAAAAATTCACAAAGTTTTCTATGAAAAATTCACAAATTTTTCTATGAAAAATTCGCAAATTTTTCTATGAAAAATTCACAAATTTTTCTATGAAAAATTCACAAATTTTTCTATGAAAAATTCACAAATTTTTCTATGAAAAATTCACAAATTTTTCTATGAAAAATTCACAAATTTTTCTATGAAAAATTCAAAAATTTTTCTATGAAAAATTCACAAATTTTTCTATGAAAAATTCACAAATTTTTCTATGAAAAATTTAAAAATTTTGCTATGAAAATTTCACATATTTTCTATGAAAAATTCACAAATTTTTCTATGAAAAATTCAGAAATTTTTCTATGAAAATTTCATAAATTTTTCTATGAAAATTTCACAAATTTTTCTATGAAAATTTCACAAATTTTGCTATGAAAAATTCACTATTTCAATGCAAAAACTCAAAATTTTATGAAAAATTAAAAAAAAAAATATGTAAAATTCAAAAAAAATTTGCTGTGAAAAATTCAAAGAATATGAAAAATCAAAAAAAGTTGTCTAGTAAAAATTCACAAGTATTTTTAGAAAAAATTTCAAAAATTTTCAATTTAAAATTCATAAATTTTCCTATTAAGAAAATCATAGATTCTTTTTTGTAAAACTCCTAGGTTTTTCTTATGTTGTTTCAAAAAATTCGTAAAATTTCAATAAAACCTTTAGTTTAAAAAACAACTCATAAATGTTTGCTAATGAGCATCTGCATTTGAATCTCTTCAAATTTCATGCCCAGGAGGAAATTTAATTTTCATTTTGATAAAAATTTAATATGTTTTCAGACTTAAGCAGTTTAGAGCTAATAAAATGAATAAATATGTATATCCCTTATATTAAAAAAAAAAATACAAGTAGGGGAAAGACATGGGAAAAGATGTAGAGAACTTATGAAATCTGCACAAAACTGTTCGATTCTTTTACCCAAAAATCTTAAATGTTTCTGTCTCAAGTTATGTTTAAAGGCAACAAATACTAGCATTTTTCATATTTTAAAATCCTAGATAAATTTTGTTATTTTCCTGCTCAAAAGAATACTACTAAGATTGTAGTTTATTTTTCTGTGTTCAATAAAAACATATTTTTTAGTCATTAGAGAGGAAAATTTCCAAAATTTTGTAGTGAATTTTATTGGTTGTATAAACTTTTTTCGACTGAATAAATCCTACCTAAATAAGAGCTACTAAATAATTGGTATAAATACCTAAAATTCTTTGCTAAAACTTCTAATGATTAACTGGAATTTTTTGTGTTAATACCCTGGAAACATTTAGAAACTACTAAATACGAGGGCAGTTATTTATAAACAAATTTGGGTGTTTCACTTGGATATAAATTTTTAAGTTATCCTTAGAAAAAAGGTATTTAGCCATTTAATTTATTTAAATAAACTTGATTCTTTTAGTTCAAATATCTACATAAGGTTTATAATAGTTACATACAAAATTTCCTTAAATTTTCATTGTAATTATTTGCTGGTATTTGTGTGTGTTTTTTGCTTTCTTCTATACATTTCATTTCGATGATATTGATTTACCAAATTTGATTTTGTTGCTATTTTTGTTGTTGGTTTTATGGTTTAGTTTCAATCTGATTATGACCACATCAATTAGTTTAAGCTCTTTTTCGTTTGATGAATTTATTAAACATTGATGATTTTGCCCTTTTTTTCTGATATTTTGTTAATTTTTTTTGCTGGCTCTGATGATTTATGGCAACAACAATAAAGATAAAAACTAAAGTAAATAATTTGTTAATAATGAATTTAGTTGAATAAACAACAACAAGAATACTAATGAAAAATATTTAAACTTTGATTAAAATATTTTATATTGATTGAAAATATTTTAGATGTTATTGGAGAATATTTCTAGGAATTTTTTTTCTCTACTAAATCCAAATGCTTTGTTTGTGGTTATAACAAAATATATAAGTAAATTCTTTATGTGGGTTTGTTTTTTCGTCTAAATAAAATTCGATGGAAGTTTTCGTGGCTGAAAACAAAATTATTAAAAGAAGTTTTTCCATGTAAAATTAAAATATTTAATTTAGTTATGAATCAAAAAATTCATGCAAATTACAGAGGTACCATTGTAAAATAAACTTCAAAAACATATTAAAAAAATAGAGATAAAAAGTTGATTGATAGATCTATACATAATAATTTTTTTATAGAAAATTTTGATTAAAGAAAAAGAAAAATTTTGTTAAAGAAAAATTTTGATGAAATTTTTCTAATAGAGAAATGTTGATTATTAAAAACTGTTGATGAAATTTTCTTATAGAAAATCTTGACAAAATTTTTCTTATAGAAAAATTTTGATATAATTTTTCTTATAGAAAAATTTTTATAAAATTCTTCTTATAGGAAAATTTTGATGAAATTTCATAAAAATTTATGAAATTTTTTGTTTGGAAATGTTTTAATGAAATGTTTTGTACAGAAAAATCTTAGTGAAATTTTTTGATGAAATTTTTTTATACAAAAATTTTGATAAAATTTTTCTTATAAAAAAATGTTGATGCAATTTTTCTTATAGGAAATTTTTATCAAAATTTTTCCTATCGAAAAATTTTTATAAAATTTTGCTTATAGAAAACTTTTGATGAATTTTTGCTTATAGAAAAATTTTGATGAATTTTTTTTTATAGGACAATTTTGATGAAATATTTCTTATAGAAATTTTTTGTATGGAAATATTTAAATTAAATTTTTTTTATAGAAAAATCTTGGTGAAATTTTTGTATAAAAATACTTTGATGAAATTTTTTGTATAGACATTTCTTGGTGAAATTTTGTGTATAGAAAGTTCTTGGTGAAATTTTTTGTATAGAAAATTCTTGGTGAAACTTTTTGTATAAAAAAATTATTATGACATTTTTTGTATACAAAAATTTTCATGAAATTTTTTGTCTATTCAAAAATGTTGATGACATTTCTCTTAATAAAATTTTTCTTTCGGGAAAATTTTGATAAAATTTTTCTTATAGAAAAATTTTCATTAACATTTTCTTTTAGAAGATGTTGATAAAATTTTTCTTAAGCAAAAATGTTGATGAAATTTCGCCTGTAGAAAAATTGTGATGGAAATTCTTCTAGAAAAGTTTTGATGAAATTAATTTTATAGAAAAATTGTTATGAAATTTTTCTTATAGAAAAATTTTGATAAAATTTTTCCTATAGAAAAATTTTGTTCAAATTTTTCATATAGAAAAATTTTGATAAAATTTTACTTATAGAAAAATTTTGATAAAATTTTTTTTATAGAAAAATTTTGATAAAATTTTTCTTATAGAAAAATTTTGATAAAATTTTTCTTATAGAAAAATTTTGATAAAATTTTTTTTATAGAAAAATTTTGATAAAATTTTTCTTATAGAAAAATTTTGATAAAATTTTTCTTATAGAAAAATTTTGATAAAATGTTTCTTTAGAAAAAGCTTGATAAAACTTTTCTTATAGAAAAATTTGCTAAAATGTTTCTTATAGAAAAATTTAAAAAAATATTCTTCTTACCGAAAAATTTTGACAAAATTTTTCTTAAAGAAAAATTTTGATGAAATTTTTCTTATAGAAAAATTTTGATGAAATTTTTCTTATAGAAAAATTTTGATGAAATTTTTCTTATAGAAAAATTTTGATGAAATTTTTCTTATAGAAAAATTTTGATGAAATTTTTCTTATAGAAAAATTTTGATGAAATTTTTCTTATAGAAAAATTTTGATGAAATTTTTCTTATAGAAAAATTTTGATGAAATTTTTCTTATAGAAAAATTTTGATGAAATTTTTCTCATAGAAAAATTTTTATGAAATTTTTCTTATAAAAAATTTTGATGAAATTTTTCTTATAAAAAATTTTGATGAAATTTTTCTTATAGAAAAATTTTGATGAAATTTTTCTTATAGAAAAATTTTGATGAAATTTTTCTTATAGAAAAATTTTGATGAAATTTTTCTTATAGAAAAATTTTGATGAAATTTTTCTTATAGAAAAATTTTGATGAAATTTTTCTTATAGAAAAATTTTGATGAAATTTTTCTTATAGAAAAATTTTGATGAAATTTTTCTTATAGAAAAATTTTGATGAAATTTTTCTTTTAGAAAAATTTTGATGAAATTTTTCTTATAGAAAAATTTTTATGAAATTTTTCTTATAGAAAAATTTTTATGAAATTTTTCTTATAAAAAATTTTTGATGAAAATTTTTTAATTTAATGAAATTTCTTTTTTAATTGAAATTTTTCTTATAGAAAAATTTAGATGAATTTTTTTATGGCAAAATTTTGATGCAATTTTCTTATAGACAAATTTTGATTAAATTTTTTGTATGGAAATATTTTAATGGAATTTTTTGTGTAGAAAAATCTTGGTGAAATTTTTTGTGTGAAAATACTTTGATGAATTATTTTTTATAGAAAATTCTTTTATATAGAAAAATTTTAATGATATTTTTCAAACAGAAATTTTTTTATGAAATTTTTCTTATAGGATAATTTTAAAGAAATTTTTCATCTAGAAAAATTTTTAAGAAATTTTTCTTGTAGGAAAATGAAAAAAAATCAAATTTTTATGAAATTTTTTGTATAGAAAAATTTTGTTGATATTTTTCTTATAGAAAGAAAAATTTTCTTTGAGAAAACTTTTGTTGTAATTTTTCTTACAGAAATATTTGGTAAAATTTTTGGTATAGAAAAACTTTGATGAAATTTTTCTTCTAGAAAAAATTTAATGAAATTTTTCTTTTGGAAAATATTAATAAAATTTTTTTGATAGACAAATTTTGAGGCATTTTTTTTTATCGAAAAATGTTGATTTTTTGAGAAAGTTTTTCTACTTATACAAACATTTTGATGAAATTTTTCTTATAGAAAAATTATAATAAAATTTTTTATAGAAAAATTTTTACGAAACTCTTCTTACAGAAAATTTTGATGAAATTTTTCTTATAGAAATCTTTTGGTGAAATTTTTCTTATAGAAAAAATTTTGTAAAATTTTCTTATAGAAAACAATTGATGAAATTGTTCCTATAAAAATTCGATGAAATTTTTCTTGTAAAAAATTTTCGTGAAATTTATAATAATATGAAAAAAAAATTCTTATAAAAAAAATTTGATAAAATATTTTTTATAGAAAAATTTTGGTGAATTTTTTCTTATAGAAAACATGTTTATGAAATTTTAATAAAATTTTTCTTATAGAAAAAATTTTATGAAATTTTTCTTATAAGAAAATTTTGATGAAATTTTGCTCATAAAAAATTTTATGAAATTTTTTTTGTAGAAAACTGTTACAGAAATTTTTTCTCATAGAATAGTTTTGAACAAATTTTTCTTCTAGAAATATTTTGAAAAATTTTTTATTTATGAAATTTTTTTCATAGAAAAATGTTTAAGAAATTTTTCTCATTAAAATTTTTGATGAAATTTTGATAACATTTTTTAAATAAAAAAATGTTGATGACATTTTTTGTGTAGACAAATTTTGGCGAAATTTTTCTGATAGAAAAATTTTGACATATTTCTTACAGAAGAATTTTGAGGATTTTTTTTTAATTGTGATGAAATTTTTCTCATAGAAAAATTTTGATGAAATTTTTCTTATTGAAAAATTTTGATGAAATTTTGCTAATACAAAAATTTTGATGAATTTTTTTGTAAAGAAAAATTTTGATGAAATTTTTCATATAGAAAAATGTGTAGGAAATTTTTCTTAGAGAAAAATTTTAAACAAATTTTTCTTAGAGAAAAATTTTAAACAAATTTTTCTTATAGAAAAATTTTGGTGAAATTTTTGTTATATAAAAATTTTGATGAAAGTTTTCTTTTAGAAAAAGTTAAATGGAATTTTCTTATAAAACAATTTTGATAAAACTATTTGTATAGATAAATTTTGATGAAACTTTTCGTATAGAAATCTTGATGAAATCTTTCTCAAAAAAATATTTTGATAAAATTTTAGATATAAAAATATTTTGATAAAATGTTTTAATTATAACAATTTTTGAAGAAATTTTATAAATAGAAAAATTTAGATGAAATTTTTCTTATAGAAAATTTTGATGAAAAATTTCTTATAGGAACAGTTTGTCTAAAAGAATAATTTTGATGAAATTTTTTTTATAAAAAACTTTCGATGAAATTTGTCTTATAGGGAAATTTTGTTGAAATTTTTATTATAGGGATATTTTGATGACAATTTTATTCTAGAGAAATGTTGATGAAATTTTTCTTATAGAGAAATTTTGATAACATTTTTTTAAAGAAAAATTTAATAAAATTTCTTTTATAGAAAAATTTTAATGAAATTTTTCTTATAAAAAAGTATTGATAAAATTTTTCTTATAGAAAAATTTTGCTAAAATTTTCTTCCAGAAATATTTTAAAGAAATTTGATATTATTCCTATAGAATAAATTTTATGATAGTTTTTTATAGAAAAATGTTGATAAAATGTTTCTTGTAGAAAAATTTTGATAAAATTTTTCTTGTAGAAAAATTTTTATGAAATTTTTAATATAGAAAAAATTTTATGTGATTTTGTTAGAGAGAAATGTTGGTAAATTTTTCCTATGGCAACATTTTAGTTACATATTTCATACAACAAAAATTGCAAACATCCCAGAAAGTATAAAATATGTGTTAAAGAAAAATTTAAGATTTCTCCTTTTTTGATGTTGAAAAGCTTTTACTCCAAGACTTATATCTTAAATCTAGGCATGTGGTTTAATTTTCAAAGAAAAACATGTTACATGTAATTTTTTAAGGTTTAATTAAAACACTCTATTACAAACATATATTGATCGAGCAAATCAACACCAAATCCTTTGTATTTAAGTCTATAGGTTTACAAAAAGAAAACAAGGAATAAAATGTTTTAATATTTAATTACATTTTCCTAAGATAAATTTAAAAGAACAGGAAGAAAAATCCTTTAACAGACTTTTTATATATTAAATACAGGATTGTAGTGTTACAATAAAAATGTACATATGTATATTCTAATATAGCGTTAATTAAAATGTAAAATGACTTAATTGATAAACAAAAGATTTCAAACAGATAAAGATTCTTGAAAACTAAAGTCTATTTTAAGGTATAACTTTCTTTTCAAGTTACAGATATTGCATTTGTGTTGACTATATGCATGTACTTGTCTTAAGAATTCTTCTGTACAAAAAGTATTTAAAAATGTTCTAAAAAGTGTTTGGCTTAAGTAAGTTGTCAAGGACACTGGTTTCCTCTTCATTCCTTCCACTTTTGGGTTACTATTAAATTCATGTTTTTGCAGGCATAAACTGTTTACAACAGCTTCCATCAGCTTTTCTTAACTTGTTCAACGTCATCGTTTCTGTTTCTGCTCTGACTTCTTCAGTTATTTCTTTCCTCTTTCGTATCGTGGGAATAAAACATTTTAATTACTTAACTTTTATTTATTTCTTTAAGTTTTTTTCCCAACCTGTTTCCTGTGAATGAGTATTTGTAAGTTTGTTTTCTTTACATGGGCCTGGCTGCTAGCTTCGCACACATGTTCAGTTAACCTACATATGTATGTCTATATGTATGTATGTAATTATTAGTATATACATATGTATGTATTTAAATATAAATGAATCTGCTTAAATTTTCTTACTCTTACACTCCCACAAACTTAAATATCCGTATACACGTGCTAAATATAAATCTTGAGAAAAAGAAGAACAAAAAGCAACAACTACTACTACAACAACAATTCATACAAGATATGAAGAACCCAAAAAACATCTAGAGAAATAAAAGTAATATAAAAAAATAAAGATTCTATTTAAGCTTTTAAACACCTTAATGTCGTCTTTTAGTAAAACAATTTTAATATGAAATTTTCCCAGCAACAACAACAACAAAAAACATCTACAACAAAAAAATTATATTGAATGTTAGCAAGTGTGAACTTAAGAACATTCAAGTGTTTGTATTTGTAAAAATTTAGTATGTGTTAGTATAAACTTTATGTTATATTTATATTCTTACCAAACACATTCACATTCTTATTTACCTGCTAACATGTGTAAAAATCTTAACTTACAGATGATATTAAATACATTATATACTTACTTAGTTTGATATATAGTTATTGTCGTAAAGCTTTTGTCAGCAGGTGCAAAATTCTTTTCATATTAAAATTATGTCAAATACATTTTTCCAAGTTTATTTACATTTATACAATATTTATGGGTTTATTTTATTTTTTCAATGTAAATTTACTTGTATTTTAGGTGTTTAGGTATTTATCTTGCAAGCTTTATTTAAATTATGTTAAATAGGGGACAAGTTTCTTGTCTTCTAGTTAAATGTTGCTATAAAATTAGTTTTAAGATACAATTTATAGTTAGAATATTAGTTTGTTACTAAAAAAATATTTAGAACTTGTATTGTTAAGAAAATTTAAGAATAGGTTCGAATTATGAAGAAATTTTTTATTAATGACATATTTTCATTACAAAAGGTTTTTCATATACAAATATTTGGATTATATTTTTCATAAAAAAAATCTGAATAAAATTTTGCTTATAAAAAAAGTGAAAATTTTCATTCAAAAACGCTATGAAAACTTTTGTCAAAATTTTTTGTATACGAAAAAATGTATCTAACTTCTTCAATATGAAATACTCATTAAAACTTGCCTTTGTAAATAATTTCATGAACATGTTTTATATAAAATCCAGCAAAGTAGTGCTATAGTCGGTTAAACCCGACCACGTAATACCCTTCATTATTAAGATCAAATGCCTTTTTTTTGCTAGCACATTTGCTTAATTTCATTAAAAATTTTTCTATAAGAAACGTTTCATAAAAATTTTTCCTTAAAAAAAATTCATAAAAATTTTTCTATAAGAAAAATTGTATCAACCATTTTCTGTAAGAAAATCTTCACCAAAATTTCTCTATATGAAAAATTTCATAAAAAATTCTCTATAAAAAATGTTTCTGAAGAAAAAATTTCATAAAAATTTTTTTAATAAGAAAATTTTCGTCAAAATTTTTCTAGAACAAAAATTTCATCAAAATTTTTAATCAGAAAAACTTTATTAAAATTTTTCTATATGAAAAAAATTTTTCTATTAGAAAAATTTCATCATATTTTTTCTATTAGAAAAATTTCAACAAATTTTCTCTATAAGAAAAATTTTATCAAAATTTTTTATAAGAAAAATATCAGTCAAATTTTTTCATAAGAAAAATTTTCATAAAAATTTTGATATAAAAAAAATTTTGCGAAAAGAAAAATTTCATCGAAATTTTTCGATAAGAAAAATTCAACAAAATTTTTTTAAACGAAAAAATTTCTGTAAGAAAAATTTTATCAAAATTTTTCTATAAGAAAAATTTCATCAAAATTTTTCTATAAGAAAAATTTCATCAAAATTTTTCTATAAAAAAATTTCATCAAAATTTTTCTATAAGAAAAATTTCATTAAAATTTTTCTATAAGAAAAATTGCATTAAAATTTTTCTACAAGAAAAATTGCATTAAAATTTTTCTATAAGAAAAATTTCATTAACATTTTTCTATAAGAGAAATTTCATCAAAACTTTTGTATAAGAAATATTTTATCAAAATTTTTCTACGAGAAAAATTTCATCAAAATTTTTCTATAAGAAAAATTTCATCAAAATTATTCTATTAGAAACATGCCATCAAAATTATTTATAAGAAAAATTTATCAACATTTTTTTGTATACGAAAAATTTCATTAAAATTTTTCTATACGAAAAATTTCATCAAAATTTTCCTATTAGAAAAATTTTGTCAAAATTTTTTCATAAACAAAAATTTAATAAAAATTCTTATAATTAGAAAAATGTCATCAAAAAATTTTTATATGAAAATTTTATCAAAATTTTTTATAGGAAAAATTTTATCAAAATTTTGTATAAAAAAAATTGTTAAAATTAAAATTGTTCTTTTAAAAAAATTTCATAAAAATGTTTATGTACGAAAAATTTTCAAGATTTTTTATATTATAAAAATTTCATTAAAATTTTCTATATAAAAAAAATTTATTAAAATTTTTCATATGAAAAATTTTGTTTATTCTAAATAAAAAATTTCATCAAAGTTTTTGGATATGGAAAATTTTATCAAATTTGTTTAGTTTTTAAAAAAATTTAAAAAATTTTATATAGGCAAAATTTAACAAATTATTTTTGATGAAAAGTTTGTTAAATTTTTTCGATTTGTAGATTTAAACGATTTAAGGAAAATTTAGCTATCAAGATTTTAAAAAAAAATATTTGATCAAAATCTTTTTTTTTTAATTTTTATCAAAATAAGTCTTACTTTATGAATAATATTGCTAGGACTTAAAGCATATGGTGTTGGTTTTTAGGCAAAACTTGTCGTTTCTTGAATTTGTGAAAAGTAGAAGGTAAGCTCTTAATGACAGACAGTCGAAGAAATAATTTTCAAAATAATTTTCGCTTAAATGTTCTGATTTGGCAAAAAATGATTGCATGAATGAATGAATGAATGAATTGATTCCCGCAAATATATAAAAATCGTTTTGGGATTTAAAGTTTTTCGACAGCTGATGAACCGATGAATCCAAATATGAATTTTGAATGAAGAAACATTTTAAAAACAAAAATGTCATTTTTGATGATAATTATATGTTCGTTTTCTCTAGTTTCGACTTATAATATTCAACCCTTTTGCTTATTTTCGTGTTTAAGTACAAAGAATTTTTAATTATGAAAAATTTTACAAATTAATATTAAAGCAGTTTAAAGTAGATTTGAAATAAATACAACCCTCAACCTTGTTATAAAATTCTAATAAATATTTATAATACTTAAGTATCATCAATACGAAACTATGCATATATGTATTTACATCTAAATACTAATAATATTCATTAATATTTAAAAAAAAGGAAAAAGTTTTCTTTGATATTCTTTGTTCACACTTTTAATGAAACTTAAATTTTTCCACTAAAATTGTAATTAAGTGTAAAGAAACAACCTCGAAAACTTCCCCTAAAACGTATTAAAGTGAAACAAATTGGAAAAGCTTATACATAAATAAATTTAATTTTAGATTTTATGGTTTCGTGACATCAAATAAGAGAGAAAATATCAAATTCTGATTAATCATAAAGAATACAAAAATTAAAAATATCAAATAAATATATAATTATCATTATTAGAGTTCTCTTTGAAATTCATGCTTCAACAAATATGAATATTTAACTAGAAATTCATGTTAATAAACATTTTGGAAAATGGCATTGAATTACAGGGCGTATGATTTATGATACAAATAAATCATACGTAACCAGTAACAAATATTTCATAAACGTCGAGTCGTTGTTATATCCTGCAGCTAAAATCTTTCTCGGTAGCTTAGACTTGTAAAAGGAAGAAGACTTATAATTTTCATAATAAGTTTAAAAGCTACTCAAAAATCTAGTTGATTCTTGGAAATACATTAAATTCTAATTTAAGAAGAATATTTAAACATTAGGGAGAAAGATTTGAGGCTGTTGTTCAGTTATTTAATAAACTCAATTTTCAATTTAGAAATCTTCATAAACACGCAATATAATCAACACTTGGCAAAAAATAAATACAAATTAAATTTGAAGATCTCGACTAAAGAGTGTGGAAAAAAAATTAAATTAAGACAAACATAGATACAAATAGTCTACAAAAACAACACTCTATTAAAAAATACACAAAAATTTTATAAAATAAAAATAAATAAATGTTGAACACATTTTTCATGCTTTAATTAACAGAGCTGGGAAAAAACACATAAACAATTTACACGAACACACACACACTCATACACATTTTAAAACTACAACAATATGAACAACAACAAAACACTCCAACATACCTCCCACATACACACACACAAGCAGGAAAAACACCAACACATTCACTCTCAAGGCTGCGTGTAAATTCACAAAAAAAATATAAAAATATTTATATAAAAACGACAGAACGAAAAAAATGATAAAGCGGAACTACAACATGAAGATAGACATATTTGAGGGATGTGAAAATATGCAAAATAAAACAGAAGGAACCGGAAAAGTTGAGGCAGCAAAAACTGAAACAAACAAAATAACTGAAAAAAAAGCTCAGAAACAGAAGGAATTGCGTAAATAAAAAATTGTTTCATGGATAAGCAAATACAATTAAACAGAGTTTTCAAATATTTCTCTTGTCATTTTTTTTATACTCTAAAGTAAATCTTTGTTTTTCGTTGGTGCATTCCTTTTTAAAGCTTCTTTAAATTAAAAAAGAAAATCTCTTGAAAGTTTTTCACTCAATAAAGGAAATTTTAAATTATATTATCAAATACCTCTAAAGGATTATGCTTAATATAATTTAAGCATAACAAATTATAAAAAGTTTTACATTTTAACAGGATTTTGATAAAATTTTTCATAAAGAAAAATTTTTGTTAGTTCTTTCATATCGAAAATTGTTGATGACTTGATGTTTGAAGAAAAATTTTGACGATTCTATTTTAAATAAAATTTTTATGAAATTTCTTTCATATAGTGAAATTTTGATTAATTTTTTTATATAGAAAAATTTGGATGAAATTATTTTAGTGGAATTTTTTTAGAGAAAAATTTTGATGAAATTTTAGTGGAATTTTTTTAGCAAAATTTTTTGATATTAAATATAGAAAACTATTGTTCAAATTTTGATACTGAAAATTTTCATTAAATTTTTTATAAAGAAAATTTTCTATAATATTTTTATATAGAAAAATTTTGATGAAATTTTTAATATAGAATATTTTTAATAAAATTTTTTATGTAGAAAATTGTCAATTAAATTTTTTATATAAAAAGGTTTTGTAAAAATCGTTTATACAGAAAATTTTTGATAAATTTTTTATATAAAAACATTTTGATGAAATTTTTTATATAGAAAAATTTTGATTAAAATTTTTAATACAAATTTTCTATACAAAAAAATTTCTTCAAAATTGAAATAAATGAATTTTTTTTTACAGAAAAACGTTGATGAATTTTTTTTTTTTAAATTTTTGAAAAATTTTTCTTATATAGAAAAATTTTGATAAAATTTTTTTTATAGAAAAATTTTGATGAAAAATAAAGAAAAATGTTGATGAATTTTTAATATAGAAACAAATTTGACAAAATTTTGAATTAAGAAAAAATTTTATAGAAAAATTTGATAAAATTTTTATATAGAAAAATTTTAATAAAATTTTTTATAAAAAAATTTAGGTGAAATTTTTTTATAGAAATATTTTGATGAAATTTTTTTTATAGCAAAATTTTTGTAAATTTTTTTTTATAGAAAAATTTTGGTGAAATTTTTTATAGAAAAATTTTGGTAAAATTTTTTATTGAAAAATTTTGGTGAAATTTTTTATAGAAAAATTTTAGTGAAATTTTTTTAGAGAAAAATTTTGATGAAATTTTTTATAGAAAAATTTTGGTGAATTTTTTTATAGAAAAATGTTGGTGAAATTTTTTATAAAAAAATGTTGGTGAAAGTTTTTATAGAAAAATATTTGTTATAGAAAAATTTTAGTGAAATTTTTTATAGAAACATTTTTATGAAATTTTTTAGAGAAATATTTTGGTGAAATTTTTTATAGAAAAATTTTGGTGAAATTTTTTATAGAAAAATTTTAGTGAAATTTTTTATAGAAAAATTTTTGTGAAATTTTTTATAGAAAAATTTTTGTGAAATTTTTTATGGATAAATTTTCCTCAAATTTTGTATAGAAAAATTTTGGTGAAATTTTTTATAGAAAAATTTTTGGTGAAATTTTTTATAGAAAAATTTTGGTGAAATTTTTTATAGAAAAATTTTGGTGAAACTGTTCGTACAGATAAATTTTTGTAAAATTTTTTATATATAAAATTGTTGGTGAAATTTATTATATAGAAAATTTTTGATAAAATTTTGTATATAGAAAAATTTTGATAAAAATTTGAAATTTTTTTATAATAAGAAATGTTAATGAATTTTTTCATATAAAAAAATTTTGACAAAATTCTTTCATATAAAAAATTTTTTATAAAATTTTTTGTATAGAAAAATTATGATGAAATATTTCGTATAAGAAAATCTTGATCAAAGTTGAATATAAAAAATTGTTTACGGAATATTACATTAAGATTTTAGTCAAAAATGAAAAATTATTGGCACTTTATCCCAGTCAATTTCATTTATTTATTATTTTTATAGAAAATTTATTGATAAAAGCCAAAAAATGTTTGTCGGGACAACCAATTCCTCGACGCGTTTCGATGGTTGGTTAAACCATTTTCTTCAGGAGGAGTAAACCTACCTTTAAAAAGATCGAAAAGTTCGCATTGTTGAATATTTTACAAACACTTCTTCTTCTGTTATCCTTGACTCCCAGTGGAGCATAGGGCCTCGAACAAATACAATCATTACGAATTATGTTTGTAAATCAAAGGTAAAAGCTCAGATTATCGACCAAACAGAAGTAAATACAAACATTTTTTTAAGTTTAGGTTTAATATTTTATATAGAAAAATTAAGGTTAAAAATTTCATGTAGAAAAACTTGAGTTAACTTTCACCCTTAGTTAGAATCAGTTTTAAGCCATGAGTATATAATCCACAACTTTCAGCAATCCACAGTACTTTTAGTACCATCAGAAATAGTCTCAATGATACAGATGCAGCCTATGAGTTTTGAAAACTTGTTTTCCTTTATCGTCGTTAGTTTCATTTGTGTTTTGGATAAGCTCTTCTTCGAAAAACTTTTAGTTTTACTGTATGATAATTGTGTAGATCAGAAAAAAAGTCACTAATCTTTTTCAGAAACTCTCGAGAAACTTGCACTAAAATATTTTTAATCGTTAGAAATACTTTTCAGTCATGTAAGAGACCCTTCTTGCCCAGGATCCTGTCTGCCTTGATTTCCTCTCTTTTTTTATATTGTAGTGCTTATTTGTTTCCAAAAAATTCCGACAGCCTTCTACTGCAACCCATTTAGTCAAAATTGCTTCTTTATTGTTCCATTTTTTTTTTTAAATTACTAAAGCCTGAATGACTTTGAATTTCTTTTGTCGTTTAAAACTTAAAAATATCACAAACAGCGCCCGTATAGAAAAGTAAACCTTGCACTATATTTTATAATACTTTTTTTACTTTTACTCGGTAATTTACCTTTTGTGAACATATACTCGTAGTCTGGCGGTTTCAATAAAAAAAAAAAAACAAAGTAAGAACAAATATACAAATTCTTCCTTTATTTTTTTTATACACTTTTTGTTGGCCTACAGTTTTAATGCTGGCTTAAAAGAAAAACTAGTTGACATTGCCAGTTTTTGTATTATTTACTACCTCGAGTCCCCTCTCGAAATAAGGGTACATAGGAACGAATTTTTAAAATGTTTAGCAGAGTTTTTGTCTGTTAATTCATACATGTATGAAGGGTTTTGTTGTAAGTCTTTTTTTTTGCATATATGTGTGTGTGTGTGTGTGTGCTTGTTTAAATACCCATATAAATAAATGTATGTATGTGTTTTTTTTAAATACCAACTTTATATAAACTATGAATCTAGTTTACTCTATATAACAGCCACAAAATATGTCCTTGACTTAATAAGTAGGATGCTGATGCTTTAGTTTATTAAGGGGATTTTTTTTTTGTTAAATAATTTTTTTTGCTCTGCCATTTTTTTATTTTTCTCTTTTTTTCATTTGTTGATTTTGTTAAAAAGTTTTCATTGCAAACTTTATTTTTTTATATTTTTGTTAAATAAACTAATTTTTCTGTTATTGTTGACTCAATTTTTAACCATCATTTTATTTTATTTAGTTTGTTATTTTGTTTTTCTGCTGATTTCAGCAGAAAAAGATTTAAATTGCATGGAAAAAAATTTACATTTTATTTTGTTGTAGACAACAAAAGAAGAGAACAGAATGTTTTAGATTTTGTTTGGAAATTCGTTAAATAAAGATTTATTTGATTAAAACCTCCTCTATTTGGTTGGAAAAATAAAAAAAAGGGTTGTTTGTGAGATTACTATTGGCATCCGTTTATGTTTCGGAAGAATTTGCAATTTTGTGGTAAATTCTCTTAAGATATGTTTTAATGGAAATCTAAAGAGGGGCTGGGATTTTATGTAAATGCATTAAAGGGATAAAATAACACTAGATTAGATATTTTAACATTTTATTTAAATAAGAAATAGTATTATACCAATAAAATAACTTAAATCTTATATTAAAAGTGTGCTTAAGATTTTTTAAAGACTCTTATACAAAATTTTTTAAAATTCCAAAAAAAAATATTTTACCATTAAAATTTTGTTATAAATCGAAAATTTGGAGCTCTTTACATGAAATTTAACAAGTAAGAAAGTGCTATAGTCGGTCAAGCCCGACCATACGATACCCTTCACCACTAATGTCAAAGGTATTCTTTTTCCTGTATAAAGACAAATATTTAATAAATTTTGCCATCATACAAACATATTCTCAAAACTTATACATTTAAGCTGTTTCCGTCATTTGGACTTATATGAGATCTAGGGTCCACAGATTATCCCGAAAATTGGTAAATTGATTACAGTTATTACAAAAATTAACTTAAAATTCACATTGTCTTCGGACTTAGGAGCGTTTTAGTGAATTTTGTCTCATTTAGTGCGTTTTGAGAAAAGAGTTTGTATGGGAGCTATGGTCAAATGCGGACCGATTTCGACGAAATTTGGTACAGTAATTTAAGTTTGTTTGAAATTCTAGGAAAAAATATTGATTTTAGTGGCCAATATATCAATTCCGGGAAGTGGGACCTATGGGAGGTACCATAAATAATGGACCGATTTTGACGAATTTCAATAGACAATTTCCAAATGCCATCAAAAAAATTTCCAAATGCCAGCCAGCCAGACGGAGATCGCTTAATCGACTCAGAAAGTGATTCTAATCCTATTGGTATACTAAAAGATGGGTCTGAGACAAATATTTCTATGCGTTACATACATCAGCACAAACTTATAATACCCTTTCCACCTATGGTGGAAATTATTCCTAGAATAATAATTCGATAATTGTATATTATAACTCGTTTATGGTTTTGGTGGCTAAGCTTTAGAACAACTTTAAAAAAAAAGTTTAAAAAAATTTTATAAGAAGCTTGAAATTCAAGTTATAATAAGCTAAATTACTTTTAAGAGAATATATGGAATAAAAAAATTATATATATATATATTTGGATTTAATAAGCTTTTCAGAAAAGCTTTATGAATTATTAAAAAAAAAATTAGGCACATTTTTTTATAAGTTTTTTGACAAAGTTGATAATTTAATAAATCATTTTTGAATTTGAGGCTAAAGCTTTCCAACAGCTTTTTGTATAAAATTATTCTAAAAGCCTCCATTAATTATGTTTAAAACTTTACAAAAATTCTACAAATGATTTTTAAAAAATGATTTGCTTAAAAGAAAATTACATATAAAAAAGCTTTAACAAGCTTTTCATAAAAGCTTTATATATTATTAAAAATAAATGTAAACAATTTTTAAGGAGCTTTTAGGTAAAACAAAAAATCATGAAACTAACAAAGTCGAGTACTAGTGGAAGGAAGGGCGGGTAATATGGTATACCTATTAATTTTTAAATTACCATGAATCCATTTAAAAATATAAAGCACACAATTTTAGAGATATTTGAAAAAAATATTTAAAAGCAATTAAATAAAAAAGTTCAGTTAATGTCGTACAAAAAGCGATTTTAAAAAGGGTCTATATCGTTGGAATCATGTAGAAACCTCTAACACACTTTTTTTCGAAATTTATTATTTTTTGTGATTCTAATGCATTTAACGCTAATACACCTCCTTACAAAAACTAAAAGTAATTTTATTAAAATTAGCGGCTGTTTAAGTAATTTTCTAAAAAGCTCTTACTTATTCAAAAAACAAAAAATATATATATTTTTTAAAAGCCAAAATTATGTGTCGTTGCATCAAAAAATAATAGAAAAGTTTCGAATCTTAAAGCTAATTGTTGGATGTATAATGATTTCTTATATTGAACTTTTGTCGACAACATTATTCTGCAAAAATTTTTAATATTCAAAGCTTTCCTATAGGTTCATTTTAATATCTAAAACTTTCTACTAAAAATATTGCACTCCAAAAGCTTTCCATTAAAAAATTGTCATTATTTGTCTAAAGTTTTCTTAAATAAAACTTTCAATGTAAAAAGGTTTTCTATAATAAACTTTCGATATCGAAAGATTTCTTAAATAAAACATTTGTCGTCTAAATATTTCAGATAGAAAACTTTTTATGTAAAACTCCTATAAAAAAATCTCAATATCTAAAGCTTTCTATAAAACTCTTTGTATTAAAAATTTCTGTAAAAAACTATTTGTTGGATGTATAATGATTTCTTATATTAAACTTTTGTCGACAACATTTTTCTAATAGAAAGATTTTAATATTAAAAGATTTCCTATAGGTAACTTTTAATATCTAAAACTTTCTACTAAAAATATTGCACTCCAAAAGCTTTCCAATAAAAAACTGTTACTATTTTTTTAAAGTTTTCTTGTATAAAACTTTCGTTGTAGAAAGTTTTTCTATAATAGACTTTCGACATCGAAAGATTTCTGATATAAAACTTTTGTCGTCAGTATATCAGATAGAAAACTTTTTATATAAAACTTTTCTATAGAATAATTTTAATACTAAAAGCTTTTCCTAATATCTAAAGCTTTCTAAAAAACCTATGTATGTTAAAAATTCCTATATAAAACTTTCGATGTCGAAAGGATTCCTATAATAAACATTTCATATCGAAAGATTTCTTACATAAAACTTTCCTATAAAAAACTTTCAATATCAAATCTTACCTATAGGTAACTTTTGATATAAAAAGCTTCCTACAAAAAACATTCCATATCGAAAGCTTTCCACAAAAAAAGATTTTGTATAAAAAACTTTCGATATTAAAAGATATAAAACTTCTGTCGTTAAAACATTTCGGATTGAAAATATTTTATATCAACAGATTTTCTAAAGGCTACTTTTAGTATACAAAGCTTTCTACTAAAAACATTCTATGTCAAGAGCTTTTCAATATAAAAATTTCAATATTTAAAGATATAAATGTGTATATCTTTCGACTTTGAAATGCTTCCTAATAATAATTTTTTGATACGGAAAGATTTTTTTAATATAAAAAGCTTTCAACTAAAAAAAATCCATACCGAAAGCTTTCCAGAAAAAGAAGTATTTTCTATAGAAAATTTTCGATATCAAAAGATATAAAACATTTGTTGTCAAAATATTTCGGATTGAAAACTTTTTATATAAAGAGATTTAAAAAAAGCTACTTTTAACATTCATTCATTTGTTTAACAGAAATTAAAAGAAACTTGCTTTGTTCTTCCGCGTATTTATAAGTGATAAGACCACAATTTCAGAGATATTTGAGATAATATTTCAAATCCTATTAAGCATGAAGGTACCCATGTACCTTGCCGTACTGTTACGTATGTAAGATATAAATTGGACAACAACGCCTATACAATATAAGTTTTTAGCTTAAAAGTAAAAATATTTTAAACTATTTCAAAAGTAAGGAGTTCTGAAGAAGTTTCTGAACCATCTAATTCCATTAAAAAAGTTAAGATGAAAGTGATAAAGGTAGCGGGTTGCCTTGGTATGCACATAAGGGTTAAGAGAAAAGTAAACATACCACTTTACCAGCCTTTACCACATAACAAGCACTTACTTTAATCTAATTTTCACCAGAAACTTTGTTTCTTTAAAATAATTTAGATTAATATATCCAACTTGGCCTTAATTTTATGAAAGCGAAAACTAAAATATGAATTTGAATAAAGTTGCTGCTCTTGATAGGTTAGTCCAAAAGTTTACATTGTTAATAATAAAACTATTTACTAAGAAAACAATTCATTTGTCTTAAAACAACATAACTCATGGCTTTGAGTATAACAGGCTTTTACATGGTGGCTTAAGATGAAAAACATGTTAAGAGAAAAGAACTAAAACTTTTACATACATAAGTTAGAAGTGCAGTTGTGGTAGAAGGCTTTTATAGAAAATATAAATTGTTATATGTAGACATAAACAAGCAAAATTTAAGTTAAAGATTTAAAAAAAATTTAATTTTTTCAACTTTTTTTTTTAACTTAAACAAAAAAATTTTTTTACAGGACCCAAAAAATGTTAATATAAATTACATATATCTCCATAATAAGTGTATTTTATTTTCTCTTTACTTTTTTCCAAAACGATTCTTCAATTTTGAACTATTGAAATCATATGTTTCCCATTTCTATGAATAATTACATTAATGTTTATACTTCATAGTATATTTGTATACCTTTCACCGCCATAGGTGGAAAGGGTATTATAAGTTTGTGCTGATGTTTGTAACGCATAGAAATATTTGTCTTCGACCCACCTTTTAGTATACCAATAGACTTAGAATCACTTTCTGAATCGATGTCCGTCCGTCCATCTGGCTGGCTGGGCCCCAATGTAAACTTTGTAATTAAACTGTAGGTCGCAATTCTAAAGATAATTTGATGAAATTTGGCACAGATAATTTTTTTTTTTGATAATGGGACCATAGCTATTGAAATTCTTTAAAATCGGTCCATTATTTATGGTACCTCCCATAGGTCCCACTTCCCGGAATTCATATATTGGCCACAAATATCAATATTTTTTCATGAAATTTGAAACAAATGCTGCTTATGTAAACTAAAATCACTGTACCAAATTTATTTGAAATCGGTCCACATTTGACCATAGCTCCCATACAAACTCTTCTTTAAGAACTAAGCGAGACAAAAATCACTAAAACGCTCGTAAATCTAAAGATAATGATAATTTCAAGTTTATTTTTTGCACACATAATAACAACTGTAACAACTGTAATCAACTTGCCAAATTTCGAGATAATCGGTCGACATTTGACCCTAGCTCTCATATAAGTCAAAATGATGGAAACAGCTTAAATATAAAAGTTTTGAGAAAATGTTTGTATGATAGCAAAATTTAGCAAATATTTATCTCTATGAAGATAAAAGAACACCTTTGACCTTAGTGGTGAAGGGTATCGTAGGGTCGGGCTTGACCGACTATAGCACTTTCTTACTTGTTTAATAAGCCCTTATATTTCCTTAACATTTTTTTCCCAAATGATTAACATCACTATTTCTTCCCACTGCTTTACTTGCCTTTTTTTCCAAAATAATATGGAAGTTTTCCTTTCTTAATACCAGTATAAATATTTGCAGTTTTCCACCAACTTGGCCATATAAATTTACTTTTAAAGTAAATGCATTTGGTTATAAGATTTTTTTTTTCATTCCAACCAACTCTTTTTCTGTAGTTAAAGTTGTATCTGCGTTGGTAGTAGTCATCATCAGTCAAACAATGTATTTTTAAGATAAAACTTAACAAATTTGCAACTTTCCTTTATAACTTTTTTTTAGAAATTCCTTTTAAAGAAGTAAAACATAAAATCATATGAGATAAGAATTTTTATAGTGGAATTTTGTCGAATATAGAGAAGTTAAGAGGTTTTTAAAAGGAAAATGTTGCATACTTTTGGGATTGTATGTATAAGTGGAAATTTATAGATGTGATATGACTTAACCGATAGGAAATGCACAAAATATGTTAGAAAGTCTAGAGTCGTTCAAGCTCGACTGTATGACTACCCTGCACCATTTAGGTCAAGTGTGAACCAACAGTCAACAAACTAAAAAATGTTTATGTTCAAAACATATTCTTTAATGTGGTTATACAAAATTTCCTCCAGATTTGTTTATATTTAAGACATTTCTGGTACTTGGTCTCCTTTGAGAGCTAGCCTATCAATATTGACAGTAAACAAAGTTTCAGCCTAAAATATTACATGTCTCTAGATTTATGAACATTTATACGACTTACTTAAAATATGTATTTCTACTGCGAAAAAAGCCATTTTTTGAAAACTGCTTTTGAAAAATCTAATGATGCAGTTCTATAGAGAAGAATCTAGATATTTAGGATCAATAATAATTTTCAAGAAAAAGTTTTATTATTTACTATTAAAGAGGTATTGAAATATACTTAATGTCCTAGAACATAAAGTGATGCAATTTTTGATCAAACTTAGTAGCTAATGCATCGAATATAGTTACATAGTTTTAATCTAGATTGAATTAAGGTACAGAACATAGGTTTTAGTCTGCAAAAGAAAATAACTTAATCTCGTTTATAGTTTAGAAGATATCAGAAAATCAAAAAAGCTCTACAAAATTCACTATTTTCGTTTTTTTTTGGACAAAAAATAAGTTGTATCGGGTTTGCTCGGCACTCCTATCGTAACCATGTGAAAGGTGAAAGTCTTTTCTTTACATTTACCGAAAAAAATTCCGCGAAATTTACCGATCGTAGAACAAAGTTCAAAATTTTCTAAAAATAAAAGTCACCTAAATTGTTACGCATATTTTAAGCAAAAAGTGTTGCAGTCGTTTAGGCGTAAGTGTAAGTTTTATAGGAGTCGGCGGATTTCAACCGAAACCAGTAGAGCTCATTTTTGGGTCAACCAATAGATGTGTGCAGAATTTAATAAAATTCTGTTAAGAATTGCGGCTTATATTAAGAAGAAAAATAAGTGAAAAATGGGGGTCCAAAGCAGGTACCCCAAAAAGTGGACGGATTTCAACCAAAATTGGTTAAGCTCTATGTTGGATAAAGTAATAGACATTTTTTCTAATTCTGTTGAGAATTTCGGTTTACATTGAGAACAATAATTAGTGAAAAATTTAGGTCCAACGTAGGTACCTCAAAGTGCCAAGGGATTTTAACTAAAATGAGTATAACTCTTTCCTGGATCAATTAGTAGCCGTGTGCTGATTTTTTTCCAAATTGTGATAAGAATTACGGCTTATACAAAAAAATGGTGAATAATGGGAGTCTAAGGCAGGCACCCAAGGAGTCAACTATTTTTAACCAAAATTAGTAGACCTCTCTTTAAGATCAACTTATGTGCCGAATTTCATAAAATTATTTTAAGAATTGCGGATTGTACATCAAATGGAAAAAACAAGTAAGAAAACCTATAGTCGGTCAAGACCGACTATATAATACCCTTCACTACTAAGGTCAAATATGGACCAACAATTAAACAAGTTTTGCTTAAGTCTTAGAGACATACAAACATACATATACTATGTGCTATTTCTTAAAATTTCGAGATTTATATCATTTCCGGCTAAGGGCCTGATATGGGAGCTAGGGTTAATTATGTACAGATTGTTACCAAATTTTGATTATTGGTTTATATTTACAAAATATTTATCTGTGCAAAGCTCGAGTAATCAAATGCATTTATCTTTAGAGTTTTTAACGTTTTTGTGCTTTTATGTGTATATAAACGTCTTTTGAGAATGTGTCTTGTATGGGAGGTATAGTCAAATATGGGCCAATTTCTTCAAAATTAGGAACACTGTTTAAGGTTATGATAAGAAATATTTGTGCTGAATATTATAAAAATACAGCTAAATTTGTGGCTGTAAAGGACCAAAAACTCTATTTTGGAAAGGAATCCCCATGGGAGGTACCCGAAATAGTAATCCGATTTAGCCCAAAAAGTATAGGGATTATCCTTGGACCGAAATATGAACCTGCGTCAAATTTCATAAAATTATCTTTAAAGTTATGACCTGTAGAGTGATAACAAGCTGACATGGATAACCGGCCAGCCAGCCAGCCGGACATACATCGTTAACACAACTCAGGGAGTGATTCTAAGTCGATTGGTATACTAAATGGTAGGTCTCAGACCAATATTTCTATGCGCTACAAACATCAGCACAAACCCAGTATACCCTTTCCACCTATGGTGGTGAAGGGTATAAATAGGTAAAAATGGGCACCGAAGACAGGTACCCCAAGGGGTGGTTTCATTTCAACCAAAATTGTTATAGCTCTTTTTGAAATAATTTATATACATGTGTCGAATTTCACCACATAATGTTGACAATTGCGTCTTGTACATTGAAAAGAAAAATTAATGAAAAAATGGGGATCCAAGAAAGTTACTCCATTTAATTTTAAACCAAAATTAGTAGACTTCTTTATTTTAATTAATTAATAGACGTATAGGAATAATTGTAATAATAATAAAATAACAATATATTAATAAATTCAAATAGGTTTTCAAAGTTCGCACTAGGTTTTTTGTATA
The DNA here is from genome assembly GCA_933228675.1 of Stomorhina lunata. Lineage (NCBI taxonomy): Eukaryota > Metazoa > Arthropoda > Insecta > Diptera > Rhiniidae > Stomorhina > Stomorhina lunata. The sequence continues at coordinate 137,178,411 of OW121741.1, read as the reverse complement.
TTCGTCTTCAATGTCCCATAACTTTAAAACTATAAGACCAATTTAATATAATCTAGAAAAAATATTTATTTGATTCGTGTCCTAATCCGTTTTGACCTATAGAGGCTATACAAATTTGATTCAAGCTAAAATCTTATTTTACAAAATTTTATTTTGCTAAATATAAGAATTTAGCATAAATTTCAAAAAGAAACTGTCATTTTAACCCAAATATATATTCAAAATTCTAGAAAGGTCTACTCAAAATAACAAGAGAATTAAATTTGTATGCTTGCACTATGGGCTATTTAATCCTAAAATTTGCTCAGCCTTTACTATTTTTTTTTTAAATACATACATTAAAAAATTCCACTTCCAATTTCATTCCTTTAATCCAAAAAAAAAAACACAGAAATACTGTAATTTTTTATTAAAGGCAAATTTTTTATATATTTAACTTCGTTTCCTTCATATTCTGAACATTTGATAGGTTTGAATGAACATGCATGTTCCTGCTTCAAACTAAATACATTTAAATGTACACATATACAAATGTAATCTGATATGAGATAAAAAAAATATTAACATGACTTTTTTTTCTTCTTTTTAACACTATAATAGTTAGTTGTTGGTGTACTTGAAATAAAAAGGACATTTCCCTGCTCAAATGAACAGCCCGTTCTAGCTAGAGCAAAAAAAAAAGATATAGACATTCACATGAATACCCATCCATATGACATTCTATGAATATTAGAAAAAAAACTAAAAAAATAATAGAAAAATGAACAAAATATTTGAAAAAATTGTAGAGAAAACGTTGATAGTTATTCGTAGTCATAGTCGTACTCATACCAATGGCCATTGTTAGAGTCGTAGTCGTAGTTGTCGCTTTAGTTTTTTTTTTATATATTTTTTTCTGAATAAATGCAAACAATTTCATTTTTTAGTTGTATTTTTTTTCCTCTTTAATTTCTTTTCACTCATGCATAAATGCATGTGTGTGCATTTAAGTATGAAAACATTTGTTGAGCCAAACAATTTGAGTGTAGGGGGGAGGGCGAAAATGTTCATTTTTTTGTAGTTATTACGAATTTTTATTTTGCAACATTTCAGCAAGGCCTTAAGGTTGGGGCGCAGAAAACGGATATGCGACAAGTTAAGGTTGATGCGATGGTTTTACTTAATTTAGTGTTGAATATTTAAAGAAATTTAAGTAAATAGTTATTTTAATATAAATTTTAGGAATTTATTAAATTCAATTTAATGTTTAGATCTTAGTTAAACTAATGTTTTTAAAGAAAACTTTTAAGTGCAATTTGTTATAGAATTAGTAAATAGAAAATTTTTGGCAGAAAAATTTTATTAATGGAAAATTTTTGGTACAAAAATCTTTTAATAGAAAATTTTTGGTGGAAAAATTTTGTAATGGAAAATTTTTAGTGCAAAAATTTTTAAATAAAAAATTTTTGGTACAAAATATTTTAAATAGAAAATTTATGGTATAAAACTTTTTGAATAGAAAATTTTTATAAAAAAATTTTTTTTAAAACTTAATTTAGAAAAAGCGTTTTTATTAGAAAACTGCACAAAAATTGTTTAATCTAAAATGTTTGGTTCAAAAATTTTTCAATAGAAAATTTTTGGTAAAAAACAATTTAAACAGAAAATTTTTGGTACAAAAATTTTTTTATGAAAATTTTTGGAACAAAAATTTTTTTGAAAAATTGTTTAATTCAAAGTTTTCAGTACAAAAATTTTTTAATAGAAAATTTTTGGTACAAAAATTTTTTAATATAAAATTTTGGTACAAAATTTTTTTAATAGAAAATTTTTTGGTATAAAAATTTTTTGAATTGAAAAATTTAATAGAAAATTTTTAGTACAAAAATTTTTTGAATAGAAAATTTTTAGTACAAAAATTTTTTGAATAGAAAATTTTTAGTACAACAATTTTTTGAATAGAAAATTTTTAGTACAAAAATATTTTAATATAAAATTTTCGATTCAAAAATTTTTTATGAAAAATTTTTTAAATTAAAATTTTTTTTTTTTTTTCAAAAACAATTTTATATAACATTTTTGGTTAAAAATTTTTTGAAGGATAAAAATTTAGTACAAAAATTTTTTAAATTAAAATTTTTGGTACATCAATTTTTTAAAAAAAAATTTTTGGTACAAAAATTTTTGAATGGAATATTTTTGGTATAAAAATTTTTTAACAGAAAATTTTGGTACAAAATTTTTTTAATAGAAAATTTTTGGTATACAAATTTTTTAAATAGAAAATTTTTAGTACAAAAAAAATTTAATAGAAAATGTTTAGTACAAAAAAAAATTAATAGAAAATTTTTAGTACAAAAAAAGTTTAATAGAAAATTTTTAGTACAAAAATTGTTTGAATAGAAAATTTTTAGTACAAAATGTTTGAATAAAAAATTTTTAGTACACAAATTTTTTGAATAGAAAATTTTCAGTACAAAAATATTTTAATATAAAATTTTCGATTCAAACATTTTTTATGAAAAATTTTAATTTTTTTACAAAAACAATTTTATATAATATTTTTAGTACAAATTTTTGTAAAAAATTTTTTAATAGAAAAATTTTTGATCCAAATTTTTTCAATTGAAAATTTTTGGTTAAAAATTTTTTGAAGGCTAAAAATTTAGTACAAAAATTTTTTAAATTAAAATTTTTGGTACATAAATTTAAAAAAAAAAATGTTTGGTACAAAAATTTTTTAATAGAATATTTTTGGTATAAAAATTTTTTTAATAGAAAGTTTTTGGTACAAAAATTTTTTTATAGAGAATTTTTGGTACAAAAAGTTTTTATAGAAAATTTTTGGTACAAACATTTTTTAACTGAAAATGTTTAATACAAAGATTTTTCAATAGAAAATTTTTAAAACAAAAATTTTTGAAAGAAAATTTTTATTAAAAAAATTTTTAAATAGAAAATTCTTGGTACAAACCTTTTTCAATATAAAATTTTCGGTACGAACATTTTGGTATAAAAATTTTTTAATAACCAACCAACAAAAATGTAATGCCATAAATTCTCAGCAAACGTGGAACACTATTCGAGAGATAGGAATCGGCAATGCAAGCAGCACTGTTGACTGCCACTTGGATGTAAATAAGCTAAACATAACATTTACCAATATTCCGGTCATTCAAACAAATCCCAATTATTATAACTTCGATCTGTCAAATGCTGAGCATGAATCAACAGACAATAATTTTCAATTTTCTTGCGTTACACAATATGAAGTTATCTTAATGTGCTCTTCACTAAAATCAAATGCTGTGGGAAGCGATAATATACATCCGAAATTTATACGACTTCTCCTGCCTCTGATTCTCCCATACGTTACGCATTTGATTAATTCAGTTATAATATCGGGTATATTTCCTTCTAACTGGAAACATGCAAAAATTGTTCCATTGCCCAAGGCCAATGGAGAGCATAGACCCATTGCCATATTATGTTTTTTGTCAAAGGTTTTAGAAAAGTTATTGTATAAACAGATTATTACATATGTCAATACTCACAATTTGCTTACTGATAAACAATCAGATTTTCGCCAAAACCACAGTTGTATAACAGCTCTTGTGGAAGTTTGTGAAAATTTACGGCTGGAGTTAGAAAATGGGCATATTAGCTTTTTAGTGCTCTTAGATCATTCCAAGGCATTTGACACGGTAGATCATAATATACTCACTAAAAAACTAAAACATTTTTTTAAATTTACGAACGCGTCAACAAATTTGATATCGTCATATTTATCAAATCGCACTCAATCGGTATTCGCTAACGACATTTGGTCAGACAGCTTATCTGTTAATAGAGGTGTACCTCAGGGTTCTACTTTAGGTCCACTTTTATTTTCCATGTATGTAAATGATCTGCCAAAGCAACTCTTAAAATGCAAAATCCACTTATATGCAGATGATGTACAACTTACACTAAGTAGCCCAGTAGAAGATATTGCCTCAGGTGTGTCTCATCTAAACAGCGATTTAGAAAAAATTAACCTATGGGCTAGTGCTAATGGGCTCTGTTTAAATCCGGCCAAATCTAAATGTATTATAATTTGTAAAAAAAAAGTTAGTTCCCATCATTACCGATGACATTCTTCTAAATGGCGACAAAATCGAAATTGTCAATTCGGCGAAAAATCTCGGCATAATTTTCAATAACAACTTGACATGGACTGACCACGTAAATTCTCTGGTGGGTCAAATTTATATAAAGTTAAGGGCTCTCTGGTCCTCACAGTATTTCATTCCACTAAAAATAAGAACCTTACTTGCCAAAACTTACCTGATTCCTTCCCTACTATATGGGTGTGAAATATTTTCAAGCTGCGATTCAGTCAGCAGAAGAAAGCTAAATGTCCTTTATAACAATATTACAAGATACGTATATAAATTGAGAAGGTATGATCATGTGTCTTCCGTCTCCAATAATCTTTTCGGAGTGTCGCTTGATAGCTTATTAAAAATTCGCACTCTCATTTTTTTGCATAAAATCATTTACACTGAAACTCCCAAATACATATTTGATAAACTTCGTTTTTTTCAATCCCAACGTAATCATAACCTCGTGATACCTCGACACCAATGCCTAGTTTCTGAATGGCAGTTTTACGTACATGCCGCTCGTCTTTGGAATAATCTTCCACTGAACCAACAACTTAATAGCAATGCTAATAGTTTTAAATCATTTTTGTTTAAATCTTTTGCATAAATTTTATTTTGTTTTTTCCTCATTAATTTCAAACATTTTTTTATTATTTTAGTTAAATTTTTTTTTTTTTTTATTATAATTTTACATATCTGTGGCATTAAAAAATATCAATAGCTTAACTTATAACTTGTCATTTATTGCCGCAGATATATACGCATATACAAATATTATATGTTTATTTTTCTTATTTCTTAATTTTCATTAATCATTATTCATAAAAATCTTATAACACTATGCGTTCCTGTACTTTAATTATAAGACTCAATCTTGTTGTACAGGAAATGAAAATAAAATAAATAAATAAATAAATAAATAAAAATTAAAAGAAAATTTGTTGGTGCAAAAAATTATTTATAGATTAGTTATAGAATTAGTTAATATAAAAGTTTTGGTACAAAAATTTTTTAATTGAAAATTTTTAGTAAAAATTTTTTAATAGATAATGTTTAATACAAAAATTTTTTAATAGAAAATTTTTGAAACAAAAATTTTTGAAAGAAAATTTTTATTAAAAAAAAATTTGTAATAGATACTTTTTGGTACAAAACTTCTTCAATAGAAAATTTTTGGTACGAACATTTTGTAATAAAAACATTTTGGTATAAACATTTTTAAATAGAAAATAATAGAAAATTTTTAGTACAAAAATTTTTTGAATAGAAAATTTTTAGTACAAAAATTTTTTGAATAGAAAATTTTTAGTACAAAAATATTTTAATATAAAATTTTCGATTCAAAAATTTTTTATGAAAAATTTTTTAAATTAAAATTTTTTTTTTTACAAAAACAATTTTATATAACATTTTTGGTTAAAAATTTTTTGAAGGATAAAAATTTAGTACAAAAATTTTTTAAATTAAAATTTTTGGTATATCAATTTTTAAAAAAAAAATTTTTGGTACAAAAATTTTTGAATGGAATATTTTTGGTATAAAAATTTTTTAACAGAAAATTTTGGTACAAAATTTTTTTAATAGAAAATTTTTGGTATACAAATTTTTTAAATAGAAAATTTTTAGTACAAAGAAAATTTAATAGAAAATTTTTAGTACAAAAAAAATTTAATAGAAAATTTTTAGTACAAAAAAAGTTTAATAGAAAATTTTTAGTACAAAAATTGTTTGAATAGAAAATTTTTAGTACAAAAATTGTTTGAATAGAAAATTTTTAGTACAAAATGTTTGAATAAAAAATTTTTAGTACACAAATTTTTTGAATAGAAAATTTTCAGTACAAAAATATTTTAATAAAAAATTTTCGATTCAAAAATTTTTTATGAAAAATTTTAATTTTTTTACAAAAACAATTTTATATAATATTTTTAGTACAAATTTTTGTAAAAAATTTTTTAATAGAAAAATTTTTGATCCAAATTTTTTCAATAGAAAATTTTTGGTTAAAAATTTTTTGAAGGCTAAAAATTTAGTACAAAAATTTTTTAAATTAAAATTTTTGGTACATAAATTTAAAAAAAAAAATGTTTGGTACAAATAAGAATATAATAAGAATATAGAATATTTTTGGTATAAAAATTTTTTTAATAGAAAGTTTTTGGTACAAAAATTTTTTTATAGAGAATTTTTGGTACAAAAAGTTTTTATAGAAAATTTTTGGTACAAACATTTTTTAACTGAAAATGTTTAATACAAAGATTTTTCAATAGAAAATTTTTAAAACAAAAATTTTTGAAAGAAAATTTTTATTAAAAAAATTTTTTAATAGAAAATTCTTGGTACAAACCTTTTTCAATATAAAATTTTCGGTACGAACATTTTGGTATAAAAATTTTTTAATAACCAACCAACAAAAATTAAAAGAAAATTTGTTGGTGCAAAAAATTATTTATAGATTAGTTATAGAATTAGTTAATATAAAAGTTTTGGTACAAAAATTTTTTAATTGAAAATTTTTAGTAAAAATTTTTTAATAGAAAATGTTTAATACAAAAATTTTTTAATAGAAAATTTTTGAAACAAAAATTTTTGAAAGAAAATTTTTATTAAAAAAAATTTGTAATAGATACTTTTTGGTACAAAACTTCTTCAATAGAAAATTTTTGGTACGAACATTTTGTAATAAAAACATTTTGTAATAAAAACATTTTGGTATAAACATTTTTAAATAGAAAATTTTGGCCCAAAAATTGTTTAATAAAGAATTTTAAAATTAATTTTTTTAATAGAAAATTTTTGGCAAAAAATTTTTGTATAAAAAATTGTTGGTACAAAAATTTTCGTATAGAAAATTTTTGGAACAAAAACTTTTTTATAATAAATTTTTAACAAAAGTTTTTTAATTTAAAATTTTTGGTACAAAAATTTATAATAGAAATTTGATGTTACCTAAATTTTCTAATAGAAAATTTTTAGTGGTAAATTTTTTTAATAGAAAATTTGCGTATAAAATTTTTGGTACAAAAATTTATAATGGAAATTTTATGTTACCTAAATTTTTTAATAGAAAATTTTTAGTACAAAAATTTTTTTTAATAGAAAATTTTCGTATAAAAATATTTTAAAAGTAAAGTTTTTGTACGAACATTCTTTAATAAAACATTTTCGGTACAACAATTTTTAAATAGAAACCTTTTGGTACAAAAAATTTTAATTAGACTATTTTTGGTACAAAAGGAAAGTTTTTAAGGTAAAAAAGTCTCCAAAAGAAAAATCTTTTATACAAATTTTTTTGGAAAATTGTTTCCTTTCGCTTTAAGAAAAAAACTTTAAAAATATTTTTACTCGATTTTTCGATTTTAAATTTTTCGACAAATTTAAAATTTTTTTGCTAAAAACTTTTTTTAATAAATTATGAAAAGAAAAAAATCTTTTATACAAAATTTTTTGGAAAATTTTTTCCTTTTGCTTTAAGAAAAAAAATTTAAAAATATTTTTACTCGATTTTTCGATAAAAAATTGTATGGAAATTTTTTTGCTAAAAATTTTAAAAATATTTTTACTCGATTTTTTGATAAAAAATTGTATGGAAATTTCTTTGCTAAAAATTTTTTTTAGTAAATTATCAATAAAAAATTTTCTATTCACAAATCAAAAAATATCACAAAATTGTTCCATATCAAATTTTTCATTAAACCAAATTTTGATTTAAAGCTTTTTATTATCAAATTCTTCTAAGAATATTTCTTGATATAAAATTTTTTCATAGAAATTTTTTTCGTATAAAAATTTTGAGAGAAAGTTTTCAAGAAAAATTATAGAAATAAAAGTTTTTCTTGAAAAAAAGAAAAAAATTCTATTTAAATTTTCTCGCAAAAAATATTTTTATTTAAAATATCAAATTCTTCTAAGAATATCTTTTGACATACGTATAATTTTTTATGGATAATTATCCCATTTTAATTTTTTAGAAAAAAAATTTTCGATATAAAATTTTTCAGGGAACATATTTTATAGAGAATTTTTAAAGGAAAATTTTTGATATAAAACTTTAATATCAAAAATGTTTGATAGAATATTTTTGTGTATCGAATTTTCAGAAAAAATTTTTGATATTAAATTTTTTTATTGAAAATATTTGAGGAAAGTTTTAAATTTAAAAATATATAATTTTTAATAGAAAATCTTTCGATTTAGAATTTTTGATTAAATATTTTTTTAATTTAAATTTTTTTTTCAAAGGAGCGTTACAATAAAACCTTGTATATTTCTTAAAAATACGAGGTTCTATTCAGGCTAAATTTATCTTAGTACTTCGATTGTCTCACACGAAATTTCTTTGTGATTTTTTTGTTTCTTAGTCTTCCAGAATGTAATACATAGGCTTTCGGCCTATGCCCAGACTTACTATAGCGTTAAATCGAACAAGAAGTTTTTCTGAAAGACGTCTTAGAAGAAATAATTGCTCGACTTTTTTTGATTTTGAAATATTTGTGAATTGTTTTTCTTAATTTTTTTTCCTGATTAAGGTTTTGTTGTTATGTGAGAGAAAAAATCTTTAGATTTTTTATATTTTTTAAAGCCCCAATAATTTTTTTTAGAAAAGTTTTGGTTATATTTCCAAGTACTTTTTTCGCGGTTCATTTTAAAACAACGATTAAATAACATAAGTATTTAACATATTCTTTAAAAGCTAATGGAATCAAAATATTTATTGTTATTCTATGAATAAGTTGTGCCTGAAGCAGCAAATACTTATTTTATTTAGAGCATTCCTTGTTGGGACTTGACCCACCTACTTCATTTTATATTAAAATTTAAATTTTTTTATTTACATCTTAAATCACATTCCGCTTAACATAGAAATTAAAAATATTCAAATAATTTAAAAATGAATACCCATAAGTCCTGTTGAAATAGAATTCAGAAAAGTTAAATTATATTAAGGAATTGTAAGGAGCTTAAGCAAAACGTGATAGGATTTAAATTCTAAACAAAAATTATTACAAACAATATTTACTAAAATAAAAAATGTGTTTGTGGGTGTGTAAGTGTTACTGCACGTGATTGTGTGGGTAAAAGTAAAACTTAGTCATAAACACACACAAATACACATACATAAGTATTTATTTCAAATTTTATTGAATTTATTTAATTTTGATTTTATTTAATATTGATTTGCATATTTAATTGATGTAAATTGAATTTGATTGCCAAATTGATTTTGAATGATTAACAACAGAATTATGAATTTATTTAGTAACTCAAATGAATCCAAATACGAATACAATTTACAAGTTTTGTTATAAGAGAAAATATTGTACAATATTTTAAACAAAAATACAATTTCAAATTAATTATTCATTTATCTATAACAAATGCTTGAATGAACTAATTTTTAAAATAAACCAAAAGGGGAGGGGAAGTAGCTCAAAAGGGGAAAATAGTTGTGCAATAATAATAAGAATTTTTAATTTTTATTACATGGAAAGAGTGACAGTTTTAGGTCATTGTTGTTTTGAAAAAGGTAAAAAGTGAAAAAAAAAAGAATTTAATAAATATTTTATTATGTAGATTTAAGGAATTTGTGTTTTTATTTATTTATAATTTTTAAGGATTTTGCTAAATTTTACTCTTTTTAATTTTAAAAAGTTTGCAAATTTTTTTTTATTCTAAATAAACAGGATGAATTAATAATTATGGAAATATGTTTGGTAAAATAGAAATAAAAAGGTATTTTTAAATACAACATTATTAGAAAAGTTAAATCTTTTTATATTTCTATAAATTAAAATTTATAGAAATATAATCGAAACATTATTGATAAAAAGCTTTTAATCAGAGAAAATTTTTAGATAGAAAAATATAAATTGAAAAATGGAAAATTTTCGACGGAAAACTTTTCTATAGAAAATTTTCGATATAAAATTTTTCTATAGAAAATTTTTGATGTCAAATTTTTATATCGAAAATTTTTGACTTATAAATTTTTTCTGTAGAAAATTTTCGATGTAAAATTCTTCTATAGAAAAATTTCCTGTAAAATTTGTTAATACCCAATTTTTTTATAGAACATTTTAGATACAAAATATTTTTTATAGAAAATTTTTTCATCGAAAATTTCTGATACAAAATCTTTTCATTGAACATTTTTGATACAAAATTTTTTTACAAAATTGTTTTTATAGAAAATTTTCGATACAAAATTTTTTTATCGAAAATTCTTTCGGTACAAAATTTTTGTATAGAAAATTTGCGATATAAAATTATTCTATAGAAAATTTGCGATATAAAAGTTTTTCATAGAAAATTTTTGAAAAAATTTTTCTATAAAAAGATTTAAAAAAATTTCTATAGAAAGATTTTGATACAAAATTTACCTATAGAAAGATTTTATACAAAATTTTTCTATAAAATTTTTGATACAAAATTTTTCTTTAGAAAATTTTTGACAAACAATTTTTCTATAGAAAATTTTTGACAAACAATTTTTCTATAGAAAATTTTTCATACAAAATTTTTCTATAGAAAATTTTTCATACAAAATTTTTGATATAAATTTTTTCTATAGAAAATTTTGTATGCAAAGTTTTCCTATAGAGAATTTTCGATACAAAATTTTTGTATTAAAAATTCTAGATACATAATTTTTCAATATAAAATATTTTATACAAAATTTTTCTATAGAAATTTTTAATACAAAATTTTTCTATTGACAATTTTTGATAAAAAATTTTTCTATAGAAAATTTTTGATACAAAGTTTTTCTATAGACAATTTTCGATAGAAATTTTTTCTGTAGAAAATTATCGACAGGTAAAATATTTGTCTATAGAAAATTTTTTGATACAAAATTTTTTTATATAAAATTTTTGATACAAAATTATTATATAGAAAATTTTTGCTATAAAATTTTTCTATAAAAAATTTTTGATATAAAATTTTTCTATAGAAAATTTTTGGTACAAAATTTTTCTAGATAAAAAATTTTTGACACAAAATTTTTCTATAGAAAATTTAGATACAAAATTTTTCTACAGAAAACTTTAAAAAACTTTTTTGAAAAGGTTTATCAAAAATTTTGGGACATCAAACATTTAATGGAAAAGTTTTACTGTAGTGTATTGCATTAAGATTCCAATTTATTACAATTATTATTATTGTAATAAATAATTGTTTGATATAAAATTTCTAATAAAAAATTTTTCTATAGAATATGTTACACGAAAAATATTTCTTTAGAAAATATTTGTTACGAAATTGTCTATAAAAAACTTTTGATAAAAAATTTTTCTACAGAAAATTTTTGAATTTAAATTTTTCCATAGAGAATTTTTGTTACAAAATGTTTCTGTAGAAAATTTTTGAAACAAAATTTTTCTATAGAAAATTTTTATAAAAAATTTTTCTATAGAAAATTTTTGATGCAAAATTTTTCTATTGAAAATTTTTGATGCAAAATTTTTCTATAAAAAATTTTTGATACCAAATTTTTTTATAGAAAATTTTTAATACGAAATTGTTTTTACATAAAATTTTCGATACAAATTTTTTTTCGGTACAAAATTTTTCTATAGAAAATTTTTGATACGAAATTTTTCTGTAGAAAACTTTTATTTAATGAAAATTTTTGGTACTAATATGTACTTGTATTTATATTTTTACATTCTACTTGTATTTAAACTAATACATATTTATTCAATAAAATTGTATTTATACATTTTTGTCCTTGTAGTTTTTTTAATTAAACATCACGGCCTGATTGTATCTATTCCATTGTTGATTTTACAAATTGCATTTAAATTTATTATTTGCACAATAAATTATTTAAATAACATAAAACAGAAGAAAAAAATAATTATTAAATTTTACATTTGATTATTTCTATGCGCAGTTAACTAGTTTTATTTAATTTTATTTATTTATTTGTTTGTAAAAATGTTTTATATTTTTTGCAAATTAAATTTATATAAATTTAAAAAAAAAAGATAATTTTGTCTGATATTGATTATGATTAAAGCATAAATTGCTTGTTAAAATTGAGAAATTTAAAAATGGTTTTAATTTGATTTTGTTAATACATATGTTTTTTATACTTTGCATACGTTTTTATCAGCGATAAATTATTATTTGATTTTGATTAAAAAAAACTTATTGTTAATATTTTCAATAAAATATTGTTTTATTGCTACTGTAAGTACAAACAAGTGAAAGGTTATATCTCATAAACCCAACATCAAATTTTATTAAATTTTTAAATATTTCTCAATTAGCAACCTTGTTTTCTTTATATTACTCTAGCAAAATGTGAAGAACTAATTTTATTGCCTTAACTTTCTCCGTTTTTTGATTCTTGCCAAATTTTGTTACCATGGCTTTTTTTATATTATTAACTTGTATATCCAATATGATATTTTTTCTTATTAGCAATTATGAAACTGCCAATTTAAAAAAAACTGAAATAAAAGAAATTTTGCTAAAGAAAATTTTTAACAATACTCTATTGATAAATCAGCATTTCCTTTTCCTGTTTGTTTAAAAATTTGCTACTGCTCTTTTGTAGATTGTTCAAGGCATTTAACAAGTGCTTACTATATAATAAATCGAAAATATTGAAATTGAAGTTTGAAACAAATATTAACTTCATTTTCGAACTAAATATTTTTTTGTAAACTATTAGCTTAATTTTTCAGAAAAAAAAATTTATGAATTCCGCTAAATTTGAAACCCAAAAATATCCTCTAAATTTTAAACAAATTTCTAAAACTCCTCTAAATTGTTTAAAACCAGAAAAAATTGTTTGTTAAGCTATTAAATTCCGTTCAATATTTATTTAAATGTTTATTTATTTAAAATGTTATTAATTGCATAAATACTTTTATTAAAGTTATATCACAATGTCATTAGTTTAACATTATTCACTTCACAAAGCAGAAAAAATATTGGCAAATATTTCTATTTGAATTTCTATAATTTAAATAACAAAAACAAAAAAAAAATAACTAGATAAAGTAGAATCAATAAAATTAACTTTTATCAATTTAAATAAACAAAAATTTAATTAATATAATTTAAACGAAGCTTGTAATTTCGAAATTATTTATAAAGAGAATTACTAAAGTTTGAATCATGCCAGGAAAAATTTTCAAAACTTTGCTATTTTAATAGAAAAAATTCCAAATTTTGCTATCTTTTTAGGAAAAATTTCAAACTTTTGATATTTTTCTAGCAAAATTTTAAAATTTTGCTATTTTAATAGGATAATTTTCATAATTTTGCTATTTTTGTGGGAAAAATTTTCAAAATTTTACTATTTTTATAGGATAATTTTCATAATTTTGCTATTTTAATAGGAAAATTTTAAACAATTTTGCTATTTTTATAGGAAAATTTTCAAAAATTTGCCATTTTTAAAGAAAAATTTAAAAAAACTTTGCTCTTTTTAAAGGGACATTTTTAAAATTTTCCTATTTTTATAGGAAAATTTTCAAAAATTTGCCTTTTTTATACGAAAATTTTTGCTAATTTTGATATTTATATAGAAAAGTTTTTAAAATTTTACCATTTTTATAGGAAAATTTTCAAAATTTTGCTATTTTTATAAGAAAATTTTAAAAATTTACTATTTTTATATGAATATTTTCAAAACTTTACTATTTCTTAGAGGAATATTTTTAAAATTTTACTATTTCTTAGAGGAAAATTTTCAAAATTGTACTATTTTTTAGAGGAAAATTTTAAAAATTTTACTATTTTTTAGAGAACAATTTTCAAAAGTTTACTATTTTTGTAGGGAAATTTTCATTTTTGATATTTTTATACGAAAATTTTCAAAATTTTACTATTTTTGTAGGAAGATTTTCAAAATTTTGCTATTTTTATAAGAATATGTTCAAAATTTTGCTATATTTATAGAAAAATTTTCAAAATTTTACTATTTTGAAAGGAAAATTTTCAAAATTTTACTTTTTTTTAGAGGAAAATTTTAAAAATTTTACTATTTTGAAAGGAAAATTTTCAAAATTTTACTATTTTTTACTATTTTTTAGAGAAAAATTTTAAAAATTTTACTATTTTTATAAGAAAATTTTCAAAATTGTGCTTTTTTTGTAGGAAAATTTTCAAAATTTAACTATTTTTATAGAAAAATTTTTTAATTTTATTATTTTTATAGGAAAATTTTCAAAATTTTACTATTTTTATAGAAACATTTTTAAAATTTTACTATTTCTATAGGGAAATTTTCAAAATTTTACTATTTTTGTAGGAAAATTTTCAAAATTTTACTCTTTTTATAGGAAAATTTTAAAAATTTTTCTATTTTTATAAGAAAATTTTCAAAATTTTACTATTTTTACAGGAAAATTTTCAAAATTTTACTCTTTTTATAGGAAAATTTTAAAAATTTTATTATTTTTATAAGAAAATTTTAAAAAGTTTACTATTTTTATAGAAACATTTTCATTTATTTATTTTTTATTTATAGGAAAATTTTAAAAATTTTACTATTTTTATAGGAAAATCTTCAAAATTTTACTATTTTTATAGGAAAATTTTCAAAATTTTACTATTTTTATAGGAAAATTTTCAAAATTTTACAATTTTTATAGGAAAATCTTCAAAATTTTATTATTTTTATAGGAAAATCTTCAAAATTTTACTATTTTTTAGAGGAAAATTTTAAAAATTTTACTATTTTTTACCATTTTTGTAGGAAAATTTTCAAAATTTTGATATTTTTTTAAGAAAATTTTCAGAATTTTGCTATTTTTATAGGAAATCCTTCAAAATTTTACTATTTTAAAGAAAAATTTTCAAGATTTTACTATTTTTTAGAGAAACATTTTCAAAATTTTACTATTTTTTAGAGAAAATTTTAAAAAATTTTATTTTTTTTTATAGGAAAATTTCCAAATTTTACTATTTTTGTAGGAAAATTTTCAAAAGGTTGCTATTTTTATAAGAACATTTTCAAAATTTTGCTATTTTTATAAAAAAATCTTCAAAATTTTACTATTTTTATAGGAAAATTATCAAAATTTTACTACTCTTTAGGAAAGTTTAAAAACTTTTACTATTTTTGTAAGAAAATTTTCAAAATTTTACTATTTTTGTAGGAAAATTAAAAAAATTTTACTATTTTTATAAGAAAATTTTCAGAATTTTACTATTTTTATACGAAAATTTTCAAAATTTTACTACTTTTATAGGAAAGTTATCAAAATTTTACTACTCTTATAGGAAAGTTTAAAAAATTTTACTACTTTTATAGGAAAATTTTCAAAATTCTACTGCTTTTATAGGAACATTTTTAAAGTTTTACAACTTTTATAGGAAAATTTTCAAAATTTTACTATTTTATAGGAAAATTTTGAAAATAAATATTAGCAACAATTTGTGTTCATGTCCCGTGTTCCCGCTTTGTAATACCTAAATTCTCACTTGGAAGATTTCTATAATAAAACAACCCTCGTATAAATAAATGAATTTGTGCTGGCATATGTATGTTTTTGTAATGATTAGGATACTCTTTATCAAATTACGTTTGTATTTATGTAGTTCCTAATGATATTGTGGAATGATTTCATTATGTTATGGTCTCATACGCTTTGCAACATCCTTCTTTTAACATAATCGTAACATGTACACAAATACATACATGTATAGAAATTGTATATGTAAATTTGATAAACATTTACAGATTCTGTGTGAATGTAAAATCCTGCTCAACCTGTTTTCATGTTGGGAGTAAATTTTTAATTTTTTCTACGTAGTAAGTTTTTTTTTTATTTTTGATATTGTTGTTAATATACAGTCTTAACTAAAACAGTATGAAGAAGTACACATTTTTTTTCTTAGCTAATTTTCAAAGATATTATAAATAAATAAACACACATGAGCGTGAACATGCATAATCAATAAAATTGAAAATAAATTATGATTATTATCATGAATTTTCACAAAATATCCTTGATGACAGGCAACCACATAAATATACAATATTTATATATGTACATATGTATTCATTTATTTTTACACACATACATGTTTATTTTTAGATTTTATTTACAGATTTATTTGAGAAAACCAGAAGTTGTCAAGATATAGCAAGTAATCAATGTTTTTTTCTTTGTTTTATTTAATTTTGTGTTCATGTGTAGCAATAAATAATGATGGCAAAATATGTTAAAAAATTATTTTAATTTAAGTTAAAATTTATTAAATGTTATTGTCCTAATAATGAAGTGAGAATTTTTATTGAAAAATTATAAAGATATTCAATTATTGTGGTCGTTATCACAAAAATGTTTAAAGTGTTCCACTTTTATAGAAAAATTTATAGAAAAATGTTCAAAATTTTGCTATTTTTTCACAGAAAAATTTCAAAAATGTTGCCATTTTTATATAAAACATCAAACTTTTTTATAGAATGATTTCAAAAGTCTTTCTATTTTTATAGAAAATTGTAAAAAATTTTTAAAATTTTTAAAATTATTTAATGTTTTTAAAATTTTTTCTTTTGTTTAAATTTTGCCATTTTTATGGGAAAATTTCTAATATTTTGCTATTTTTATCCTAAAATTTTAAAAATTTTTCCACTTTTACAGACAAATTTTCAAAATTTTGCTATTTTTATATTAAAATTTTCAAAAGCTTGCTATTTTCTGTAGATAATTTTTCAAATTTTTTCTTTTAAAGGAAAATATTCAAAATCTTGCTACTTTTATAGGAAAATTTTGCTATTTTTATAGAAATGTTTTCAAAATTTTGCTATTTTTATAGATAAATTTTACTATTTTAATAGGACATTTTTTAAAATTTTACTATTTTTATAGGAAATTTTGCTATTTCAAAATTTTGCTATTGAAAATTTTTCTATAAAATAGCAAAATTTTGAAAATTTTGATATTTTTTAAAAATTTTTATAAAATTTTCAAAATTTTGCTCTTTTTATATGAAAATTTTTCAAAATTTTGCTATTTTTATAGAAAAATTTTCAAAATTTTACTATTTTTATAGGAAAATTTTCAAAATTTTACTATTTTTATAGGAAAATTTTCAAAATTTTACTATTTTTATAGGAAAATTTTCAAAATTTTACTATTTTTATAGGAAAATTTTCAAAATTTTACTATTTTTATAGGAAAATTTTCAAAATTTTACCATTTTTATAGGAAAATTTTAAAAATTTTACTATTTTTATAGGAAAATTTTAAAAATTTTACTATTTTTATAGGAAAATTTTTAAAATTTTACTATTTTTATAGGAAAATTTTCAAAATTTTAATATTTTTATAGGAAAATTTTCAAAATTTTACTATTTTTATAAGAAAATTTTCAAAATTTTACTATTTTTATAGGAAAATTTTCAAAATTTTACTATTTTTATAGGAAAATTTTATTATTTTTATAGGAAAATTTTCAAAATTTTACTATTTTTATAGGAAAATTTTCAAATTTTCCTACTTCTATAGGAAAGTTTTCAAAATTTTTTTAATTTTAAAAATTTTTATAAGAAAATTTAAATTTTTTTCTATTTTATTAGAAAAATTTAATTTTTTTTTTTTTTACTTTTATGGAAAATTTTCAAATTTTTAAAATTTTAATAGGAAAATTTTCAAAATTTTTCTATTTTTATATTAAAATTTTTCTAGTTTTATAGAAATTTTTTTTTATTTTTATAGGAAAGTTTTCAAAAATTTTCTATTTTTATAGGAAAATTTTCAAAAGTTTTTTTTTATAGAAAAGTATTTTTTAATATTTATAGGAAATTTTTTTTATTTTTATAGGAAAATATTCAAAAACTTTTCTTTTTTTTAAGGAAAATTTTCAAAATGTTGCTTTTTTATAATAGACTTGTCAAAGTTTGTCAATTTTTATAGGAAAATTTCCAAAATGGTGGTAGTTTGATGGGAAAAATTTTGCTTTTTTTAAAGACACATTTTCAAACTTTTGTTATTTATAAATTTTTGTTACCTTTTATAGATAATTCCTAGTCTTGATCGATGGACTTCAAACTTCGATTGTTATATTTGTGTTGAGATTGTTGTCGATTAAGAAAAAAAATTGGAATCACAATAATAAACATTTTAAGGCATTTGCTTTAAACATTTTCATTTAAAATTCTTTAAATTTTGTTTCGAAGTAATTGAAGTAAATAATACAAAATCCTTAAATCGAAGAAAATCCCAAATCTTAGTTTCTTGTTTTTAAATTGATAAGTTCATCGATCCCTTTTTGCCTACAAAAAATCAATATCATAACCATTTACCTTTGCTTTCAAGGAGTCCTAAAAAAAGTCCTAAGAAAAAAACCACATAAACTTTTCCTATGCAAAATTTTAATAACAAAAAGCATTAAGCCCTAGAAATTGGCTAAACTTAAGAAAATAAAAATAACTAGCAAAGCTAATCATAACGTTCAGCTTAAAAGCTTCTCCTTAACCCAAAGACTAAGCAGCCACAATTTTGACTATTTTCTTTGTCTTCGTGCTAATTATGCGCACAAAAATCTACTTAAAAACTTTAAACTGTGGCAAATAAGAAAAACAAAAAAAAAAAACTAAAACTAGAACTTTGCAACTAAAAGCAACTATTAATCCTGCCACAAATGAATATGATAGTAAGTTTGTTTATCTGTATGTTTGTGTATATGTATGTATTTTAAAGGATTATGATCCTGTAGTGGTATTGTGTGTTTCTTTTTTTTTTTAACACGCAACAGCACAAAATTTTGTTCGGCAAAAGTAACCCATTATTAAAGTTAAAAGTCTCTGGAACAGAATGATAAGACTAGATAAACTGAATATTTAATAAGGGGGAAAATTGTTAATAGCAAAAGGATTTTTAAATGAAAAGAGTTTACAAATTATAAAGTAGTGGTTTTGTTGGTTGATGGGGAATTGAATATTAAAAAGTAATAAATAAAGCTTTTAGAAGGTGTAATTTAAAAATTAAAATGCCTAATTCAAATAGTAGTATTTATACCCTTCACCACCGTAGGTGGAAAGGGTATATTGAGTTTGTGCTGATGTTTGTAACGGATAGAAATATTGGTCTGAGACCTACCTTTTAGTATACCAATCGACTTAGTTGTTTTAACGATGTCCGTCCGGCTGGCTGGCAGGCCGGTTATCCATGTAAGCTTGTTAACTTTAAAGATAATTTGATGAAATTTGTCACAGGGTCATACTTTGGACCAAGGACGATCCGTATACTTTTTGGGCGAAATCCGATTACTATTTCGGGTACCTCCCATAGGGATGCCTTCCCGGAATAGAGTTTTTGGTCCTTTACAGCCACAAATTTAGTTGTATTTTAATAATATTCTGCACAATTATTGCTTATTATAACCTTAATCAGTGTTCCTAATTTTGTAGAAATCGGCCCATACTTGACCATACCTCCCATACAAGACACATTCTCAAAAGATGTTTATATACACACAAAAGCACAAAAACGTTCATAACTCTAAAGATAAATGCATTTGATTACTTAAACTTTGCACAGATAAATATTTTGTAAATATAATATATATTTTGTAAATATAAAACCAATAATCAAAATTTGGTAACAATCGGTCCACAATTGACCCTAGCTCCCATATCAGGCACTTAGTCGGAAATGATATAAATCTCGAAATTTTGAAAAAATAGCACATACCCAGCAAAACTTTGGTAATGGCAAGTACTCTGATAACTGGTTACCTTGTAATGACTACGACATACCCTCCGAATAAATAATAAGTTATTACAGAAGTACTTATTTGTAATTTAGATGGTAATTTAAACTGAATGGCCCCCGTTCAAATCCCACCAAGGGCAATAATTTTTTTTAGTTTTTTTTTTTATTAAAAGAGTCTTTTTAAATGATTTTTTAATTTTAAGAACTTAAATATTACCTTCTGTAAAAAAAATTTGGAAAACTAACTCACGTTAATGAAAAAATACCATCATGAGTCAATTTTGATTATGTAGGGGATGTTGAATACCAAACACGATTCTAATTGGTCTTAACTTGGTAAGCCCAACTTATCTGGGTCATCCTTCATCTCAACTGTGGACAAATACCTCCTCGAGGTATCACCCGGTGAGCTAGTTTAACACCCATTAATATAGTGAGCTAATATGTACCGAGAGTTGTCCCATAAAATCGATAAAAATGCTACGAAGAGGATAAAATTTGAATTAGAATGTCACACCACCTAATGTTAGAGAAAGATGTCCGAAACTTCGATAGGAAGACCAAGTAGAGGAACTTTTTCACAGCTTGGCCAAAAAAATTCGCACAAGATCGAAATCCATGGAATTCTAAAATATGCTAGGACTTTAACCTTAACAGGTTGTAACTATAGGCCATTTAAGTAAGTAAGAGTCAATCTTATGTAAAAACTTATACAAAAAAGAAGAATTGTTTAAGTTTTAAAATAATTAAAAAAAAAAAACTTCGTTATTGTTTATTAAATGCATTAAACATTATAAAAATATTTTTCCAAAAATTACAACAAAGCAAAAAAAGCAGGAAAAAACAAAGTTATTATCACATGATTTTGGATCTAAAAATAAAAATTGTTTATATTAATTATAAGCTGCTAAGTTTTCAACATATGAAGTAGTTCAGTGGAAGAGTCTCTGCCTAGCAGTCGGAGGGTCTGGGTTCAAGCCCCCATGGGGTCGTAAAAAAAAAATTTTGTATTTCGTTTCAAAATATATTTTTTTAAATACAACAACAAAAAAGTTTTTGTTGTTGTTTTCCAATTGCTTACCCAAGTCATTACTTTTCTGCAATTGGTAAGTACTTGCCTCCAATGACATCCCCATGTTAATGTAATGACTTAAACAGTGAATGAGTAAGTAGTTCGTGTTCAATAGTTTAGCTGTTTAACTCATTACTTGGTAATGAAAAGTTTTGCTGGGTAGTTTATGTATGTATGGCTTAAGGAAAACTTGTTTAATTGTTGGTCCATATTTGACCTTAGTTGTGAAGGGTATTATATAGTCGGGCTTGACTTGTTTTATCATACAAAATATACAAAAATAATAGTAATTTTAATATTTGAAAAAAAATGGTTTAACTCTTAAAATTCAAAAAACTTGAACTTAATGAAAAATAAGTAAGACAGTGCTATAGTCGGTCAAGCCCGACAATATGATACCCTTCACCACTATAGTCAAAGTCGCACTTTTTCATCTATAAAACAAATATTTCGTAAATTTTGTCAAAATACGAACATTTTCTTAAGGATTATACATTTAAGCTATTTTCGTCATTTAGACTTGAGGCCCTATGCTCCACTGGGAGTCAAGGATAACAGAAGAAGAAGAAGAAGAAGAAGAAGACTTATATGGGGGCTAGGGTCAAATGTAAACCGATCATCTTGAAATTTAGCAAATTGATCACTGTTTTTACAAAAATTATGTGAGCAAAAAATAAAGTTAAAATTGTCATAATTTTCAGATTTTTGAGCGTTTTAGTGATTTTTGTATCATTTTGTGCGTTTTTAAAGAAAAGTTTGTATGGGAGTTATGGTCAAATGTGGACCGATTTTAACGAAATTTGGCACAGTGATTGTAGTTTACATATGCAGTATCTGTTATATTATATATATTTATATATTTGTGGCCAATATATCAATTCCGGGAAATGTGACCTACGGGAGGTACCATAATAATGGACTGATTTTAACGAATTTCAATAGCCATGGTCCCATTATCAAAAAAATTATCTGCGCCAAATTTCATCAAATTATCTTTAGAATTGCGACCTGTAGTTTGATTACAAAATTTACATGGGGGTCCAGCCAACCAGCCAGACGGACGGACGGACATCGCTAAATCGACTCCGAAAGTGATTCTAAGTCTATTGGTATACTAAAAGGTGGGTCTAAGACAAATATTTTCATGCGTTACATACATCAGCACAAACTTATAATACCCTTTCCACCTATGGTGGTGAAAGGTATAATAATAGTAATTTTAATATTCGAAAAAAATGGTTTAATTCTTAAAATTCAAAAAACTTGAATTTTATGAAAAATAAAATAGCTATTGAGGTAAAGATTTTAAAAAAAAATTAAAAATTTTGCTGTTTATAGAAAATTTTCTATATTTTGCATATATGCTATATATAGCATATAGAAATTTAAAAAAAATTGTATATTCACAATAAGATTTTTAAAATGTTCCTTTTTAAGGGTAAATTTAAAAAAAATTTCATATTTAGAATTTTAATAATAAAACCACAAAAGCATTTTAGTACAAAGTATATATGCAGCTTTTTATATGACATCATAGATAATTCTTTGTCGACTTAAGCGATTTCCGATTGTTACCAAAAAAATATAAACTTTGCCTTATTGTTAATGTAGACCCTTTGCAAATGAAAAACAAAAGCGATATGAAACAATATAAAATCATCTTTTAAGAAATAAACAATTTGTAAAATATTCTTAAGGTTTCTAGTCAAACAGGAAAATTTTTTTTTATATTTTTGCTTTCATCTGGCTCAACATGAAAAGATTTCAAAGGTTTCAAAGAAAGTAGTTGTTATGCTTCGAGTTTGAAAATCCATTGTTTCAAGACAATTAAAACTTGGAACAATATGTATGTGTATAAGGTAAATTTAAAATGAATGGAGGCACATGTAGGAGATACTCTTATTATAGTAAGAGTTTAAGAGCACCTATAGCTTTTAATATGCATGTTTTGAAATTTTAATAAGATTTCATTAATTTTACGCCTCCATTTTATAAAAGATATTAATTTTCAATCAATCTCGTTAGTGTGGCTTCTTATAATCAAGATAACATTGATTATAATATGTACATGTTTTTATTTATGCTTTTAATTAAAGAAGAATAACTATTAAATATGATTATAAGAGTTTTATTAAACGTGATCTTCTCTTTATCATCTCCAATCTTTGTTCACCAGACAATAAGAAATAAACGCATTTAACTAGAACCGTAAAATCATCCTTATAAAGGTCGCTGCAACTAAGCTGCTTAAAAACTTTGTTAAAACTTTGAACTTTGTATACTCTACATCATCTTGGGTGATATTATTAATTTTTGCAAATGTATGTAAAACCTGAAAATAGAGGAAAACTCATATGTAGTAACAAATAAGAATAAACTAAACATTGAAACATTTTTTCGTATGAACATTTTTATCCATAAAAATTGGTTTATATATAATTTTTCCCATTAAAATTTTTTCTCAGAAAATTTTTCGAAATAAAAATTTATGTATACCTTAGAAAATTCAATATTAAACAAAATCTATAAAATATTTTAAATACGAAAATATCTTAAAACAATAGAAAATTATGAAAATCTTCCTATAAAAATAGCAAAATTTTAAAAATTTTCCTAAAAAAATTAAAAAATTTTTTAAACTTTCCTAAAAAAAAAATTTAAATTTTAAAAATTTTCCGATAAAAATAGAAAAATTTCGAAAATTTTCTTATAAAAATATCAAAATTTTGAAAATTTTCCTATAATAACAAAACTTTGAAAATTTTCCTAAAAAAAAAATACGAAGAATTTGAATCGGAGTAGTGTTTTGACGTCCGTCCTGTCTACACGCGTTTTTACATGTTGCTTGTCCGTCCATGTGTATTTTGTCCGCGTTCAGTGTTTTAAACAAAATAATTTTTTTTTTACAAATAATAATTAAAACCCGTGCAAAAAAATTAATATACTTATTAACATTAACACCATAATAACTAAAAATTAAAATAATTAAAAATCAAAATAAAAAAAAAAAACTCAAACAGTGAAAATAACAAAAAAAACCCAAAATTAAAAACATCCAACAATAAACAAAACTCTCCAAACCAGTTTTATTTTCTTTCTTAATACAACAAACACAATAAATCAATACAACAACAAACAAATCTACAGAACATCATTAATAACATAAAAGAAAAATTTATCAGCGTTGGCACTTAGCATAAACAATGACTAGATCAGGGCTTTTATGGCCCTCTCAGCAATTGTCATTGTGTTTTCGTTCCTTTTCTTTTTTTTATAATTAAAGTATCACTGACTTAATTGTTGTCAAACTAATTAATGGTGAAGGCATAACACTGACCATTGATTAGTATCGCTGACAACAATTAACATCTTTGAGACTTTTACTATAAATAGACAATTGATTAGTTTTTCAATATATTGCAATGGCAGATCGTTTTACCATAAACTTCTGCAACATACGTGGGCTAAGAGCAAATTTCTTCTCTGTTTACGCACACATTTGTCTCCATCGGCCGGATGTTTTCGCCTTGTCTGAAACCCAGGTATCTGAAAATGCTGATCCACAGGATTTTCACATACCTGGGTATCAATTCCTATCCCTTTTTAACCTTCATAGGGGCATTGCAATGTACATTCGCGATGAAGTTGCGTACCAGTGCCAGCAATCATTAGGCACGCATGATAACGAATTTAGCTGTCTCTGGGTTAAATTCAGAATCAGGGCGCATCTTTTGTACTTCGGGTTTCTTTATAGAAGTCCAAACGCGGAAAGGGACACAACTCTATCTGGCTTCAATGCCCTTTCCGATTCAATTTCGAAGATCCTCGAGAGTTGTCCGAGCAGTGAAATCGTTATTGCTGGTGATTTCAATGTTCACAACTCGTCCTGGCTTCGCCATTCAAGCCACACAACTCCTGAAGGCCAATATGTTGAGTTATTTGCAGCGCACAATCACCTTGCGCAACTGGTGAATGAGCCGACACATATTCCATGTGTTGATGGGCACCAACAAAACATCCTTGACCTTTTCCTTACTTCACACCCTGATAAGTATGAAGTAAAGGTTCTTGCACCTCTCGGAAATTCCGATCATTGTGCCATTTCCGCCTCTTTTTCGCTCTCCTCACTTCGCAACATTTCGAAAACAGCCACGAAACGTTCAACTTTTATATACGAAAAAGGTCGTTGGGCAGAGCTCAACGAATTCTATAGGCATTTTAACTGGAAACTTTGTTTCCTCGACAGCAATGTCAATGCCTCGGCGGAAATGGTTTCAAATGTTATTAAGCTGGGAATGAAAATGTTTATCCCAGTGAAAAATATTTCGATTAAACCAAAAGTAAAAACTTGGTTTAATCAGACGTGCAAACAAGCAGTCAGATCCCGAGAGGAAGCTTTCAGAAACTGGCGTAATAACCAAAATTCAGTTACTGATACGCAACGCAAACGTGAGAGGCGTACATGTGCCAAAGTATTAAGACGTGAAAAAGCTCTGTACGAGCAGCGTCTTCGTACTAAAATTCTTGCTGCTCCTCGGGGCAGTAAGAGTTTTTGGTCATTCGCTAAACGAGTCAAGAATAATGCTAGTTCTACAATTTCTTCTCTTTTAAGGAATGGTCAATCATTCACTGACCCGGCTGATAAAGCTAACCTTTTAGCTGAAGTATTTGCAAGTAATTCCCGCTTGCCGGAAAGCACTCAGCCTCCGCCCGAGGTCGAAAGAGTATCTGTAACTATGCCAAAGATATTCTTTCGCGCCCGTGCTGTAAAAAGGGTTTTAGCAGATCTCAACATAAACAAGTCGCCAGGGCCGGATGGTATTCCAGCACTGGTCTTGAAGCAGTGCTGTTCGACGCTTTCGCGTCCATTAGCTAACCTTTTCAGCACCTTGTACCATGCTGGTAAATTTCCTCGGTGTTGGAAGGTTGCTAATGTAACGCCAATCCCTAAAAAGGGTGAGGCTACCAACCCTGAAAATTACCGCCCAATAGCAATTTGTTCTGCACTCTCCAAAGTATTGGAGAGTATGGTAAACCACCATCTTGTTAAATATCTGGAATCTAACAACCTACTAAGCGACCGCCAGTATGGATTTCGTAGGGGACGCTCTACGGGAGACCTGCTAGCCTTCCTTTCGGAAAAATGGTGTCATTCAATACACCGTTTTGGCGAAAGTAAAGTTGTGGCTCTGGATATTTCCAAGGCGTTTGATAGAGTGTGGCACGTAGCACTTCTATCAAAACTTATTGCTTTTGGTGTCGGTAATAACTTCTCTCGATTTATATCGAGCTTTCTCAGAGATCGCACTATAAGAGTTGTTGTAGATGGGATCTCATCAAACGAGTTCAAGCTAAATTCAGGGGTACCGCAAGGCTCCGTTCTTTCTCCTACTCTGTTTCTTATCTTTATAAACGACCTTCTACGTCAAACTTCTAATCCTATCTACTCTTTTGCAGATGATCGTAACATTTGCCATTCGTATTCATTCAATCATAGACCAAACCTTTTAGAGATTGGCACTATGAGGCAAAACATGAATGAATCATTAAACCGCGATTTAGAAACAATCTCAGAATGGGGTCGTGCTAATAGAGTCGATTTTAATGCGCGGAAAACTCAGTGTTGTATGCTTACGCACAAACGCACGGCGGATCATGTTACTTCATCTGTATTAATGGGTGGTGAAAATATCGAGGAATCAGATACTCTTGATGTTCTGGGCATGAGAATTCAATGTGATGTCCGTTGGACTGATCACATTTTTCAAGTGTCGAAAGAAGCATTCAAGTGTCTCGGGTTTCTTAAACGGTGTAAGAGATACTTCACTCCATCTGATCTCCTTACTATTTACACCACCTATATTCGACCGAAAATGGAATACAACTCCCATGTATGGGCCGGTGCTTCAAAGTCTATTTTGGAGCTTCTCGACCGAGTGCAGGAGAGGGCGAAGGTACTTATTGGTGACAGTAGGGTATCCAACTCTATTGATTCACTAGAGCACCGTCGCAATGTGGGTTGTGTCACACTGTTCTATCGTTACTACTTTGGAATGTGCTCTAATGAAATAAGGGAACTTGTTCCTGAAACTCGAATTTTTCTACGCAATACACGTCTGTCTGTTAGAGCTCATCCCTTCGTAGTCGATTGGCCAGTAGACAGAACAACACACTACAGAGAAAATTCTTTCTTTAGCCGTACAGTTCGTATGTGGAATTTACTTCCCGCAGAAATTTTCCCTGCCAGTTGCAATATAGGGAAGTTCAAATCAAATGTCCATAAACACTACTCCATCTATCCACCCTCCCATAACCTATTTTCCTAGTTCCAACACAATGCATTGCATAAGTAGGGGTCATCCCCTGAGTGCTGGTCCTAAATAAAAAAAAAAAAAAAAAAAAATAAAAAGAGAAAAGTTTTTAAAATTTTTCTATAAAAATTTAGAGAATTTTTTTATAAAAACCGAGAATCGATCATATGGTCATAGGTGAAATAGAAATGAGTGTTAATATAATTCTCGTTTTCAATTTCGCTTAAGAATTCAGTTAAATAGATGATCTTAACTACTGGCATCTAACAGTTGGTGACCAGTGTGCTGATGAAGTCCGTAGCGGGACAGAAAATGCAGCATTCCACACTGCTAAGTGTCACATAGTTTTTTCAGTATTCCTAAAATTTATTCATCTAATTTAAAAATCATAAATTAAAAAAAATAATTTATGACATGAACCTGAGCCCGACTCGAACCCACGACCATCAACATAAATTCTGGTTCAACTAAAATTAATTTCTTTCAAAACCGAGAAATTTTGAAAATTTTTCTATAAAAATAGAAAAACTTTAAAAATTTTTCTATAAAAATAGTAAATTTTTAAATATTTTTCTATAAAAAAGAAAAAAAATTTGAAAAAAAAGAAAAATAAAAAAATTTTGTAAATTTTTCTATAAAAATAGAAAAATATTGAAAATTTTTCTAGAAAAATAGAAAAATTTTTCTATAAAAATAGAAACATTTTGAAATTTTTTCTATAAAAATAGAAAAATTTAGGGAATTTTTTTATAAAAATAGAAAAATTTTAAAAAATCTTCTATAATAATAGAAAAAAAATTAAAATTTGTCTATAAAAACAGAAAAATTTAAAAAAATCGAAAATTTCTATAAAAATAGAAAAATTTTGAAAATTTTTCTATAAAAATCGAAAAATTTAAAAAATTTTTTTTATAAAAATCGAAAAATTTAAAAAAATTTTCTATAAAAAAAGAAAAAATTGAAAAAAAAGAAAACTAGAATAATAGAAAAATTTTTTAAAATTTTCTACAAAAATTGAAAAATTTTGAAAATTTTTCTATAACAATAGAAAAATTTAAAAAAAATTTTCTATAAAAATAGAAAAATTTTGAAAATTTTTCTATAAAAATAGAAAAATTTGGAAAATTTTTCTATAAAAATAGAAAAATTTTGAAAATTTTTCTATAAAAATAGAGAAATTTTAAAAATTTTTCTATAAAAATAGAAAAATTTTGAAAATTTTTCTATAAAAACAGAAAAATTTTGAAAATTTTTCTATAAAAATAGAAAAATTTTGAAAATTTTTCTATAAAAATAGAAAAATTTTGAAAATTTTTCTATAAAAATAGAAAAATTTTGAAAATTTTTCTATAAAAATAGAAAAATTTTGAAAATTTTTCTATAAAAATAGAAAAATTTTGAAAATTTTTCTATAAAAATAGAAAAATTTTGAAAATTTTTCTATAAAAATAGAAAAATTTTGAAAATTTTTCTATAAAAATAGAAAAATTTTGAAAATTTTCCTATAAAAATAGAAATATTTTGAAAATTTTCTTATCAAAATATCAAAATTTTAAAAATTTTCTATTAAAATAGCCAAATTTTTAAAATTTTTCTATAAGAGAATAGCATAATAAGAATAGCAAAATTTTGAAAATTTTATGTAATCAACAAAATTTTTAAAATTGTCATATGAAAACAACAAAATTTACCAATAAAAATAATAAAATTTTGCCATAAATATAGCAAAATTTTGAAAAATTTTTTTAGAAAAATATCAACATTTTAAAAATTTTCCTATTAATAGCAAAATTTTGAAAATTTTCCTATAAATAGCAAAATTTTGAAAATTTTCCTATAAATAGCAAAATTTAAAATTTTTATTATTTTTCTTATAAAATGGCAAAATTTTAAAAAATTTATTATCTACTAAAATGCAAAATTTTTAAAAATGTATCTGTAAAAATAGTAAAATTTGGAAAATTTTCCATAAAGTTATCAAAATTTTGAAAATTTTCAAAGGAAAATATCAAATTTTGAAAAAATGTTATAAAAAAATTTAAAAATTTTCCTATAAAAATAGGAAAATTTTGGAAATTTTAAAAATGTTCATATAAAAATTGCAAAATTTTGAAAAGTTTCCTATAAAAATTGCAAAATTTTGAAATTTTCATATAAAAGTAGCAACATTTTAAAAATTTGTCTGTGAAACTAGTTTTCTAAAAAATAGCAAAATTTTGAAAATTTTCCTATAAAAGAAGAAAAATTTTGAAAATGTTCCTGTAAAAATAGCAAAATTGTGAAAACGTTGTAATAAAAATACCAACATTTTGATAATTTTTTTTTTCATTTTTTTTAGTGTGTATTAGCCGACTGTAAAGCTTTCCTACTTATTCTATTCATTCATAAATCGTTGTCGTATTAATACATATAAAATTGTTGAAATAAACTTTTCACTTAATATTTTCCCATTTAGCTGCAGCATCAGCAACAAAATAATAATTTTTAAACCAATATTAGCTCGAGAGCAAGATAAGTACTTAGTTAGTCTAACAACAAAAAAAAAAAAGAAATGCTGAAAAAAGTAAATTGATTAATTAGATAAAAATGTTATGAGAAAAGTTTTTCCTCACATCTAGTTCTTTTGCTTTTATGTGGGAAGTAAATGCAGTTTTAATTTATTCTGAAAGCTTATTATAAGCCTGATAATATTAAGCTTACAAAAAGCACAAAAACTTGAGACCAACGTATGTCTAAATACTCGCATTCTAAATAGGCGACGGTTTTAATTATGGAATTTTGCTGCTGTTGATAAAAAGTTTCTTTTCAAAAGGAATTTCTAATCTAACAATATACAAATTCACTTTGACATTAATGGCGCAATATTCTATGTTATTATATGTCTATGTCTAAGAATTAGGGATTTTAAGTACTTAAAAGTTGAAGATTAAATTATATTTTTGCTGAACAAAAAGAAAGTTATTTATGTCTGTATTTAAATAAAAGCTTATATATTTTCAATTTAAATGTTAATAGACAATATTTTGTAGAGCTTGAGAAACCAGAAATGAAACTTAACACGTTTTCAACAAACAAGGTTTTTATATTTAATACGAAAATATTATATTGACTGTCTTGAGATTTCAAGTTTTTAGTTAAACGAAGATACTTATCAGGCATTACTGACTAAGTTTTCCAAGACAACTAAAACTATTTTAATAGTAGAATGAAAACGAAAATAAAATAAAAATAAATAAAAAAAGAAAAACTTAGTTTCGAAAAGCTCTGAAATAAAAATTTTAAGTTATGACTCTCTTTTTCAATAACTCTATTTGTAAACTTATTTATTTCTATTTCCGAAGTCTTATAAGTTCATTTATTAAACAGACTTATTTCCACCTATTTTCTTGTCTTTATAGTTTATGCAGAAAATCGTCTTTACTTGTATTAAATACAGGAAATTTGAAATTGAATATTTATTACACAAGAATTATTAACAATAAGAACTTGTAAAAGCTTTTGGTGGTCATAACACTTTAAGTGCATTAATAGAGTATTGAACTTTTACACAACTCAAAACAAATCAAATATTAGAATATTTTAAATGAGTTCCTAATAAGCTTTTGCTTTCTAAACTTAGAAAGTTTTTTCTCTATTTCCTTAAGCTTCTTCCCATATCTTAAAGCAATTTGTTATAATAAAATTATTTTTTTAACTTTAAAACTTGTTTGTGCAAGATAAAGCTCTAAATAAAAATTTGTGTTAAAAAGCTTTAAGGATTCCTAATAAAGCTAAAACATTTCGCTATCATTAAAATTTTTAAACAAATTTTAAAAAATTGAATTAAAAAATTTTACAAAGTTTTTGATTTTTAGAATTTCTTTTAAATTTAACCTTATGTTGGAATTTCCAAGAAATTTTCAGAAAAACTACATTTATCCTATTTTCACCTTTTTTGAAATTATCAGTTATACCTTGCATTTTTCCAAATATTCAGTAAAAATTTCTAATTTCTTAAAATTCCAAGTAAAATATACAGGTATGTGATGGACATTTTTCGTTTTCAAATCGATCGATTTCAGACATATTTTTTAGCTAATTTTCGGTTATTTAACCCAAAAAAAATAAAATTTTGGCTTTAATACTTTTGACTGATATTTTATCTTTCATTTGGTTTGAATTTTTTGGAAAAATAACCGAAAATTATCTCAAAAATATAACTGAAATCGATCGATTTGAAAACGATCGTTTTTCATCACATACCTGATAGTTTTTTTTTTTAATTTATTAGTAAAAAGTCAAATTTCTTTTAATTTAAAATTTCGACTTAAATGTAAAATTTCTTTCAATTTTAATATTTTTAACTAAAATTAAAATTTTTACTAAAAATTTTCACTTAAAATTAAAATGTTCACTAAAAATTTAAATTTTTATTTTCACAAAAAATTAAAATTTCTACTAAAATTTAAATTTTTACTTAAAATTAAAATTTTCACTAAAAATTAAAATTTTCACTAAAAAGTAAAATTTTTACCAAAAATTAAAACTTTTACTAAAATTAAAATTTTTACTAAAAATTTAAAATTTTTCTAAAAATTAAGATTTTTACTAAAAATTAAAATTTTCGCAAAAAATTAAAATTTTTACTAATAATTAAAATTTTAACAAAAATTAAAATTTTTACTAAAAATTAAAATTTTTACTAAGAATTAAAATTTTCACTTAAAATTAAAATCTTTACTAAAAAATTAAAATTTTTACTAAAAATTAAAATTTTCACTAAAAATTAAAATTTTTACTTAGATCTAAAATTTTTACTAAAAATTAAAAATTTTACTAAAAATTATAATATCTACTAAAAATTCAAATTTTGACTAAATATTAAAATTTTTACTACAAATTCAAATTTTTACTAAAAACTAAAATTTTTACAAAAATTTTAAATTTTTACTTAAATTAAAATTTTTATTAAAAATTAAAATTTTTACTAAAAATTAAAATTTTTACTAAGAATTAAAATTTTTACTAAAAATTAAAATTTTCACAAAAATCTAAAATTTTAACTTAAAATTTAATTTTTTACTAAAAATTAAAATTTTCACTAAAAATTAAAATTTTTACTAATAATTAAAATTCTAACAAAAATTAAAATTTTTATTATATATTAAAATTTTTACAAAAAATTAAAATTTTTACAAAAAATTAAAATTTTCACTAAAAATTAAAATTTTTACTTAAATCTAAAATTGTTACTAAAAATTAAAATTTTTATTAAAAATTATAATATCTACTAAAAATTAAAATTTTTACTAAATATTAAAATTTTTACTACAAATTCAAATTTTTACTAAAAACTAAAATTTTTACAAAAATTTTAAATTTTTACTTAAATTAAAATTTTTATTCAAAATTAAAATTTTTACTTATAATTAAAATTTTTACTTATAATTAAAATTTTTACTAAAAATTAAAATTTTCAGTAAAATATTTACTTAAAATTTAATTTTTTACTAGAAATTAAAATTTTTACTAAAAATTAAAATTTTTACTAAAAATTAAAATTTTTACTAGAAATTAAAATTTTTACTAAAAATTAAAATTTTAACTAAAAATTAAAATTTTTACTATAAATTAAAATTTTTACTAATAATTCAAATTTTCACTAGAAATTTAGATTTTCACCAGAAATTTAAGTTTTTACAAAAAAATTTAAATTATCGCTAAAAATTTAA
Source organism: Stomorhina lunata (assembly GCA_933228675.1). Taxonomy (NCBI): domain Eukaryota; kingdom Metazoa; phylum Arthropoda; class Insecta; order Diptera; family Rhiniidae; genus Stomorhina; species Stomorhina lunata. The sequence goes on along the minus strand of OW121741.1, from coordinate 137,145,510 downwards.
AATTTTTTTATTGATTTTTTTTTCTGAAAATTTGAATTTTTCTAACAAAATCATGTAAAACTTTCTGGAAATACAGAAAATCAATTTTTTTGAAAGCTTAAATGAGGAAGCTTAATTTCAATATTTGCTTAAGTGCAAAAATATACAAATACTGGAATAATTAAGAACCCAACTAATACTAAGAATGCAAGCTTTTTAAAAAGCTCTGTTATTTCCGTAAGTTATTTAGCACTAAGTTTAACATAAGTTTTTTATAAAATATACTAAATTCTAATTCCCAGGAGATGTATCTTATAATTATTTTTAAAGAAGGTTCTTTTAAGCTTTTTAAGAACTTTTTTATCTTAAAGAAAAGCTTATTTTTTGTGATTATGCAGAAAAACTGCTTTAAATTTTTGTTATTTCAATTTTTGTTAATAAAAGTTAACCGAAAAAAGCTTTCCTGGAGCTTTAATAAAAGTTTATTTAAAAGCTTTTAGAGCATTTGGTAGATTTTATAGAAGCTTTTAAAATATTAATTATAGTAACACTTTTTAAATACTTAGAAAAGGGTTTTAACCACTTATTGCTCAGATAATTTTATTCTGTCATTTGAAAAGCCCTTTGTAAAAGTTTTATGGAATTATCTAAATTTATTTAAACTTTTGGATAATACCTGTTGCACAATGCCTCTAAAATAGCTCGTATTTTTATGTTTTCACAAAATAAAAGTTTTCTTCAAAAATTATTTAAAGCGGAGCCGTCCAGCTCTACAGAACAAAAGAGCTTTTGAGCATTCAAGCCGACACACTATGTATGAGCGAAACGCAACTATGTTTGTTCAGATTACACTTACGTAAAATTATCTTTGCAAAGTCATTGGTCTTTTCGAAGACAGGGGTGCCAGATTTAAATTTTTGCTCGATTATATAAAGAATACTCGAATATATGAAGAAATATTTAAATCTGGCAACACAGACCGTAAGAGCTTTCAAAGCTGTTTAGCAACCTATATATATCAAATTTCAATGAAATTTTGTGTATGCATTCTCCAAGCTCATACTATTTTTAAGGTTCTTAAAAATTTCAATTTGCTTGGGTTCAGATTATATGGCGGTTTAAAGTTGTCTTTCTAAAAGACTTTTTTTATAACATATTCATTTTATATGCCTATAACTTTCGATACAGTTCTCCGAATTTTCTGAGTTTAGACTGATATCAAAGGTTATATCCTGTTGTTTTTAGTTCTTTTAAAAATTAAAGAACAAGAGATAATGTACTTGACTCAAGGATATTTCAAAAAGTATATCTTCAATTTCCTTGATTCTTCTCACAAATATGGATCATCAAAATATAAAAATCAAAAAAGTGTCCCATGGGAGCATAGGGCTTTAGTAAAACAACTGATAGTATTTCAATAAAAAAATTTATATTTAAAAACCACTTTCTACTGACTCAAATGCATCTAAATTTGTATATCAACTTTATAAATATGATATCAAAAAAGTTTGTATATTTATACGTTAATCCCTAGAAACAAATAAACTTTATAATAACAAATTTCTAATTATTAACTATTAAAAAAAAGATTATCTCTCAAAATTAAACTATTTTAAATAACTGCAAAATTTAAAGCCATATATATCCACTAAATTATTTAGTGACCACACAAATCATAAAAAAATACTACAAATATTTTTGTAATATTTTCTAGTTATTTAATAACAAAAGAGATCTAATTAAAAAAGAAACATAAATATTTATTCGCTATTAATCCGCTTAAATATAAATATTTAATAATAAATATAAATCATTTTTTTAATAATCCTCCATTTATTTAGAATATAAAATATTTTAGTAAAGTTTTTTTTTATTTTTTTGTTTATTTAAATAACAGATTAAATATTAAAAAATGTATAGAGTTCAAATATAGTAAACGGTTTAGTCTATTTAGGTTTTTTATTATTATTAAAATTTATGATATATTTTATACGGAAGGATTATATAACTAAATGGATATTTAATATATAAGTAAATATTAGAATTAAGCTAAATTGTGGAGATAAAAAGTTGAAACTTTAATTAACAGAAAATTTAAAAAAAAATTTGGTTACAATATTTAAATGATTGAAAAAAACTTCTTTAAAAAATGTTAACAAAATAATAAAATAAATGCAAATTTTTTGCATCGTCTATAATAAATTCCATCACTAACATCAACAAATTTTGTAAAGCGAGAATATTCAATGACAATTTCTTAATAAAATTTTTCTATAGAAAAATACTAAGTAAAGTTTTCAAAAGAAAAATATTTTTAAAGAAAATTTTTCTAAAGAAAAATATTTTTCAAAAATTTTTTTATAGAAAAATAATTTTCAAGAAAATTTTTCTATAGAAAAATATTTAAATTTTTCTATAGAAAAATAATTTTCAAGAAAACTTTTCTATAGAGAAATAATTTTCAAGAAAATTTTTCTATAGAAAAATAATTTTCAAGAAAATTTTTCTATAGAAAAATAATTTTCAAGAAAATTTTTCTATAGAAAAATAATTTTCAAGAAAATTTTCTTATAGAAAAATATTTTTCAAGAAAAATTTTTTATAGAAAAATTTTCAAATTTTGTATAGAAAAATATTTCTCAAGAAAAATTTTCAAAAGAAAAATATTTTTTAAGAAAAGTTTTCAAAAGAAAAATATTTTTCAAGATAATTTTTCTAAAGAAAATTATTTTTCACGAAAATTTTTTTATAGAAAAATAATTTTCAAGAAAAATTTTCTATAGAAAAATAGAAAAATTTTTCTACAGAAAGTTTTCAAGAAAATTTTTTTATAGAAAAATATTTTTCTTTAGAAAAATATTTTTCAAGAAATTTTTTTATAGAAAAATATTTAAATTTTCTATAGAAAAATATTTTTCAAGAAAATTTTTCAAAAGAAAAATATTTTTCAAGAAAATTATAAAAAAAAATTTTTCTAAAGAAAAATATTTTTAAAGAAAATTTTTTTATAGAAAATTATTTTCCAAGAAAATTTTTCTATCAAAAATCTTTTTTTAAGAAAATTTTTCTATAGAAAATTATTTTACAAATAAATTTTTCTTTAGAAAAATATTTTTCAAGAAAATTGTTATATAAAAAATATTTTTCAATAAAATTTAATTATAAAAAAAATTTTTTCTATAGAAAAATATTTGTCAAGAAAATTTTTCTATAGAAAAATATTTGTCAAGAAAATTTTTCTATAGAAAAATATTTTTCAAGGAAATTTTTCTATAGAAACAAATTTTTCTATAGAAAAATATTGTTTAATAAAATTTTTCTATAGAAAAATATTTTTCAATAAAACTTTTCTATAAAAAAATATTTTTCGATAAAATTTTTCTATAGAAAAATATTTTTCAATAAAATTTTTCTATAGAAAAATATTTTTCAATAAAATTTTTCTATAGAAAAATATTTTTCAATAAAATTTTTCTATTGAGAAATATTTTTCAAGAAAAATTTTTCATTTAAAAATATTTTTCAAGAAAAGTCTACAAAAAATATTTTTCAAGAAAATTTTTTTATAGACAAATATTTTTCAAGAAAATTTTTTTATAGACAAATATTTTTCAAGAAAAATTTGCTATAGAATAATGTTTTTCAAGAAAATTTTTCTATACAAAAATATTTTTCAAGAAATTTTTTTTAAAGAAAAATTTTCTTTAAGAAAATTTTTGTATAGAAAAATATTTTTCAAGAAATTTTTCCTGAAGAAAAATATTTTTCAAGAAATTTTTCCTGAAGAAAAAAATTTTTCAAGAAAATTTTTTTATAGACAAATATTTTTCAAGAAAATTTTTCTATACAAAAATATTTTTCAAGAAATTTTTTCTGAAGAAAAATATTTTTCAAGAAAATTTTTCTATACAAAAATATTTTCCAGATAATTTTTCTTTAGAAAAACATTTCAGGAAAATTTTTGTATAGAAATATATTTTTTAAGAAAGATTTTCTATAGGAAAATATTTTTAACATAATTTTTCTATAAAAAAAATTTAATGAAAAAGGTTTTATTTCGCCTAACTTTTTTTCGGCAATTGACCTACGAGAAAAAAAAATTTTTTTTTTATTAAATTATCATTTTTGTCAAACTATAAAAATTATCCAAGTTTTTTTTATATTTAAATATTTATTTATATATCACGGCCTAAATGAATTGTTACAAAAAAATGTATACAATTCTCAATAACCTTCTTTAAAGCTCAATTGTCTGACTGAGTGCCTGCCCTCAGTTTTTCATGGAAAAAAATAAAACAATCATTATTTAAACCGAAAAAGGATGAACGAAACAAAAACAGGCATAAATATTTTATGATGTTGCATGAAAAAGGAAACAAAAAAACCTTATTTCATATGCAACCGACACATACAGATAGTTATACACTTGCACATACATATGTACATACATACATACACACCTTTACACTAACGAGTCAACAAATGATGGTTAAAATAAAGCTGTGATATAAACTTAACATTCCTTTACACATACACATGTACATAGTTATGTACCTACATATGGACCTGTGATGCGTATGTAAAATACAAATACAAACAAATGTAAAATTCTCATTTATTTTTGTATTAAAAAAGGCCGCAGGTCACATGTACGGACAAACAATGACAACGACAGTGAATACCTTGTTACAATTTTGTTGAAATTCGAAAAAAAAAAACACAACTGAAAAGAAATATCAAACACTACGAAAAAGATGTCATGTCCTTTTTGAGAAAATAAAAAATATATTTTTGTATTGTAATAAACATTTTCAAATGACAAAAAAATATCAATTTTTTTTAATATCTATAAACTTTTTACTTTATGTACAACAAAAAAAATTTCACTTAAACCATTTTTATATAAAGAATTTATTTTTTGGAATATTTTTTTTTTGCAAAAAGGTGAGGATTTACGTAAAACAAAATATTTTTAAAATATAACAATACAAATGGATAGAAATGAAGTTATTGTTTATGTAATAGAGTTTATGATCAAATTTTTTTAGACCCTATACCACTACATGTCCATCCGTCTTTCCATGCACACAAATGGAAAGCTTGTTATATAAGTATTGGTTAAAGTGTTTTCAGCAGTTGACTTAAACCTAAAATTGTCGATAGAATACTTTTCTATAGCAAAATAGAACGGGTTTTCTGTAGAAAAAATGTTTCAATAGAAAAAATGTTAAAAGAACGTTTATTTTGATAGAAAATTTATAATATTTTGTAAATTTTTATATAGAAAAGTTATCAATAGAAAGTTTTTCGATAGAAAAGTTATTGATAGAATGTTTTTTCTATAGACATTTGCCGAACGAACGTTTTTTTTGATAAAAAAATTGTCGATAAAACATTTCTTCTATAGAATAATTGTCTATAGAACGTGTTCTCTATAGAAAAATTGTCGATACAACGTTTTCTCTATAGAAAAATTGTCGATAGAAAATTTTTTCTATAGAAAAATTATCGATAAAAAATTTTTTCTATAGAAAACTTGTCGACAGAAAATTTTGTCGATAGAAAAACTTTTCTATAGAAAAATTGTCGATAGAAAAATTTTTCTATAGAAAAATTGTCGATAGAAAAATTTTTCTATAGAAAAATTGTCGATAGAAAAATTTTTCTATAGAAAAATTGTCGATAGAAAAATTTTTCTATAGAAAAATTCTCGATAGAAAAATTTTTCTATAGAAAAATTGTCGATAGAAAAATTTTTCTATAGAAAAATTGTCGATAGAAAAATTTTTCTATAGAAAAATTGTCGATAGAAAAATTTTTCTATAGAAAAATTGTCGATAGAAAAATTTTTCTATAGAAAAATTGTCGATAGAAAAATTTTTCTATAGAAAAATTGTCGATAGAAAAATTTTTCTATAGAAAAATTGTCGATAGAAAAATTTTTCTATAGAAAAATTGTCGATAGAAAAATTTTTCTATAGAAAAATTGTCGATAGAAAAATTTTTCTATAGAAAAATTGTCGATAGAAAAATTTTTCTATAGAAAAATTGTCGATAGAAAAATTTTACTATAGAAAAATTGTCGATAGAAAAACTTTTTTATAGAAAAATTGTCGATAGGAAAATTTTTCTATAGAAAAATTGTCGGTAGAAAAATTTGTCTATAGAAAAATTGTCGATAGAAAAATTTTTCTATAGAAAAATTGTCGATAGAAAAATTTTTCTATAGAAAAATTGTCGATAGAAAAATTTTTCTATAGAAAAATTGTCGATAGAAAAATTTTTCTATAGAAAAATTGTCGATAGAAAAATTTTTCTATAGAAAAATTGTCGATAGAAAAATTTTGCTATAGAAAAATTGTCGATAGAAAAATTTTTCTATAGAAAAATTGTCGATAGAAAAATGTTTCTTTAGAAAATTGTCGATAGAAAGATTTTTCTATAGAAAAATTGTCGATAGAAAAATTTTTCTATAGAAAAATTGTCGATAGAAAAATTTTTCTATAGAAAAATTGTCGATAGAAAAATTTTTCTATAGAAAAATTGTCGATAGAAAAATTTTTCTATAGAAAAATTTTCGATAAAAAATGTTTTCTATAGAAAACTTGTCGATAGAAAATTTTTTCTATAGAAAACTTGACGATAGAAAATTTTTTCTATAGAAAAATTGTCGATAGAAAATTTTTCTATAGAAAAATTGTCGATAAAAAAATTTTTCTTTAGAAAAATTGTCGATAGAAAATATTTTTTTATAAAAAATTTGCCATTAGAATGTTTTTTTTTATAGAAAAATTGTCGATTGAATAATTTTTCTATAGAAAAATTTACGATAGAAAATTTTTCTATAGAAAAATTGACAATAGAAAATTTTTTCTCTAAAAAAATTATTGATAAAAATTTTTTTCTATGGAATAATTGTCGATAGAAAATTTTTTGCTAAATAAAAATTGTCGGTAGAATTTTTTGTATAGAAAAATTGTCGATTTTAAATTTTTTCTATAGAGAAATTGTGGATAAAAATAGTCGATAGAAAATTTTTTCTATAGAAAAATTGTCGTTAGAAAATTGTTTCGATAAAAAAATAGTCGATAGAAAATTTTTTCTATAAAAAATTTGCCAATAGAAAATATTTGTATAGAAAAGTTGCCAATGGAAAATTTTTTCTACTGAAAAATTGTCGATAGAAAATTTTTTCTATAGAAAAATTGTCAATAAAAATTTTTTCTATAAAAAAATTGTCAATAGAAATTTTTTTCCATAAAAAATATGTCGATAGAAAATTTTCTATAGAAAGATTGCCAAAATAATTTTTTTTCTATAGAAAAAAAATTTTTTTTTCTATTATTGTGGATAGAAAATATTTTCTATACAATAATTGTCTATAGAAAATTTTTTAATAGAAAAATTGTCGATTGAAATTATTTTCAATAGAAAAACTGTCGATAGAAAAATTTTCTGTAGAAATATTTTCAATAGAAAAAATTTTCCATAGAAAAATTGTCGATAGAAACCATTTGCTATAAAAAAAATTGTAGATAGAATACAAATATAAAAATTTTATTGAGAAAAAATTAGCTATCATCAGTATATAAAGCCAAAAATATCTATATCTAGTATTTTTTGAATCGTTAGTTTTCTGTGTCAATATTTCTTCAAAAACATTTAATAACGACAAATTTATTTTGAAAAATTCTTTTAGGTATTTTTTCGAAAAATTTTATATAGAATTATGGTCATTCCAAGGAAGATGTGAAGGTTTCTTAGCAAAAGCTTTATATCAACAAGTTTTTATAGAAAGACACTTGATTGTTAATTTTTCTATATAAAAATATTTCTATTCGAATAATTGAACCCAAAATTGTTTTTCAGTAGAGAGTATTATCCATATTCTTTATAATACAAAGACAAAAACTACAACTTTATGTTTAAAAACTTAAATTAAATTGATTTAAAAAAAAAGATTTCTACAAACCGGAAACACGTATAAGTATGAGTAAAAAAAGTAAAATTGGGTTAACACATACCCTCAAATATATACACACACATACATATAAAAACAATGATATTTTGAGCATTTCTCCATAACATATATAAGGATAAGAAATTGACACACGGACAAAGGCTGTGACAGCCGAAACGTATGTCGGCACGTCCGAGTAAGTCGGTATGAAAGATAGTCGGACCGACAAAAAGTGGCATGTAAGACAGTTACTCCAATCCATATACTCTCACTCTGATGTGTCAATGTTCAATATGAAAAATGTTCCGGCAAACACAACAAATGGATATTTTGACTTTCGTTTACTTTAACATGCGAGTATTTCGATCATTTTCCTTAACATATTTCTCATTTTTTTGTTCGCATACATTTTCAATTCCTTTTAGTAGTTGTCATTTATTTTCCATTTATTTCCCTTTAACTTGGCTATGGCAAACAAGACTGTTTATATATTTAACCTATTTTTTATGATGTTTATTTTTTTTATTTATTCGTTTTCATTTTCTGTTGCTCCTGTTCGAATCTACTTTTTTTTATTATTTTGAATAATAAAAGATAGGGAAATTATTAGATTTCCTGAGGATATTTGTTATATTTATACACATGGCAAAATGTCTTCAATGTAAGTTTATATTGAAATCCTAGGAGAAATTGTTGAAGAAAAAACAAAAGATTGATCAAATAATAAAAAAAAATATATAAAAACGTAAACATGGCAAAAAACAAATAATACTAAGAATCCGTCTCCACGTGTATGTAAAACTTAGTTATTAAAAGATTTGCTTAACGAAAATTTTTTCTACGAAAAATATTACAAGGAAACAAATTAAAGCGATAACGATTTTTATATAAAATATTTTACAGCAAAAATGATTCTATAGAAAATTTTTAAATAACGAAAAATTTGTATACAAAAATTTTTATATCGAAAAATTGTTATAGAAAAAATTGTTTGAATAAAATAAACTTCTTTTTAGAGAAATTTTGATACTGACGATTTTTTATAGAAACATTTTTATACGGAAAATTGTCTATAAAAAAATGTTGTTACTAATAATTTTCTATAGCAAACTGATTTTCTAACAAAAACTTTTTATAGAAAAATTTTGATAACGAAAACTTTTATAGAAACATTTTGATAACAAAAGTTGTTTATAGAAAAATGTTTAAACTAAATATGTTTTTCTGAAAACATTCTAAAAACGAAAAATTTATTAAAAAAAAAAAAAAAAATTAATAACAAAATTTTTTTTATAGAAAAATTTTGATACTGAAAATTTTCTTTATAAAATTTTGATACTCAAAACTTTTTATAAAAAAAATTTTGAAACTGAAAATTGTTTATAAAAAAAATTTTGAAACTGAAGATTTTCTATAGAAAAATTTTGATACTAAAAATTTTCTATATAAAAAATTTTGATACTGAAAATTTTCTATAAAAATTTTGATACAAAAAATTTTCATTAGAAAAATTTTTATACTAAGACTTTCTATAGAAAAATTTCGATACTGAAAATTTTCTATCGAAAAATCTTGATACTATAAAATTTTGTACAAAAATTTTTAAACTGAAAATTTTTTTCGAAAAAATTTAAAACTAAAATTTTTCATAGAAAAGTTTTGAAAATAAAAATTTTTTATAGAAAAATTGTCTATAGAAAATGTTGTTTTTAGAAAAATTATCGATTGAAAATACTTTCTATAGAAATATTGTCGATAAAAAATATTTTCTAAAGAATAACTCTCTATAGAAAACATATGCTTTACAAATATTTTTCTTTAGAAAAATTGCCTTTAGAAAGGTTTTCTATTAAAAAATTGTTTATAGAAAATATTTTTTATAGAAAATTTTGATACTAAAAATTTTAATACTGAAAATTGTTACTGATATTTTCCTAAGAAAAATTTTTAAACTAAAAATTTTTTTGAAAAATTTTGAGACTAAAATTTGTTTAGAAAAAATTTTGAAACTGAAAATTTTTTATAGAAAAATTTTGATTTTTTTTGATTTTGATGTAAAAACTTTGATACTGAAAACTTTCTACAGAAAATTTTGGACAACAAAAGTTTTCTTAAGAAAAATTTGACAGAAAAATTTTTATACTGACAATTTTTTCAAAAATTGTGTTACTGCAAATTTTCTAAAAAAAAAATGGAGATACTGAATATAGAGAAAATTAAATAAAGAAAATTTTTCCTTAGAAAAATTTCCTGTCTTTAGTATTTTTATAGAAAAAATTTTCTATCATCAATTTCTCGATAGAAAAGATTGTCTATCATGAATCTTTCATAGAAAAAATTGTCTATTATCAATTCTTCTATAAAAAATTGTCTATCATCAACTTTTTTATAAAAAAAATAAATTCTTCTACGGAGAAAATTATTTATCATAAATTATTCTATAGAAAAAAATTCCTATGGTAAATTTTTCTACAGAAAAAATGTTTTTTTGTCAATTATTCTACAGAAAAATATGTCTTTCGTCAATTTTTATATAAAACTTATTTGTCATTAATTTTTCTATGGAAGAAATTTCTATCATCAATTTTCTATAGAAAAAATGTTTTTCGTCAATTTTCTGTAGAAAAAAATGTTTTTTGTCATATTTTCTATAGAAAAATGTGTCTTTTGTCAACTTTTCTATAGAAAGATATGTCTCTCGTCAATTTTTCTATAGAAAAATATGTCCCTCGTCAATTTTTCTATAGAAAAATATGTCTCTCGTCAATTTTTCTATAGAAAAATATGTCTTTCGTCAACTTTTCTATAGAAAAATATGTCGCTTGTCAATTTTATATATCTCGTCAATTTTTCTATAGGAAAATATGTCTCTCGTCAATTTTTCTATAGAAAAATATGTCTATCTTCAATTTTTCTATAGAAAAAATGATTTTTTAAAGAAAAATATGTCTCTCGTCAATTTTTCTATAGAATAATATGTCTCTAGTCAATTTTTCTATAGAAAAATATATCTCTCGTCAATTTTTCTATAGAAAAATATATCTCTCGTCAATTTTTCTATAGAAAAATATGTCTCTCGTCAATTTTTCTATAGAAAAATATGTCTCTCGTCAATTTTTCTATAGAAAAATATGTCTCTCGTCAATTTTTCTATAGAAAAATATGTCTCTCGTCAATTTTTCTATAGAAAAATATGTCTCTCGTCAATTTTTCTATAGAAAAATATGTCTCTCGTCAATTTTTCTATAGAAAAAATGATTTTTTAAAGAAAAATATGTCTCTCGTCAATTTTTCTATAGAATAATATGTCTCTAGTCAGTTTTTCTATAGAAAAATATATTTCTCGTCAATTTTTCTATAGAAAAATATATCTCTCGTTAATTTTTCTATAGAAAAATATGTCTCTTGTCAATTTTTCTATAAAAAAATATGTCTTTTGTCAAGTTTTCTATAGAAAAATATGTCTCTCGTCAATTTTTTTATAGAAAAATATGTCTCTCGTCAATTTTTCTATACAAAAATATGTCTCTCGTCAATTTTTCTATAGAAAAATATGACCTTTGTCAAGTTTTCTATAGAAAAATATGGCTTTCGTCAATTTTTTATAGAAAAATATGTCTCTCGTCAATTTTTCTATAGAAAAATATGTCTCTCGTCAATTTTTCTATAGAAAAATATGTCTCTCGTCAATTTTTCTATAGAAAAATATGTCTCTCGTCAATTTTTCTATAGAAAAATATGTCTCTCGTCAATTTTTCTATAGAAAAATATGTCTCTCGTCAATTTTTCTATAGAAAAATATGTCTATCTTCAATTTTTCTATAGGAAAATATGTCTCTCGTCAATTTTTGTATAGAAAAATATGTCTCTCGTCAATTTTTCTATAGAAAAATATGTCTCTCGTCAATTTTTCTATAGAAAAATATGTCTCTCGTCAATTTTTCTATAGAAAAATATGTCTCTCGTCAATTTTTCTATAGAAAAATATATTTTTCGTCAATTTTTCTATAGAAAAATATGTCTCTCGTCAATTTTTCTATAGAAAAATATGTCTCTCGTCAATTTTTCTATAGAAAAATATATTTTTCGTCAATTTTTCTATAGAAAAATATGTCTCTCGTCAATTTTTCTATAGAAAAATATGTCTCTCGTCAATTTTTCTATAGAAAAATATGTCTATCGTCAATTTTTCTGTAGAAAAATATGTCTATCGTCAATTTTTTTTTATAGAGAAATATGTCCATCTTAAATTTGTTATACATCTGTCGTAAATTTTTCTGCAGAAAAATATGTCTATCGTCAATAGAAAAAATTGAAATCGATAGAAAAAATTGTCTATCTTTAAATTTTTTAAAGACAAAATGTCCATCGTCAATATTTCTGTAGAAAGAAGTCCATCTTGAATTTTTCTGAAGAAAAAAATGTTTATCGCCCATTTTTTTTATATAAAATTATATCTTTCGTCAATTATTGAATAGAAAATAACGTTTGTCATCAATATTTCTATGATATAAATATCTATCGTTAAGTTCTCTATAGAAAAAAATGTCCTTCGTCTTCTATTGAAAAAAATTTCTATCGTCAGTTCTTTAAAAAATATGTATATATATAAATATATATCTATAGAAAAAAATAATTTGTGTCGTCAATTCTTCTATAGGATTCTTCTTTAGAAAAAAAATGAAATTTTGCTATAGAAAAAAATTTCTAACCTCGATTTTTCAATAGGAAACCATGTCTGTAGTCAGTTATTCTATAGAAAAGATTTCTATAGAATTAAATATTTCTATAGAAAAAATATCTTCAATTTTTGTTTACAAAAAAAATCCTATCTTAAATTTTTCCTATAGAAAAAATTTCATATCGACAATTCTGCAACAGAAAAAATTTCCTATCTTCAAATTTCTAGAGAAAAATAATTTCTATCTTCAATTTTCTGGAGAAAAAAAAAAATCTGTGATAAAATTTTCTTATCAAAAATTTCTTTTCCTTTCGCAAAATTCTTAAAAATGTCTATATGATTTATTTCTGTAAATATTTTCTAAGACTTGCGGCGTAGTCTAGTTAGTTTAATATTTGTCTAAATTTACTTAATATTTATTTTATAAGGCCCAGTTTTTGCTAGTGGAAAATGGGTTCTCGCCTCATTGCACCTTGTTAGAAAGAAGTATTTTATTATTGTTGGTTTATTGTTTTGTGTATTTTAAGCAAAAAAATAAAAAAAATGAAATAGTAAAACCTTTACAAATGGTTTTTGTTCTACATTTGTTAATATTTTTTTTTCTTTTTTTAATTTTTGTTTATTCGTTCGTTCGTTTGTTTGTTAGTTTTTATTATTTGCACAATAGTTACCAAAAGTATTCAGTGTAATTTTATTGTTTCCATTTCTGTTCCATTCTATTCTATTGTTTACACTATTTTTTTGTAGATGTTTACCATTCATACTTCATATTTTCTTTTTTTTTTTTGTTCATATTTTCTAAATAAATAAAAACAATTTTTATATAATGAATACAAGTATTACAACAACAACTACAACAACAGCAGCAACAATATCAACAATTATTGTGACCCATTTCTAACCCTTTTTACTTTCAACAAATAAATAAAGGAACCACCACTACAACTTAAGCCAACACAAACACACACAGAGACACAGATAGTAAATACTACCGTCATAGTTGTGTCCTGTTGGGGATTTTTTGCTAAATATTTTAGAAAAAAATTTAATATTTAAATGCAAAAAAATGAAAAGATTTAGATTTTAATTTGCAATATGCAGGTGGAAAAATTTTACAATAAGTGTGATACTATTTGAGAAAAAACTTGGTTTAAAGTAATAAGAGAAAAATTTCAAAATTTCTTTAAGTTTAAATTTTATGAATTAAATTTAACATAAAAGTTGTTTATCGAACTTTTAACCGAAGACTTTCTGGATAAATTTCTTTTAGAAAGAGTTGTACCAGGCCAATAGGGCAAAAGATCAAAAAATACAATTTGTAATTCGATCTCTCGTGAGATTTTCATGGTTGTATGATAATAAGTCATTAATCTCAAGAGTCTTTAGATCCAATATAACTAGGAGTAGGCAGCCCATACCACCAGTAGCCGATGATTTTTTTTTTTTGTAATTTTCGTATACACCACGATCATTTACAAAACTCGTGAAAATGAGTATTAAAATCATTCAGTTAAAATTTGGATGTTAACAGAGTTGGTTGGTGACGCTTTGTTACAGAAAAGACAAAAACAAAATAGGCAAGAAACAAATCCAAATCAAATCTAAAGCAACAGAATACATGGTTCGAGAGAACAAATAAATATAATCTCGAACATTGTTGCCACGTTTATTTTTGTAAATATTGGGAATAATTTTGTAAATATTGGAAATATTTTTCAAAGCAGAAATAAATTGTAATATTAAACAATTTTAGATATTTCATTCTTTCTAGTTATTTTCTATCCAACAATTTTTTTATGGAAAAATTTTTAATGAAAATATTTTTCTTCTTTCTATAAAAATTATATTTTAGAGAAAATTATCTATCTGTAAAAATTTTCGATAAAAATATTTTTATAACAAAACTATTTCAAATCTTCCATTGAAAAATTTTTAATAAAAAAATTTCTATAGAAAAATTTTGATAAAAAAATTTTCTATAGAAAAATTTTTAATAAAAAAATTTTCTATTGAAAACTTTTTGATAAAAAAAATTTTTATAGAACAATTTTTAATAAAAAAAATTTTCTAAAGAAAAATTTTTAATAAAAAACTTCTCTATAGAAAAATTTTTGATAAAAAAATTTTCAAAAAAAAGTTTTTATAAAAAAATTTTCTATAGAAACATTTTTGATAAAAAAATTTTCTATAAAAAAATTTTAGATAAGAAAATTTTCTATAGAACAATTTTTGATAAAAAAATTTTCTATAGAAAAATGTTTGATAAGAAAATTTTCTATAGAAAAATTTTTGATAAAAAAAATTTATTAAAAATTTTCTATTGAAAAATTTTTGATAAAAAAATTTTCTATAGAAAAATTTTTCATAAAAAAATTGTCTATAGAGCAATTTTTGATAAAAAAAAATGTTCCATAGAAAAAATTTTAATAAAAAATTTCTCTATAGAAAAAAATTTAATAAAAAAATTTTCTAGAAAAAGTTTCTATAAAAAAATTTTCTCAAAAAATAACAAATTAGTCGGGATGTAAATATTATTCAAAAAGAAGTGTATTTGCATTTGATCCCAAACCTGTTACATTTGTTTATTAATGTAACAGATCAATTTATTGATAAAAAGCCAAAAAATGTTTGCGGAGATACATAATGAACATAATTCTTAATAGTTATGTTTGTAAATTTAGTAATAATGCGAGGTTTTCGATCTGTCTAAATTGGGGATAATCCTCCTGAAGAGATGGCTTAACCAACCATCGAAACGCGTCGAGGAATTTGGTTTCTCCGCAAACATTTTTTGGCTTTTTATCAATAAATTGATCTGTTACATTAATAAATAAATGTAACAGGTTTGGGATCAAATGCAAATACACTTCTTTTTGAATAAAAAAATTTTCTATAGAAAAATTTTTGAGAAAAAAATTTTCTATAAAAAAATTTTTGATAAGAAAATTTTTCTATTGAAAAATTTTTGATAAAAAAATTAATAGAAAAATTTTTGATAAAAAAATTCATAGAAAAATTTTTGATAAAAAAATTTTTTACAGAAAAATTTTTGATAAAAAAAAAAATTTACAGAAAAATTTTTGATAAGAAAATTTTCTATAGAAAAATTTTTGATAAAAAAATTTTTCTATAGAAAACTCTTTGATAGAAAAAAATTTTCTAAAAAAAATTTTGATAAGAAAATTTTCTATAGAAAAATTTTTGACAAAAAAATTTTCTTTATAAAAATTTGTGATAAAAAAATTTTCCATGGAAAAATTTTTGATAAAAAAATTTTCTATGGAAAAATTTTTGATAAAAAAATTTTCTATAGAACAATTTTTAATAAAAAAATTTTCTATATCAAAAATTATCAAAAATTTTTGATAAAAGCAATTTTCTAAAGAAAAATTTTTGATAAAAAAATTTTCTATAGAAAAATTTTTGATAAAAAAAATTTTCTATAGAAAAATTTTTGATAAAAAAAATTTTCTATAGAAAAATTTTTGACAAAAAAAATTTTCTATAGAAAAATTTTTGATAAAAAAATGTTATATAGAAAAATTTTTGATAAAAAAATTTTCTACAGAAGAGTTTTGATAAAAAAATTTTGTATAGAAAAATTTTTGATAAAAAATTTTCTATAGGAAAATTTTTGATAGAAAAATTTTCTATAAAAAAATTTTTCATAAAAGAATTTTTGATAAAAAAAATTTTCTATAGAAAAACTTTTGATAAAAAAATTTTCTACAAAAAAATCTTTGATAAAAAAATTTTCCATAGAAAAAGTTTTGATAAAAACTCTATAGAAAAATTTTTGAAAAAAAAATTTTCTATAAAAAAATGTTTGATAAAAAAATTTTCTATAGAAAAATTTTTGATAAAAAAATTTTCTATAAAAAAATTTTTGATAAGAAAATTTTCTATAGAACAATTTTTGATAAGAAAATTTTCTATAGAAAAATGTTTGATAAGAAAATTTTCTATAGAAAAATTTTTGATAAAAAAAATTTATTAAAAATTTTCTATTGAAAAATTTTTGATAAAAAAATTTTCTATAGAAAAATTTTTAATAAAAAAATTGTCTATAGAGCAATTTTTGATAAAAAAAAAATGTTCTATAGAAAAAATTTTAATAAAAAATTTCTCTATATAAAAATTATCTAGAAAAAGTTTCTATAAAAAAATTTTCTATAGAAAAATTTTTGATAAAAAAATTTTCTATAAAAAAATTTTTGATAAGAAAATTTTTCTATTGAAAAATTTTTGATAAAAAAATTTTCTATAGAAAAATTTTTCATAAAAAAATTGTCTATAGAGCAATTTTTGATAAAAAAAAAATGTTCCATAGAAAAAATTTTAATAAAAAATTTCTCTATAGAAAAAAATTTAATAAAAAAATTCTCTAGAAAAAGTTTCTATAAAAAAATTTTCTATAGAAAAATTTTTGATAAAAAAATTTTCTATAAAAAATTTTTGATAAGAAAATTTTTCTATTGAAAAATTTTTGATAAAAAAATTAATAGAAAAATTTTTGATAAAAAAATTCATAGAAAAATTTTTGATAAAAAAATTTTTGATAAAAAAATTTTTTACAGAAAAATTTTTGATAAAAAAGAAAATTTACAGAAAAATTTTTGATAAGAAAATTTTCTATAGAAAAATTTTTGATAAAAAAAATTTTCTATAGAAAACTCTTTGATAGAAAAAAAATTTTCTAAAAAAAAACTTGATAAGAAAATTTTCTATAGAAAAATTTTTGACAAAAAAATTTTCTTTATAAAAATTTGTGATAAAAAAATTTTCCATAGAAAAATTTTTGATAAAAAAATTTTCTATGGAAAAATTTTTGATAAAAAAATTTTCTATAGAACAATTTTTAATAAAAAAATTTTCTATATCAAAAATTATCAAAAATTTTTGATAAAAGCAATTTTCTAAAGAAAAATTTTTGATAAAAAAATTTTCTATAGAAAAATTTTTGATAAAAAAAATTTTCTATAGAAAAATTTTTGATAAAAAAAATTTTCTATAGAAAAATTTTTGACAAAAAAAAATTTCTATAGAAAAATTTTTGATAAAAAAATGTTATATAGAAAAATTTTTGATAAAAAAATTTTCTACAGAAGAGTTTTGATAAAAAAATTTTGTATAGAAAAATTTTTGATAAAAAATTTTCTATAGGAAAATTTTTGATAGAAAAATTTTCTATAAAAAAATTTTTCATAAAAGAATTTTTGATAAAAAAAATTTTCTATAGAAAAACTTTTGATAAAAAAATTTTCTACAAAAAAATCTTTGATAAAAAAATTTTCCATAGAAAAAGTTTTGATAAAAACTCTATAGAAAAATTTTTGAAAAAAAAATTTTCTATAAAAAAATGTTTGATAAAAAAATTTTCTATAGAAAAATTTTTGATAAAAAAATTTTCTATAGAAAAATTTTTGATAAAAAAATTTTCTATAGAAAAATGTTTGATAAGAAAATTTTTGATAAAAAATTTTCTATAGAAAAATTTTTGATAAAAAAATTTTCTGTAGAATAATAAAAAAAATTTCTAAAGAAAAATTTTTAATAAAAATTTAAAAAAATGGAGTTTTATTTGTTCTGTTCTCTTTGCGCCGACCCAAGAACATAATCCATTCTTTTAGTAAAATTCTTACTGATTTATGCATATTTTTGATGAACTCCACTTAGAGAAAGTATACAAATATTTAAACGACATCATTGGATAATTCAAAAAGTATTTGCCGATTGTTTTACAATTGTCCTGGTAGCTTGCGTCCCGATCTATTTTGATCATGTCGAAAATTTAGTCAAGTCTTCTAGTGAGAGGACGCCTGGAGAACGGCAATTCTTTTACATCGAAATTTACACCACGAATACGTTTAAATCAAATGTAGATGGAAAACTTCCCCCCTATATTTGTGAAGCATTGTAGCCTTTTCTAAAATAAAAAAGTAGTGTTTGACTCTTTGCTTCGAAAATTTCACTAACTGAAAACTTTTTCATAATTTCATCGACTGTCCTTGACATTTCTTTAACACAATTTAGTAGTAAAACTGCAATTTAATACAATATAAAAAATGTTAACAATATTATAAACTTTAAACATTAGAAATTAAAATTGACAATAACATTTAATTTTATAGATTTTTATAAACAAACTTAGTATAAAAATTTTTTGCTAACAACGTTTAAAGCCTTTTTATACTTTAACATCTTTTGAAATCCTTATTACACTTTTTATAGGTTTTAAGCTCAAAAAGGAAAAAAATACAACAAAAAATGAGAACAAAACTGAAGAAGTTTCCAACAGCCAAAACTTTGTAAAAAAAATTGTATATAAGAATGTAGGAAAAAATGAGGTTACTAGCATTAAGTTTTACTATATCTAGAGATACTTGAAACAAATTATAGCTTTAAAAGGATTTACAACAAGAATCGTACCCGTAAACATTAACTAAAGTCAACTATTTCGACAGTTACATTAAAAGTAGAGAAAACTGGAAAAAGAAGAAAAAAAAATTGTAAATAAAATGAAGAAAAAAACTAAGAAAAATCTCTTAAGCAAAAGTAATAATACAGGTGGTTAAGAATGGGTGGCAACGGAAATAAAAATGATGGTTTTTAACTGTTTCAAAAGAGAAAGTGACAAGAAAATTAAGGAACAAGAAACCAGGGATACACAAAAAGAAAAATTATCTGTGACATAAAAGAAAACAGCATGACATTTAAACGAAAATGAGAAAATTCCTTGAAACTATACAGAAAAATATATTATAAAAGAACAACAGCCAAAAGTAATAAGTTAGAAGGTGAACTTTGTAAAAAAAAATTATTTGTTTAAAATAATCAAGTTTTGACTCAGACCGGAAACTCCATGTTGGGTTTTTAATAATATAAAAGAAGACATCAAAATGAATAATGTCTTTGTTAAGAAAGCAACAGTAAAGATCATAATGATAATGACTTTTAACTTTTAATGGAAAAATCATTGGTGACAATTTTTCATAATATCCTTGGTAATAATTTCTCATAGAAACCCATTCACTGGTGATAATTTTTCCCAGAAAACAATAATTGGTAATAAATTTCTGTAGAAAATATATCACTGATGATAATTTTTCAAAGAAATATTATCATTTTCATAAAAAACTATTACCATTATTATTTGTGAAATTATCATTGATAACATGATATCACCAAATTTTTCATATAAAAATTATAATTTGTAATAATTTTTTATATAAAAATTATCATTGGTGATAATTCTTCAGAGGAAAATTATCACTGACTATAATTTTTTTAGAGGAAAGTTATCAGTTGTAGTAAATTTTTAGAGAAAATTTTTGATAGACAAATTATCATTGGTGATATTTTTCATAAAAAATTATCACTGGTGATAATTTTTCTTAGATATATTATCATTGGTTATAATTTTTAACATAAAAATTATTATAAGAAATAAGTTTGTATAGAAAAATTGTTACTGGTGATAATTTTTCATAGAAAATTTTTCATTTGTGATTATTTTAAATAGAACATTTCATTGGTGATAATTTTTCATAAAAAATTGTCACTGGTAAAAATCTTTTTTATAAAAATTTACATTGGTGATAATTTTTCATAAACAATTGTCATTGGTAAAAATCTTTTTTATAAAAATTAACATTGGTGATAATTTTTCATAGAAAAATTATCATTGCTAATAATTTTTCATAGAAAAATTATCATTGCCGATAATTTTTCATAGAAGAATTATCACTTGTGATGATTTTTAATAAAAAAAATTATGGAAAATTATCATTGCTGATAATTTTTCATAGAAAAATTATGAAAAATTATCATTGGTGATAACTTTTCATGGAAATATTATCGGCGATGATAATTTTTCATAGAAAAATTATCACTGGTAATAATTCTTGCATACAAAAATTATCATTGGTAATAATTTTTCATATAAAATTATCATTGGATATAGTTTTTCATAAACAAACAATCATTGGTGATGAGTTTTCATAGAAACTTATCATTGGTGGTGATCATTTTTTATAGAAAAATTATCACTGGTAATAATTTTTAATGGAAAATTTATCATTTGTGATTATTTTAAATAGAAAAATTATCATTGGTGATAATTTTTCATAAAAAATTTTCATTGGTAATCATTTTTTTAAAAAAAAAATTAACATTGGTGATAGTTTTTCATAGAAAAATTATCATTGGTGATCATTTTTCATAGAAAAATTATAGTTGCTGATAATTTTTTTGAAGAATTATTACTGGTGATAATTTTTTTGGAAGAATTATCACTGATGATGATTTTTCATACAAAAATTATCACTGGTTATAATTATGAATAGAAAAATTATTATTGGTGATCATTTTTTATAGAAAAATTATCATTGGTAATAATTATTAATAGAAAAAATATCACTGGTGATAATTTTTTATAGAAAAGTTGTCATCGGTGACAATTCATTGGTGATACTTTTTATCGTTGGTGATAATTTTTATCGTTGCTGATGATTTCTCATACAAAAATTATCACTGGTGATAATTTTCAATAAAAAAATTATTATTGGTGCTTATGAAGAAAAAATATCATCGGTGATAATTTTTCATAGAAAAATTATGGAAAATTATCATTGGTAATAATTTTTTATAGAAAAATTATGAAAAATTATCATTGGTGATAATTTTTCACTGGTACTAATTTTTGCATAAAAAAATTATTATTGGTGATAATTTTTCATAGAAAATTATCTACCCAATGATAGTTTTTTAAAGGAAAAATTATCATTGGTGATAGTTTTTCATACAAAAATTTTCATTGGTGATAATTTTCTTAGAAAAATTATCATTGGTGATAATTTTTCATAGAAAAATTATCAGTGGTAATAATTTTTTAAAGAAAAATACGCTGATGACTTTTCATAGAAAAATTTTTAAAAGAAAAATTATTATATTAGAAATTTTTTCTATATAGAAAAATTTTCAATATCAAATTTATTATATAAAAAAAATGTGTAGAAAAAATTTTTAATATGAAATTTTACCCATAGGAAAAACATGAATTATATCTAAATAACGAGGCAGAACAAATACGAATTATAGTGTAAAAAACATTTTAATATAAAATTTTTTTGAATAAAAAAATTTCAAATAAACTTATTTAGGTATAAACAAATTTTTATCATAAATTTTTTTTCTATTTTAAAATGTTCGAAACCACTCCTTAGTAGTTAAATGTCCTGTCTTTTCAGTGCATCAGCATTAAAAACAGCAAAATAGCACTAACCTTTCGCTTGATCAAATAAACCTATTATTTCGAAGAAAAATTTATATTTTTTACACTCCTCATCATTTAAGCATCATTCAATTTGTATTTTTATTTAGTGGTTAGAAAAGAAAATGACATTCGATTACTTAAATTCACTCTCAAGGATTTTGCCATTATTTCTCGGTGTGTCCTTCTGTCCTTCTCACACTTAATGGCCTTTGAATTTACTGTCAATAGCACACGGTGTGTCATTACGTTAAGGAAAATAATTTACCAACAGAACCCAACTATTGGGGAATTACTTAATGTTGAAAACAAACATTTATTTTGGCAGCAAATGAACAAAAAAAAGAAAAAACAAATCTCATAAATTTTAAAGTCAATGAACCAAAGCTCACATAATTTTTAGATTTTTTTCTCATATTTTTTTTCGCAGTCATGATGTTTGTACGTCGTTTAGTCAACAATGAATGAAAGAAAGGAAAATATTTTTTCATTTTAATGCGGGTGGGTAAAGAACATTTTTGTTGGTAAAAAATACATTGATAAAAAATTTTGTAAAAAAAAGTACGTTAGGTTTTTGGCAAGTATAATGCACTTATTTCAAGTGCGACTTCTAGTTTTTGTAAAATCTCATACTCGTTTTTTTCCATTTTGTGTTGCCATTTTTTTTTTGTTTGTGCCAGCTTCCGTTCAACATATTTTTACTATCGCTATTTGGCTTTTCTTTTGAAATCTTATTTGCTGTCATTATTATATTTTCTTAATGTTATTTTTTCTTTGCAGATGTTGTTTTTGCTTTACATTCAAAGTTTATCAACCATCACCAAACATTTTTTGTTGGTCATTTTTTGTTAAAATAAAAGGAAAATATTGGGTTGTCGAAAAAGTTTGGTGATGAAATTTATTAATATGACTATAAGATCTAATAACTCTGGTAAAATGAATTCAATTTTTCTATAGAAAAAATGTTTAATGATAATATAATTATCATTGGGATAATTCTTCATTAAATAAAAGCTATCGGTGATAATTTTTTATAGAAAAATTATGCAAAATTTTTCTGTGAAGAACTAACTTTTTATATAAAAATTATAATTGGTGATAATTTTTTATATAAAAATTATCATTGGATATAATTTTTCATATAAAAATTATTATTGGATATAATTTTTCATATAAAAATTATCATTAATGATAATTTTTCATAGAAAAATAATCATTGATGATAATTTTTTATAGCAAAAAATATAAGTTAAAGAAAAAATATTATTGGTGATAATTTCCTAATAGAAAAATTATGGTTTGTGATAATTTTTCATAGAAAAATTATCCTTGGGGATCACTATTGATAGAAAAATTGTTATTGTTGATAATTTTTATAGAAATGTTATCATTGGTGATAATTTTTCAAGGAAAAAATGTCATTTGTTATAATTTTTCATAGAAAAATTATCAATGGTGTTTTGATAGAAAAATTTTTACGTGATATTTGTTTCTAGAAAAATTTTCATGTGTGATAATTTTTGATAGACAAATTTTCATGTGTGATAACTTTTTATAAAAAAATATCACTGGTGATAATTTTTCATAGTAAAATTATCATTGGTTATAACTAATTGGTGATAATTTTTTATAAAAAAATTTAATTTGTGATAATATTCCATAGAAAAATCATTATTGGCGATAATTTTTCATAGAAAAATTATTATTGGTGATCATTTTTCATAGAAAAATCATTACTAATGATAATTTTTCCTAGAAAATTTATCATCAGTGATAATTTCTCATTGAAAAATTATCATTATTGATAATTTTTCATAGAAAAATCATCATTGGTGATAATTTTTCATAGAAGAATTATTATTGGTGATAATTTTTCATTGAAAAATTATCATTGGTTATAATTTTTCATAGAAAAATTATCATTGGTGATAATTTTTACTAGAAAATATCATATTCTATAGAAAAATTTTCATTGGTGATTTAATAACTTTTTACAGAAAAATGATCATTGGTGATAGTTTTTTACTAGAAAATTATCATTGGTGATAATTTTTATAGAAAAACTATTATTGGTGATAATTTTTTTATAGAGAAATTTTTTAATATAAATATTATCATTAGTGATATTATTTCATAGAACAATTTTCGTTCGTTTAAAATATTTTTCTACACCCAATATTACTCTTAATATATAAAACCCAGTGTCTGGTCTGTCTATAGGAAGGCAAAGGTGCTTTTTTTTTTGCTTAAACTGAAAGGCAGCAGCTAGTGCTGCTGATTTTATTGTTGAAAACAGCTTCTTCTCAATTTAGTCAAGAAAATAAAGAAAATAGCATTAATGTAAAAATAATATGCCACTTGGCAGGTTATGTTTTGAATTTAAATGGCAGTGATTTGTTAAGGAAAAACCTCAGTTATAAAACAAATATCAAAAAAATCAAACCAAAAGGATAAAAACAAAAAAATAGAAAGATTTCATGAAAAATGGCTTCAAATTTTTGGTTTAATAAAAACATTTCATAAAAATTTTTTCCAACAAGGCACATCTTTTTTACTATATAAATTATCTTTATCTAGTTCTGTTTAAATTGTTATCATAAAACTTTTTTTTTAAATCTCTAAAGAAATTTTGAGCTAAAATACACAAAATTAGTTCTGTTATATTATTTAGAGATTAAAGCAACAGCAGCCACATCCAACAACAGTTGCAACATCTACAGCTTCTTCCACCAGCCGACACCAGACATTCACCATTAATCCCAAATTCCTTCAACAGAGTTTGTTTTTATTTTCTCTCTAAATCCTTTATGTTTTGTTACTATTTTAATATACAAATCATAGAAAAAACATTTGAAACTTTTTTATTATTAACATATTTTTATACTTATATTCAATGTTGCTTTAGTGGGTTTTTTCATGGATATTTAAGCTTAAAATGTGTATAAATAGAAAAAATCTGGAAACAATAGCAAAATGTGAAAAAAGAACTTAGATTTGGAGAAAAAAGGGAGTAAAGAAAATGGAACTGAACTAATTCTGAATCACTAAAATTCATTATCATGCATGAGCTGTGTTTTGCGACAGGATATAAATAAATGTATGTAGATTGTTTGTTATTGCTAAAATGTACAGTAGTTTGACGGGAACAAAAATGTTGGCTTAGTTGCAATATTGTTTCATCGTACCTAATATGATGAAACATTATAGCAAGTATGTAGGATATAAGACTGTCTCGCGATAATGTGGGAATTTTTTTTTTCAATTGAGTTTTTTTTTCTTTTGGTCAGAATATTTTTGCAATCGGATAACGTTTACCCTTGACGATGGAGTTTGAACCTCTAAGTTTAATTTTATTTCAATGTATTTTTATTTGTTGCAAACTTGTACATTTTTCTCAGGTAGGTCTCGAAACTCATTTCTGATCGGTTTATAAAAATATACAAATTGAAGAAAAGAAAAAAAAGTTAGGTTAGATCTTTTGAACAGTGTTGCCATAACTACGATTTGAATTAGCCGATTTTGGCTGTAATATTTTGGTTATAATTTGAGTAGATGCTTCTTTAACTTTAATTGTGTTTAACTTAAATAAAGTTTCTGATGAATATTATTTCCGAGTCTATCTAAATGTGTGTTGAATTTTTTTTCAAAATTGAATAAAATTGATTAAAAATGCTTTAAATTACTTGTTTACACCAACACAGGGGTCTAAGATTACCCATTTTTTTTGTAAAAATTCTTCATAGAAAAAATAACATTGGTGATATTTTTTCACAAAAAAAACAAGTAAGAAAGCGCTATAGTCGGTCAAGCCGACCGATACGATACCCTTCACCACTAAGGTCAAAGGTGTTATTTTTCCTGTATAAAGACAAATATTTGCTAAATTTTGCCATCATACAAACATTTCCTCAAAACGTATATATTCAACCTGTTGCCGTCATTTGGACTTATATGAGAGCTAGGGTCAAATCTGGACCGATTATCTCGAAATTTGGCTAGAAAAAAACTCAAAATTTTCATTATCTTTAGATTTACGAGCGCTTTAGTGATTTTTTGTCTCATTTAGTGCGTTTTTGAAGAAGAGTTTGTATGGGAGCTATGGTCAAATATGGACCGATTTCAACGAAATTTGGTACAGTGATTTAAGTTTACATAAGCAGTATCTGTTTTAAATTTCATGAAAAAATATTGATATTTGTGGCCAATATAACAATTCCGGGAAGTGGGACCTATGGGAGGTACCATAAATAATTGACCGATTTTGACCAATTTCAGTAGCCATGGTCCAATTATGAAAAAAATTATCTGTGCCAAATTTCATCAAATTATCTTTAGAATTGCGACCTGTAGTTTGATTACAAGGTTTACATGGGGGTCCAGCCAGACGGACGGACGGACGGACATCGCTAAATCGACTCAGAAAGTGATTCTAAGCCTATTGGTATACTAAAAGGTGGGTCTAAGACAAATATTTCTATGCGTTGCAAACATCAGCACAAACTTATAATACCCTTTCCACCTATGGTGGTGAAGGGTATAATTGTCATTGATGATAATTTTTCATAGAAAATTATCGTTGGTGGTTATTTTTTAAAGAAAAATTATCATTGTTTATAATTTTTCATAGAAAGATTATCTTAAGTCATAATTTTTCATAGAAAACTTATCATTGGTGATAAGTTTTCGTAGAAAAATTATCATTGATGATAATTTTTAATAGAAAAATTAACATTGGTGATCATTTTTCATAAAAAAAAATTATCACTGGAGATAATTTTTCATAGAAAATATCATTAGTGATAACTTTTCATCGAAAAATTATCATTAGTGATAATTTTGGATAAAAAAAACTATCATTGGTGGCAATTTTTCATAGAAAACGTATCATTGGTGATCATTTTTCTATTTGGTATTTGGTAGTATTTTTTATAGAAAAATTATCACTGGTGATAATTTTTCATAGAAAAATAACATTGGTGATAATTTTCCATAGAAAGATTATCATTGGTGATAATTTTTCATAGAATGACATTTATTGGTGATAATTTTTCATAGAAAAATTATCATTGGTGATAAGTTTTCGTAGAAAAATTATCATTGATGATAATTTTAAATAAAAAAATGATCATTGATGATAATTTTGAATAGAAAAGTTAACATTACTGATCATTTTTCCTTAAAAAAAAATTATCACTGGTGATAATTTTTCATAGAAAATATCATTAGTGATAACTTTTCATAGAAAAATTTTAATTAGTGATAATTTCGCATAGACAAATTATCATTGGTGGTAATTTTTCATAGTAAAATTATCATTGGTGATAATTTTTCATAGAAAAATTATCACTGGTGGTTTTTTTATAGACAAATTATCACTGGTGATAATTTTTCATAGAAAAAATATCATTGGTGATAATTTTTCATAGAAAAATTATCATTGGTGATAAAAATTAGATTTTAGAGGAATTCGTCGAATTCAAATCGCTGGTACGGCAAAAAAGTTTAAGATATCGACCTCAACTTTTTTGAGTTTTATTTTCGCATTTGTTTGCTTTAACGAAATGTCAATCAACAACAACATTAAAATATACATAGAAGTCCTAAAATAGTATATCAAGGGTTATTTTGCAATTATACATTCTAAAGTAAAATTTTGGGAATTTTCTTGGGGAAAGTGAAATAACTCTAAAACAATTCTATGGATTTTTATATTTTATGTTCTTGGAAAAAGCTACTTTAGTTCTATTTTAGATTCTATTATCTTTTCTAGTGAATATAAATCTTTATTAGTAAAATTCGGCTAAAATGAATGATACTCCATTTTTTCACATACTAAAGGCTCTTGCGTTAAAGTCGGCACTGGTTCTCGTGGTCCTAGTTGCACCAAATTTTTTGTTCAGTTTTTTTGTCATATAAAAAAATATTGCCTTAAAGTATAGACCTTAAAGTGTCCACCCAACTTAAGAATGTATGATTCTTAAAATCATGTAATTCTGTTTGAACAATAATTCCTGCTTTATTTCGATATTTTTAAAACCCTATAATACGCATTTATTATATTTTGGCTACAGTTTTAGGGTTTCGTTCAGTGTAGAATTAGGGGTACTCCTAGGGCCTAACAAACCATATTAACATACTTTTATAAGTTATTGCCTTACTAATTTTTTTTCTTAAAAAATAATAAAATTGTCGGGATGTAAATATTATTCAAAAGGAAAAATTATTCGCATTTGATCCCAGTTTTTTACATTTATTTATCAATGTAATAGACAATTTATTCATAAAAGCCAAAAAGTGTTTGTCGGGTCAACAAAAGTGTGTCTGTGGGAACTACCAATAAGTAATAATGTGAGTTTTTCGATCTGTCTAAAAGTAGGGATACTCTTCCTAAAGATGATGGCCTATCCAACCATCGAAACGCATCGAGGAATTGGTGGTCCCATAAACATTTTTTGGCTTTTATCAATAAATGATCTATCAAATTAATAAATGTATGTAATAGACTGGAATCTAGAGCAAATAATTTATCTTTTTGATTTTTTTTCTTTGATCCAAAAACTATTAACGATAATTAGAATAAATTGGAATTCTAGTGCAGAAGCTTTCGCTAAACTTTTTGAGATCCTAATCATTTAATTTACATCCAAATTTTGTCACGAATTTTTAAAGGCCAAACCACTGTGCAATATTTAAAATTAGTGTAAGTTTTTTCATCTCCAAATGTGGCTATGCAAAGTTCCCATGTTTGTAGTTCTAATAGCCTAAAATTCCAGTAGTGTTAATACTGGAGGTAAGAGAAAAGAACTATAAAATATACTACTACTACATATGTTAGATATAAAAGTATACAATTTTATAATAAAGCATCTGGGGACATGCAACCAAAAATCATAAACTATAACAGGGGTAAGCAACACAGTAGAGACATACACATACATATATATAGTATAGCAAACTAAATTTAAAATGTTGCAAAAAATAAAGTATATAAATATATAAATTAAAACAAAACAAAAGCAAGTAAGAAAGTGCTATAGCCGGTCAAGCCCGACAATACGATACCCTTCACCACTAAGGTCAAAGGTGTTCTTTTTCCTGCATAAAGACAAATATTTGCTAAATTTTGCCATCATACAAACATATTCTCAAAACTTATAAATTTAAGATGTTTCCGCCATTTGACTTATATGAGAGCTAGGGTCAAATATTGACCGGTTATCTCGAAACTTAGCAAATTGATTACAGATGTCACAAAAGTTATGTATGCAAAAACTAAACTTAAGATTGTCATTATCTTCGGATTTACGAGCGTTTTAGTGAATTTTGTCTCACTAAGTGCGTTTTCAGAAAAGAGTTTGTATGGGAGCTATGGTCAAATGTGGACCGGTTTCAACGAAATTTAGTACAGTGATTTGAGTTTACATAAGCAGTATTTGTTTTAACTTTTATTAAAAAATATTGATTTTTGTGGCCATTATATCAATTCCGGGAAGTGGGACCTATGGG
The DNA here is from genome assembly GCA_933228675.1 of Stomorhina lunata. Classification (NCBI taxonomy): domain Eukaryota; kingdom Metazoa; phylum Arthropoda; class Insecta; order Diptera; family Rhiniidae; genus Stomorhina; species Stomorhina lunata. The sequence goes on along the minus strand of OW121741.1, from coordinate 137,116,113 downwards.
AGGTACCAGAAACAATGAACCGATTTTGACCAATTTCAATAGCCATGGTCCCATTATCAAAAAAATGATCTGTGGCAAATTTCATGAAATTATCTTTAGAATTGCGACCTGTAGTTTGATTACAAGGTTTACATGGGTGTCCAGTCAGCCAGCCAGCCAGACGGACGGACATCGCTAAATCGACTCAGAAAGTGATTCTAAGCCTATTGGTATACTAAAAGGTGGGTCTAAGACAAATATCTCAATGCGTTACATACATCAGCACAAACTTATAATACCCTTTCCACCTATGGTGGTGAAGGGTATAAAAATCACCTTAAAAAAATATACATATTTGCAACAATTCATATGAAATGTATACAATACATAAATAAACTGACAAATCCTTATATGTTTCTAAGTGTATGTAACTCACATAAACTCCTTGTTATACACAGCAGCTCCTAGTGAGTTCTACTAAATTATAAAATGACTGTTGCTATTTCTCTGTTGCCTTGTGGCAAACAAAGTTTAAAAGACACAAAATCCACAAATCTCAAATAAAAAATGTTACCTTGTCGTAGTTTTTATACTTTTTGTTTTCTGTAACTCTATAATGCATAAAGTTTATAGCTTTAACTAAAACAAAAACCCAAAATCTACAGAAGAAGAAGAAAAACTCTTTCTGTTAAAGGTAAAAAGGAAAAAACAAAAACGAGCGACAACAATGAAAATAAAATTCTTGCCACAACTATAAAATATATAAGAGTTGAGCAAAAATAACATAAATATAACGAAAATGAAAAAAAATAAACCAACGAAATAGTTTTGTTGGTTTTATAAGATTTCTTCTGTGTAACAAAAATTGCAAGGATTTATTTAAAAATTAAACTACAAAGTGGTTGTTAAAGGGATTTAAACAAAACAATATACTTTTTTCTTTTAAACATACAATCGCAACTGTAAATATACATACATACATACCCTCGTATATAGAAAATTAACTGAAAAAACAGTTAAAAATTTTTTATTTATAAATACAAAATTACTGTGTGTTGAAGAAGAGAAACATCAAAATGTCACTAAAAACACTTGTGAAAAATAAACGCAACATACACATACATATAAAAGAAAAACATGTCAACTCATTTAAAAATCCTTTTTTTCCAAATGTTGACAACCGACAAAATTTGACTTTTTTTGTGGCCTTTTTTGTGTGTGTAGATTGTCCAGAGTAGCAGCTTTAAATCGTTAAATCCCTGATACTAAAGTAGATGGGATTTAAAATACTGGAATAAAACATCCGTAGAGATTTACTAGTCAAATTGTTTTTAGTCATCTTTGTTGTGTCCTGTTTAAGGATTTTTTCCAAATTTTAATCTTTGTAGAGATATTTGAGGCTTTAGTTTTAAAATTTTTGGAAAAAATGTAAAACAATGTTTTATTTTTAAGCAAAAACCTGCAGTTTTTTTTGTGTAAAATTAATAATTCAAATTGTTGCCTAATTAGTTTTGTGTTCTTTTCTCATTACAGAAAAAGTATTGCTGTTCTACCCACACTCTGGAAGTTATGGTAATTATTTTAAGATATACAAAATTTTGAAAATTAATTCAATTAAGTGAAATTATCCAAAAAAGCTTTTTGAAAATTTGTTATATTGTAGTAAAGGAGGTACGGGTAATGTGGTACACAATTTTTTTGACTTTTTCAATTGAATTAATCAAATATTACTATAAACAAATTTTGAGCAAAATTTTATTGAATTTTTTAAAAAAACTTTACTAAAGACAAATTTTGATCATAATTTTGTTAAAGACAAATTTTGATCGAAGTTCTACTAAAGACAAATTTTGATGGAAAATTTTACTAAAGACAAATTTTGATGAAAATTTTACTAAAGACAAATTTTAATCAAAATTTTACTAAAGACAAATTTTCATCAAAATTTTACTAAAGACAAATTTTGATCAAAATTTTGCTAAAGACAAATTTCGATCAAAATTTAACTAAAGAAAAATTTTGATCAAAATTTTACTAAAGAAAAATTTTGATCAAAATTTTACTAAAGAAAAATTTTGATCAAAATTTTACTAAAGAAAAATTTTGATCAAAATTATACTAAAGACAAATTTTGATCAAAATCATACTAAAAACAAATTTTGATCAAAAGTTTACTAAAGACAAATTTTGATCAAAATTTTACTAAAGACAAATTTTGATCAAAATTTTACTAAAGACAAATTTTGATCAAAATTTTACTAAAAACAAATTTTGATCAAAATTTTACTAAAGACAAATTTTGATCAAAATTTTACTAAAGACAAATTTTGATCAAAATATTACTAAAGACAAATTTTGATAAAAATTATACTAAAGACAATTTTTGATAAAAATTTTACTAAAGACAAATTTTGATCAATATTTTACTAAAGAAAAATTTTGATCAAAATTTTACTAAAGAAAAATTTTGATCAAAATTTTACTAAAGAAAAATTTTGATCAAAATTTAACTAAAGAAAAATTTTGATCAAAATTTACTAAAGAACAATTTTAAACAAAATTTTGCTAAAGTATAATTTTAATCAAAATTTTACTTAAGTCAAATTTTAATCAAAATTTTGCTAAAGAAAAATTTTGATCAAAATTTAGCTAAAGAAAAATTTTGATCAAAATTTTACTAAAGAAAAATTTTGATCAAAATTTTACTAAAGAAAAATTTTGATCAAAATTTTACTAAAGAAAAATTTTGATCAAAATTTTACTAAAGAAAAATTTTGATCAAAATTTTACTAAAGAAAAATTTTGATCAAAATTTTACTAAAGAAAAATTTTGATCAAAATTTTACTAAAGAAAAATTTTGATCAAAATTTTACTAAAGAAAAATTTTGATCAAAATTTTACTAAAAAAAAATTTTGATCAAAATTTTACTAAAGAAAAATTTTGATCAAAATTTTACTAAAGAAAAATTTTGATCAAAATTTTACTTAAGACAAATTTTGATTAAAATTTTACTAAAGACAAATTCTGATCAAAATTATATTAAAGACTAATTTTGATCAAAATTTTATGTAAGACAAATTTTCAACAAAATTTTACTAAAGACAAATTTTCAACAAAATTTTACTAAAGACAAATTTTTAACAAAATTTTACTTAAGACAATTTTGTTCAAAATTTTACTAAAGAAAAATTTTGATCAAAATTTTACTAAAGAAAACTTTTGATCAAAATTTTACTAAAGAAAAATTTTGATCAAAATTTTACTAAAGAAAAATTTTGATCAAAATTTTACTAAAGAAAAATTTTGATCAAAATTTTACTAAAGAAAAATTTTGATCAAAATTTTACTAAAGAAAAATTTTGATCAAAATTTTACTAAAGAAAAATTTTGATCAAAATTTTACTAAAGAAAAATTTTGATCAAAATTTTACTAAAGAAAAATTTTGATCAAAATTTTACTAAAGAAAAATTTTGATCAAAATTTTACTAAAGAAAAATTTTGATCAAAATTTTACTAAAGAAAAATTTTGATCAAAATTTTACTAAAGAAAAATTTTGATCAAAATTTTACTAAAGAAAAATTTTGATCAAAATTTTACTAAAGAAAAATTTTGATCAAAATTTTACTAAAGAAAAATTTTGATCAAAATTTTACTAAAAAAAAATTTTGATCAAAATTTTACTAAACAAAAATTTTGATCAAAATTTTACTAAAGAAAAATTTTGATCAAAATTTTACTAAAGAAAAATTTTGATCAAAATTTTACTAAAGAAAAATTTTGATCAAAATTTTACTAAAGAAAAATTTTGATCAAAATTTTACTAAAGAAAAATTGTGATCAAAATTTTACTAAAGAAAAATTTTGATCAAAATTTTACTAAAGAAAAATTTTGATCAAAATTTTACTAAAGAAAAATTTTGATCAAAATTTTACTAAAGAAAAATTTTGATCAAAATTTTACTAAAGAAAAATTTTGATCAAAATTTTACTAAAGAAAAATTTTGATCAAAATTTTACTAAAGAAAAATTTTGATCAAAATTTTACTAAAGGAAAATTTTGATCAAAATTTTACTAAAGAAATATTTTGATCAAAATTTTACTAAAGACAAATTTTTTTCAAATTTTAGTTTAAAACAAATTTTTAACAAAATTTTACTAAAAACAAATTTTGATCAAAATTTTGTTAAAGACAAATTTTGACCAAAATTTGTCTTTAATAGGCAACTTTTTTATAGAAAAGATGCCTCTGATATAGATTCAAAGACCAAAATTCTTGGAACGAAAATAACGATTTTTTGATCTCATCATTCCAATTTCGATTTAATTTTATGCATTTTTTTACGTAAGTTCATTTCTATATGCCTATAACATAGTATAGAATATATGTAGTACATTTTTCAGATAAGAATATCTAGAGAATATATTTCGCGAAACTTTCTGTCGTATACATTTTATAGAAAAAATGTATATCACAAATTTTTACTATCCAGAAGTCTTAAAATCCAAAAATTTTAAATTGTTTTATAAAAATTTATTTAGTTATTAAAATTTTTTTAAGAAATTAAAATATTATATCCATAAGTAAAAGTCTAAATTATTTATTAGTTTTTTTTTTTTAATTCATTTAAATTACTTTTAGTTTTTATTCACTTAAAACTTAAAACTCACACATATTTTCAAATTTTTAATAAAATATTTTATCTTTGGCTTTTAAGAGGGGGAGGGGGAACCTCAAAAGAACCAAAAACTTTCTTCAATTCAATTAAAGCAACTTTTATACATGATTGCTCTGCACTTACAAGTCATCTCATCTTCTAAGTAAAGAGAAGGAAAGTAAGTTTTGTTTTTGTTGTACGAGTGAGTATATTCGTTTCTGATCAAAAGGGCTTTTGAGACTTTTTAAAGTTTATTTATTTTGTATTTTATTTTATATCATTTATTTATTTTTTGTATCTCATGTTGTATTTTCAAATGCAATATAAATCATTTTAAATTAAATTTTATTCACTTCCTTACATTTGGCTTAAAGGGAAGTCGAACAGACAGAAATACTTACTCACACATAAATATATGTATATATATAGAGATAAATATGTGTAAGTGGTAGTGGTTTCTCCTTTTGTTTTTCAGAAATTCAAGGCAAGTCACCTACCTTTAGAGTTTCTATGTGGGTATGGATGTGTAGAGTAGATACACTCAAAAAATTTTAGTAGTTACTGTTCTTTGAAAATTTGAAGTATTGAAAAATCTGTTAATTTGAAAGATTTGTTTACAAAAAATTAAACTTTCTTTATTGCTTCACATTCTTATTTCGGTAGAATAAAACAAAGTTTTTTATAGTAAAAACTATAATTTATTTAAAGAACGTTTTGAGTGCTTATATATGAGTATGTTCAAGTAAAAGAAATTTTATTTTTATACATTTATTTTTTTGCTCAAAGCAACCAAGAACTTTACTTTTCTTGCCAGCATGTAACAATGTCTTACAAAAATGCACACTACACTAAAGAATAATACAGGAACAATTTTTACAATTTTTTGGCTTTAACCATAAAATATTGAACCAAGTAAAATCGACAAATTGAGGATTTTTAAATGTTTCTATAACAATTTTTACATTGAAAACACCATATCACAAAAATCGATATAAAAATTAAAAATTTCTGGTGTTTTTGTTCTTAGGAGACTATTACCAAAGAAAGCCAGTCCATTCCACCAGGAGCCAAAGCCTTTTTATAATTTTCGTAAATATCACGATCGTTAATGAAAAATCATTCAGTTGAGATTTAATTGTTAACTAATATTTTTCTACAGAAAAATATTATTCTCTGGAAAATTTTTCGATAAAATTATTTGCTATAGAAAAATTTTTGATAAAAACAAATTTTTATAGAAAAATTAAAAAAAAAAATTAGAAAAATTTTTATTGAAAAATTTGCTATAAAAATATTTTCTATAGAACATTTTGCAACAAAAATACTTCCCTGTGAAAATATTCGATAAAAATATTTTACTATAAAAATATTCTTCAATACAAAAATTTTCGATTTTTAATAAAAAACATTTTTCATAGTAAAATTTTTGAAAAAAAAAAAAAATGCAATAGAAAAATTTTTAATAAAAAAAAATTTCTTAAGAAATATTTTTGATAACATTTTTTTTTCAAAAATTTTTTACAAAAACATTTTCTATAAAAAAATTGTTGAGAAAAAATTGTCTATGAAAAAATTTTTGATAAAAAAATGATCCCAAAAAAATAATAATAATAATAATGAAATGATTATCGAGATGAAAATATTATTCCAAGAGAAAAATTATTCGCACTTGATCCCAGTGTATAAGATTTATTTATTAATATAATAGACAATTTACTGATAAAAACCAAAAAATATTTTACACTTCTCGATGGTTGGCTACTTTTAGACAGATCGAAAACTTCGCATTACTATCTATTTTACAAACACATTCATTACGAATTTTGTTTGTAAACCAAAAGTAAAAGCTCAGATTATCAATAAACAAAAGCAAACACAAACATTTTTCAGTTTTATCTTTAATTTTTTAATAAAAAAAATTCTAGATGAAAATTATTGATAAAGAAAAATTTTTTATAGAAAAAATTTTGATACAAAAATTTTCTATAGAAAAATTTTTGATAGACAAATTTTCTATAGGAAAATGTTTGATAAGAAATTTTCTATAGAAAAATTTTTGATAAAAGAATTTTCTGTAGAAAAATTTTTGATAAAAAACTATATAGAAAAATTTTGAAAAAAAAAACTTTCTATAGAAAAATTTTCGATAAAAAAATTTTTAATAAAAATATTTTCGATACAAAAATTTTTGATAAACAAATATTCTATAGAAAAAAATTTTGATACACAAATTTTCTATAGAAAAATTTTTGATAAACAAATTTTCAATATAAAATTTTTGATAAAAATATTTTTTATACAAAAATTTTTGATAAAAAAATTTTCTAAAGGAAAATTTTTGATAAAAAAAAAACTTCTATAGAAAAATTTTTGATAAAAAAATTTTTATATAGAAAAATTTTTAATAAAAAATTTTCTATAGAAAAAATTTTGATACAAAATTTTCTAGAGAAAAATTTTGGATAAATAAATTTTCTAGAGAAAAATTTTTGATAAAAAAATTCTATAGAAAAATTTTTGATAAAAAAATTTCTATACAAAATTTTTAATAAAAAAAAATTCTATAGAAAAATTTTTAACAAAACAATTTTCTATAGAAACATTTTTGATAAAAAAATTTGTGTAGAAAAATATTCTATAGGAAAAAATAATTAACCATAGAAGACCAAGTTGAGCCTACGAAATGGGAGAATATGAACACAAGATCCAAGTGCATGGAATTCTAAAATATGCCCGACCTTTGAACTTAGCAGGTTCTAAATATAGGCCATTAAAGCAAGTAAGTAAGATATAACATCTGTACATCGATTTCTTGTAAAATTTAAAAAAAGTAAAGTTTTGAGTTAATTCTCTTTAGAGGAATTAAAGTTAAGAAACTCAAGATAATGCTGTGAATGCAAAATTCATGAAAAGTTTTAAGAAAGACCCATATATGTAGTAGTTATCAGAACAGGAAAACCGTCAGTCTACTTAAAGACATTGTTAAAGAAAAACACAAGTAATGGCTTATGAAAACTTTATTTTATTCCGATTTTCTTAAGGGAAATTTTTTTCTATTTATACATATAAAATGTTTTACATGCTTTTTGTTATTACAGCAAAAATAACAGAAGAACTTGCAGCTGTAGCAGTAGCAGCAGCAGCTGTATAAGTAAGAATGCCTGTAACAACAAGAAAACTTACTAGAACAATGTAAGTGACTTAAGTTGTCTGTCTAGTATTTTGGCTTAACAGAAGCAAAAGCAACAGCAACAGCCAACTTCATAACAAAATATTCAAAGTATACAGACAGGTATTGTATCAGCTCAAATATGTTTATACAATTTATATATATGTGTATATTTACATATATATCTATAAACTTTTATATGTCCTTAGCTATGCATGCATGTATTGCATAGCCTTGTCAGTTTTCACCTTACACATACTCACTCATACTTGCTCGATGCATTATTTCCCTTAGGGGATTTTGCTAAAGGAATATTAAATAAGTAAATGCTTTCGTATACAGTTGCATGCAGGCTTTAAACAACCTGCAACTTGTCATTGCAACATGAATTTAAAGTTATTTTATTTTTAGATATTTACAATTCTTTAATATATTTATATATAATTCGAAATTTTCTTTAAGTATTTTTTTTTGTTATTAATAACTATTGATTATATTTATAATTAAATTTAGTAGATGGTATATGACAAGTCTCATTGTTAAGGTAAATTATTTTAGGTCAAATGTTAATTGCATTAAAATTTTAGCTAATATTTAGGGCTTGATTAAATTTATTTAAATTATTAATAATTAAAATTATACAGGTTGGAAAATCCAATATCTTTAACAGAAAAATAGGGCAAAGTTATTTGTAAGATAAAATATCTGGGCTTATTGATATGTATGTGACAAATGGTATAGAAGGCATATCGTCGGCTTAATATACAAACCTGATAAGTCCACTTTTTAAGTAAATTGAGATTTTGAAAACATGCGGTAGAGAAATTTACGTCCAGTCGACCAGCATGTTAGTTTTGCCCAATACACTATTACTTAAATTTAATCCATAGTAAGACGTTGCAAATAGAGAACAGATCTCCTTTCTAATTATGATGAACTTCTTTCTGTTTATTCTTTGTTTTTCTTTAATGTATCATTCTGTATTTGGCAAGAAATATTCGCCATACTCTTAGCTACATTTTTGCCGAACATAGTTAAGCAATATTTTTGAGTGCTGATTAGCTATTTGATGAAAACTGGTGATACGTTTTTTAGGCTTCATGCTAATATTTTGAAACTTTGGACGCCCATAAAAATAAAACGGTAACTAAATTTTCAGGATTTTACCACAATTTGATAGTAGAATAGGACTCATATAGTCACGACCTTGCATAGTTTTCTAAAAGCCTTACTATTCTTTGATTTGCAATATAATCAAAACATTAAAACTGTGATGATACATTTTAAAAATTGCTGGGCCCTATTTTACCAAACTACAATTCTACAAGTTTACAAGTTACAACTACAAGTGTAATTCTTACAAGTGCTGTTCAATTGTGTTTCATTAAAATTTTCATAACAATTGTAGCTTTTTGGACTTGTCGACTACAAATTCTACAATTACAATTTCTAAAATTACAATTATAATAAAATAAAATATTATGATAAATATATGGAGTCAAATAAAAAATACGATTTTTGTGAAATTTTATATATATGTACATTCTCCTAGCCTAGAAAATTTTTACACTTCTTCAAAATTTTTAATTTAGCTTTGGTTCAAATTTTATGGCAGTTCAAAGTTCGTTTTTTTCAATATTTTTTCAGAAACATACCCACTTTATATGCCTATAACTTTTGATACGGTTATCAGATTTTTATAAGACTAGGCTCATATTTTAGCATATGCCCTGTTGTCTTATGCTCTTTTAATTAAAAAGTTAAGAAAAAGTTTTTTGTTTTCCGATCCACCATGAACCCATTTGTTGGTTTTCGTATTTTGTTGTCTATGCTATTACTCACATTTGAGAGAATGATAAAGAAAATGGAAGATATGTTCCTTGAGTCAAGGACATCATTGATCTCACTTGTTCTGCATACGCTTCATCACTATAGGTGGAAAGGGTATTATAAGTTTGGGCTGATATATATAACGCATAGAAACTTTGGGCTTAGTTAGACCACCTTTTAGTATAACAACGGATTTAGAATTACTTCCTGAGTCGATTAAACGATGTCCGTCCGTCCATCTAGCTGGACGGCTGGCTGAACCCCCATGTAAACCTTGTAATCAAAGTACATTTCGCAATTCTCAAGATAATTTGATTAAATATGGCACAAACAATTATTTTGGTAGTGTGCTATTAAAATTCGTCAAAGTAAACTAAATTCGTCAAGGTACACTAAGTAATGGACTATTGTTAATCGAAACATATTTAAAAATAAATAAAATAAATAAATGGTAATTAATATTGATTTGATTTTGTGCTAATTTTAACTAATTTTTATTAAAAAAATAGTTAAAAACCAAAATTGAATTCAATTTATCATTCACTTGTAACTTGTAAAATTTTTTTAAGAGTCTCCGTCGACCCTATGCTTTTTTTCTACAATTCTACAAGTGTACAAGTACAAAGATTAGTGAAAAAACCACTTGTAGAAGTTCGACATGTAAACTTGTGAATTGTCAAAATCACTTGTAGCTACAAACTTGTAATTGTATTTTAATGAAACACAATTATTTACAAGTTCACAATTTTTAGGCAAAAGCACTTGTAATTGTAAGCTTGTAGCTTGCGTATGATGAATAAATAATGTTTGAAATATATTCATATAAATCATACGCACCGTAGCACAATGATTTGTTTCACAAAAAAGTGTTAAGACAATAAAAATATTTTTTGACAATAAATTTAAGAGCACTTCCTTAAAAGTTTTAATATTTTTTGTTATTATTCATAAATTCTATTTTTAAGAAAATGCATTCAAATATTTTCTTAGTACTTGGTTTGACCTTAAAATTTGTAACCCAAGGAATTTTTGTTCATAGTTTCTAAGCTATATTTTCATGAGACTAAAGACAATAGCAAACTAAACAAGAGCCAAGGTCAATGTGGACATGTACATATAAATTAAATACATACATGTGTATATGTATATTTAATCTAAACACAAATATTTAGATAAAATTTAAGACTTTAAAGAATTTAAAATTAATATTAAGAAAAATTCAAGAATTTTGTAAAATAAACTTGTCTGTCTTTTGTATACATTCTAGTTTCCATATATTACAAAATTTGAATTTTTAAAATCATTTATTACAAAATAAGTCAGTCACTCTTTTTATATGCGTAATATCTCACGCTAGTAATAAAAGCCATATTTCATATAAAACCTTAAATTTATTTACTCTAGCATTCCATTATTTATCAAATATTACAAAAAAAGAAAAGGTTTTCATACCAGAAAATTACATTTTCAAAGTAAAGGAAGGCATCCAAAAATGTTGATAAATTTTAAAATAAAACCGAGACCTTGAAAAAAAATTAAAAAATGGTGAAAATATTTTCTTCGTTTCACTGGGTATACAAAAAAAGACAATTTATATTTTGCCCCAATACCCTTCATAATAATAAATAGGAATATTTTAAGTTGATCATAACCTTTGTAATAATCGTCTCATATTTCGCGCTATTTTTAAAACGTTTCTGCTTTTTTTGATATAAAATGTTTCTTACAGAAAAATTTCGATATAAAACTTTTCTTATAGAAAAATTTCGGCATAAATTTTTTTATAGAAAACTTTCTTAAAGAAAAGTTTTGATTAAAATTTTTTTAAGAAGTATTCCGAATAAAATCTGTGGTTATATTAAGTTAAATGAATGTAAAATACTACAATAAAAAAATACTTTAAATTAGAAAAACTAATTAAATATTGTACAAATTGAAGTAGCATTAACATTTTCAAATGATTTTTTCTATATGTGAAATTTTTCCGTCATGACAGATCGGACTAGAAATATGTGGTTACTCTGAGCTGTATTTTAGGCTATATAAAAACAACTCCGTTATATAAATTTCTATGTTTATCGTACCTGACACCACAAATACTTGGCTTCTTTTGGCACAAGTTCGTCACTAGCAATTTCTTGGAAAATGGTTCGTTCAGTAAACGATATCCATTTGAATATTATTACTAAGGGTATTCACGATTCGAAAAAGCCGACTTTAAATCATTGACTGCTTACACTTTACACTTTAACCAAAAGTTACCAGCATTAATAAATATGACAAAAAACGAAACGAAATACATCTATTGAAGATGAACGATATTTGTGATGCTGGTGAAGTGGAAACTAGAAGATTACAAAAATATGACTTTTTTTGGTTGTAAAATGTGTTTGTTGTTGAAGCTTTCTTGCCTACAATAACAAAAATACTACAAACAAAATACATATTGTAAATGTTGCTGAAAGATACTTTCAGATGAGGTTTTTATTACAAATATTTTCCACTTTTCTTTATATAAACCAAAACCAAGGTTGTTGTTGTAGTTTCTGTTTAAGGTTTTCAATTTTCTTTGTTCTGGCTTTGATTATTGCTCCTAGGAAAAAAAAAAGTAAATGCAAAAAAGGAAAAAATCACAAAAATATTTAATACACGACAACAGCTTTTATGAACTCATGCCACAATATTTTATCCTCTATAACAAAATATTCATATTCATTGTTCGAAGGTTAAGTGATGACTTGAGATTGGAAAGGCAAAAAATAATAATAATAATAATAACTAACGTTTGACTGAACAAAGAAATATTATGTTTTGATTTTTTGCTTACTAAACTTTTGAAATACAAATTTTAAAACCCATATTTTATGCCTTTTATAACATATTTAAGGTTCTTTTTGGTTTATTTATAATGAAATGAGTTTGGTATCTTTCAAGGGACTAATGTAAGTCTCTCACTAACTTCAAGTAAATTCTCGATCCATTTATAATTACTTTTTCAAAGAAGTTTTCAATTTTTCTATAGAAAATTTTCGATATAAAATGTTTCTTATAGAAAAATGTTTGTATACATTCTTTCTTATAGAAAAATTTTGATATAAAATTTTTTGTATAGAACAATTTTGATATAAATTTTTTCTACAAAAAATTTTCGATATAAAATTTTTCTACAAAAAATTTCGATATAAATTTTTTCTATACAAAAATTTTGATATACATTTTTTCTATAGTAAAATTTCCATATAAATTTTTTTTTGTAGAAAAATTATGATGTAATAATTTTTTGTAGAAAAATTTCGATAAAATTTTTTGTATAGAAAAATTTCAATACAATTTTTTTTTATAGAAAAATTTCGATATAAATTTATTTTATAAAAAATATATTGATATAAATTTTTTCTATACAAAAATTTCGATATAAATTTTTTCTGTAAAAAAACATTCGATAAAAAATTTTTCTATACAAAAATTTCGATGTAAATTTTTTCTATAGAAAAATTGTAATATAAATTTTTTCTATACAAAAATTTCGATATAATTTTTTTCTATAGAAAAATTTTGATATAATTTTTTTCTATAGAAATTTTCGATATAAATTTTTTCTATAGAAAAATTTCGAAATAAATTCTTTCTGTAGATTTTTATACAAAAATTTTGATATAAAATTTTTTCTTTAGAAAAATTTCGATACAAATTTTTTCTATAAAAAAATTTCGATACAAATTTTTTCTATACAAAAATTTTGATATACATTTTTTCTATAGAAAAATTTCGATATAAATTTGTTCTATAGAAAAATTTCGATATAGATTTTTTTTATTGGAAAATTTTGATATAAATTTTTTCTATAGAAAAATTTCGCTATAAATATTTTCTGTAGAAAAATATCGATATAATTTTTTTTATAGAAAAATTTCGAAATCAATTTTTTCTATAGAAAAATATATAAATTTTTTCTATAGAAAAATTTCGATATACATTTTTTTTCTAGAAAAGTATCGATATACATTTTTTTTCTAGAAAAGTATCGATATAAATTTTTTCTATAGAAAAATTTCGATTTAAATTTTTTCAATAGAAAAATTTCGATATAAATTTTTTCTACAAAAAATTTCAATATTTACTTTTTTCTATAGAAAAATTTTGATAAATTTTTTTTCTACAGAAAAATTTCAACATTCACTTTTTTCTATAGAAAACTTTTGATATACATTTTTTCTATAGAAAAATTTTGATACAGATTTTTTCTATAGAAATGTATAATGTTTTTCTTAAGAAAGATTTCGGTTTATATTTTTTGTATAAGAAAATTTTGATATAATATTTTTGCTATAAAAAAATTTGTATACAACATTTTTTTATAGAAAATTTCGATATGAGTTTTTTCTATAAAAAAATTTCAATATACATTTTTTTCTGTAGAAAAATTTTGATATAAATTTTTACTATAGATAAATTTCGATATAAATTTTTTCTACAGAAAAATTTCGATATAAATTTTTCTATGGAAAATTTCAATACAAATGTTTTTTATAGAAAAATTTTGATATAAACTTATTTAAAGAAAAATTTCGATATAAATTTTCTCTATAAAAAAATTTCGACATAATATTTTTCTATTCAAATATTTCGATATAATTTTTTTATAGACAATTTTCGATATAAATATTAAAAAAAAATTTCGATGTAATTTTTTTCTGAAGAAAAATTTTGACATAAATTTTTTCTAAAGAAAAATTTCGATATAAATTTTTTTATAGAAAAATTTCGATATAAATTTTTTTTTATAGAAAAATTTCGATATAAATGTTTTCTAGAGAAAAATTTTGATATTTTATTTTAAATAAATTATTTTAAAGAAAACTTTCGATATAAATTTGTTCTATAGAAAAATTTCTGTATAAATTTTTTCTATAAAAAAATTTCGATATTACTTATTTCAATAAAAAAATTTCGTTATTAATTTTTTTTATAGAAAAATTTCGATATACATTTTCTCTAAAGAACAATTTCGATTTACATTTTTTATAAAAAAATTATCATAAAAAGTTTTTCTTCATAAAAATTTTGTTATAAATATTTTTTTATATACAAAAATTTTGATACAAATTTTCTTCTATAGAAAAATTTCGATATAAAATTTTTTCTATAGAAAAATTTTGATATACATTTTTTTCTATAGAAAAATTTTGATATAAAATTTTTTTTATAAAAAATTTTCAATATAAAATTTTTTCCATAGAAAAATTTTTATATAAATTTTATATAGAAAAATTTTGATTTACATTTTTTTATAGAAAATTTTTGATCAAAATTTTTTTGTGTACACAAATTTTAATAAAACTATTTTTTATAAAAAAAAAATTTTTGATATACCTAAAATTTTTTCTATTGAAAAATTTCGATATTAAATTTTTTCTGTTTTTTGGATACAAAATTTTTCTTATAGAAAAATGTCAATAACAAATTTTTTTTACAGAAAAATTTCGATATAAAACTTTTCTTATAAAAAAATTTCCAGGTAAAATTTTTTGTATATAAACATTTCGATAAAAAATGTTTCCTATGAAAAAATTCGTTATAATATATTTTTTAAAGAAAAATTTTAGGTTGAAATTTTGCTTTAACAAAAATTTAATATTAAAATTTTTTCTATATGAAAAAATTTGAATATGAAATTTTTCTTATAAAAAAATTTCGATATAAAATGTTGCTTATAAAATAATTTTGTCATTAAAATTTCGTTAATTTTTTTATTTTCGTTGAAAAGTGTAAAAAGAATAATTTTCGTTAAGAACGAAAATTTTTCTGTAGAAAAAAAAATTTCTATAGAAATATTTTCCTCAAAAATTTTTTCACCGATAAATTTTCCTCAACAAAAATTTTTTTTTTCTATAGAAATTTTTTTTTTGTTTCAGAATCTTTTGCGGAAATAAATTTTAATTTTAATTTCATTGATTTTCTTGAATCCATTTTCTTCTACCTGTCAATTAATTTAATTTTATAAATGACACTTCTCTACTTCCTATTTCAGAAAACACCAAATTATTTTACACTATCAATTTTTGAGTTTGGTTACTCTACTCTGTTTGTTTATATCTCAAAAATAAATAGTTATAAAAACTAAACAATATAGATTGTAACAAACTTATCAATTCCCAAACCAAACCTCGGAAAATCATAAATTTTCTTCTTTAAGTTTAGCCAAATGCTAAAATATGTTTTGCGAAAAAGGGTGTTTTTCAGTCTGTCTGTTTGTTTGTTTATTCAAACCACAGTAATAAAGTGCACAACTTTAGAGTTTTCCAAAGTAAGGAATAAAATGTAGGGATCGGTGCATTCTGATGTTACAGCATTGGCAGAACATTTGCATTAGCATTTTCACAAACAGCAAAACCGAAGCAGAAACCTTTATAAATATTTTAATATATATTTCATATATTTCATTTTTAACTCTAACAACCCAACAACCAACTTCAAACCACAAACTTTTGTATTTTTGCAGCAAATTTCCCTTCGTTATATCTTCTTGCTTCCTTTTTTAATATATTTGGCTTAAATATGAACATGAAAAAGGAAAACCTAATCCTATTTATATTATTTCCACTCGTTTCTCATTTTTTACACTTTCTGCTCTACATTCTTTGTTAAGGTCAATAAATTTTTTATCTTTCTCAGATTTTTTTTTGTTGCTTCTATATATTTTAAATAATATTTTTCACAACAAATAAATTCTGTAGTTTGTTTTTTAGGAATTATTGTTTGTGGCTTTTGGTTGAGATATTTCTATCTATGTGTTAGTAAGTTGCATTGGTTTTACTATTACAGTTATAGTGTTTGTATGAAAAATCATAATGTTATGAAACAAACCATGGACCTTCGCCATTCACTCTCTGTCCCTGGAGATACCACAGCCTTTCATTACTTCTATCTGCAACTGTGTCTGTTATTTGTGGCATTAAAGCGCTTTGGCTCCAGAAGACAACAACCAATGGCTAGAGCAGCCAGGCCAGTAAATGAAACGCTTTATTGGTTATGATTGTATTTGCAGCAGCAACAGCATCATCATCATCCACAGCACAGCCCTTTCCTGTCGTGAACTGAATTTTGTAAAATGAATGAGTGTTGGCTGTTGTGTAACTTAAGCTTTTGGAAAAATAAGCTGATTTCTTTATTAAGTTGGAAAAAATTATTTAAGATTGTTACAAATGTAAAGGATTTATTTCGCTTTGTGTTTATATTTTTTTTGCTGCACTGGAGTGCATTTATGTAAATACTCTTGGCGTGTCTACAGAGCTTTAGCCAATTTGCAGGGACTTTGATGGGTTAATATAGATTGAAATATCAAATAGCGTATGAAAAGCTTTTAAATTTATTCCAATAGAATTCAATGCGATTGGAATGGAATAACATTTGGATATTGAAGATTGGTACATTTTTTAAGGGATTTACAAAAATAATGAAAAGATAATGAGTTTATGATTAGGTTTAAGAGAATAGCGAAGAAAATTTTCAATAAATAAATCTTTTCCATATTCTTATTATGCCGTTCACCGCCATAGGTGGAAAGGGTATTATAAGTTTGTGCTAATGTATCTAACGCATAGAAATATTTGTCTTAGACCCACGTTTTAGTATACCAATAGACTAAGAATCACTTTCTGAGTCGATTTGGCGACGTCAGTCTGTCCGTCTGGTTGGCTGGACCCCCATGTCAACCATGCAATCAAAGATAATTTAATGAAATTTGGCACAGAAAAGTTTCTTGATAGTGGGACTATGACTATTGAATTTTATCGAAATTGGTTCATATTTATGGTACCTTCCATAGGTCCCGCTTCTCGGAATTGATATTTTGGCCACCAATACTAATATTTTTTCATGAAATTCAAACCAAACTGTACTAAATTTCGTTGCAATCGGTCCATACAAACTTGTCTATCAAAAAGCACTAAATGAGACAAATATCACTAAAACGCTCGTAAATCAGAAGATAATAAGAATTTTGAGTTTATTTTTTACACACATTATTTTTGTAATCAAATGCCAAATTTTGAGATAATCGGTGTACATTTGATTATATCTCATATAAGTCTAAATGATGGAAATAGCTTAAATATATGGGCATTTCCTGGAAAAGGTCAACCGCTACCAAAATATTAAAGTTGAAGAAAAAAGACTTTTCTGAGAAAATTTGGTTAGTTAATGCATTGGATTTTAAGAATATACCTAATAAAATACATATTACCATTTGTAATTTAAGAAAAGTGGTCAGCAAAGAGCATCTTTGCTTTTTTTTGGTTTTAGCGTTTTTTATTTACATTTTTCCTTGAGTTATTTCTGAGTGTTACATATCATGTCGACTGCACTTTTCTTATAGGCTAAATATACCAACAATAAATATTTAAAAACACCACAGTAGAGATCAAGCAAACTCCGAATAACGGTATAATTCAAAGATTCTTTATACTACATTCTTTGGAATCATTGTCCCGTTCGCGATTTAAAAAAAAAAATATATTAAAAAAAAATAATAATAAGGATAATTAAAAAAACAAAATGCTAAATAAAAGCTTTATATCTCTGCTTTAGTTAAAAAATAATCTCCATTTAATAAACTGACAAAATTCGCAGACTTTTAAAGAAAACCACACACCGAAAAAAATGACTTACATTTTTTGTCCCGTTCGCGATCGCAAGTTTATCGAAAATATTTGGAGAACGTTCATATTTTATAATTTTCTTTTTGTTCTCAAAAATTGTTCTACTAAAATGCTATTAAATATTTATAAAAAGTTAAAAAAAAATTTGAGTTTTCATATTTTTTTTCAAGCTGAGTGCGTACGAATGTCCCGTTCGCGATCCTGGAAATGCCCATATACGTTTTGAGAAAATGTTTATATGATGGCAAAATTTAGCAAATATTTATCTTTAACCGATTATAGAACTTTCTTATTTGTTTAAAATACCAAATTAGATTTTTTTTGTGTTTTTTTATTAATGGCGATTTTCAAAAATTTAAAAAAAATGTCTATGGTGGGTCTTTAAATACGAAAATTTAAATCGTGTGTCTTTCAGTAGGAAAATTTCAATCGTATTTCGTTCATTAGGAAAATTTCAATCGTGGGTATTTTAATAACAAAATTTCAAAAGTTGGTCTTTTAATAACAAATTTTTAATCGTAAGTATTTGAATACAAACATTTTAATTGTGAGTCATTCAATAGAAAAATATCAATCGTTGGTCTTTTAATAGAAAAATCTCAATCGTGAATATATATACTTACAAAAATTTTAATATGGGTTTTTTAATAAGACAAATTTAATTGTGAATATTTTAATACGAAAAATTTAATTGTCTGTCTTTTAGTAGGAACTTTTTAGTCGTAAATATTTAAGAACGAAAATTGTAATCAAGGGCCTTTGAGAGGAAAATTTCAATCGAAAATATTTTAATAAAAAATTTTATTCGTGAATATTTTAACATAAAAAAAATTATAAAATAAAAATTTTAAAATGAAAGTTTTAATCGTATTTAGGTTCTTTAATAACAAAATTTTACTCCAAAAATATTAATCGTGAGTCTTTTAATTTTTTAATTTTAATTTTTTTAATCGTGAATATTTTGATACGAAAATTTTATCGTGGGTCTTTAAATAGAAAAATTTAGATCGTAAATATTTTAAAACAAAAACTTTAAGCGTGTTTCTTTGAAAATTTCAATTGAAAATATTTTAATAAAAAAAAAAAATAAAATTTTAAAAATTTTAGAATGAAAATTTTAATCGTGGGTTCTTTAATAAGAAAATTTTACTACAAAATTTTAAGCGTGTGGCTTTTAATAGTAAAATTTTAATCGTGAATATTTTAATACGAAAAATTTAATCGGGAGTCTTGTAATACTTAATCGTGGATATTTTAATGAGAAAATTAAATAGTAAATATTTTAGAACGACTATTTTATTTTTGGTTGTTTTAATCTTGAATTTTTTTATACATTAATAGGAAATTTTCAATCGTAATTATATTAATACGAAAAAAATTATCGTGCCATTTTCGATCTAATGGGTTTATATTATTAGCGATTTTTAATGGGATTATTTAAATTAGAGGTCCTGCACAATTATTTCAATTTAATCGTGGTTCTTTCTTTTTCTTAGTTTAATCCTGGGTATTTATTTTGTTAATTTAATCGTGAGAGATTCATAAGTAGTTCAATCGTGGGTACTTAAAAAGTTCAATCGTAGGTACTTTAGTAGTTTAATCGTGGGTACTTAGTAGTTTAATCGTGGGTACTTAGTAGTTCAATTGTGGGTAATTTAGTAGTTCAGTAGTGGGTGCTTAAGTAGTTCAATCGTGGATACTTAAGCAATTCAATTGGGGATACTTAAGTAGTTCAATAGTGGGTACTCACGAAGTTCAATCGTGGGTACTTTAGTAGTTTAATCATGGGTATTTAAGTACCTTGTTCGTAGGTTTTTACTTCAGCCATGGGTACTTTTAATGGTTTAATCGTGGGTATTTAAGTATGTAGTTTAATCGTGGGTATTACACTTTTGTCATGGGTACTTTTAATGGTTCAATCGTGGGTACTTAAGTAGTGCAATCGTGGGTTTTATACTTTAGTAATGGGAACTTTTAATAGTTCAATCGTGGGTACTTAAGTAGTGCAATCGTGTATATTTAAGTACCTTAATCGTGGGTTTTATACTTCAGTCATGGGTACTTTAAATGGTTCAATCGTGGGTATTTAAGTAACTTAATCGTGGGTTTTATACTTCAGTCATGGGTACTTTTAATAGTTCAATCGTGGGTATTTAAGTACCTTAATCGTGGGCTTTATACTTCAGTCATGGGTACTTTTAATGAACAATCGTGGATATTTAAGTACCTTAATCGTGGGTTTTATACTTCAGTCATGGGTACTTTTAATAGTTCAATCGTGGGTATTTAAGTACCTTAATCGTGGGTTTTATACATCAGTCATGGGTACTTTTAATAGTTCAATCGTGGGTATTTAAGTACCTTAATCGTGGGTTTTATACTTCAGTCATGGGTACTTTTAATAGTTCAATCGTGAGTATTTAAGTACCTTAATCGTGGGTTTTATACTTCAGTCATGGGTAGTTTTAATAGTTCAATCGTGGATATTTAAGTACCTTAATCGTGGGTTTTATACTTCAGTCATTAGTACTTTTAATAGTTCAATCGTGGGTATTATACTTTCGTCATGCATAAATTTAATGTTTCAATCGTGGGTATTATACTTCAGTCATGGGTACTTTTAATGGTTCATTCGTGAGTACTTTAGTACAATAGTACAATGGTACTTTTACTGGTTCAATCGTGGGTACTTAAGTAGTTGAACAGTGGGTACTTAAGTAGTTCAACAGTGGGTACTATACTTTAGTCATGGGTACTTTAAGTGGTTCATTTTTTCTAAAATTTTACGAAAAACATCGAGATATTATGGAAATTTAAAAAAAAATTTCGGTGCGAAATTTTTTTTGGCCAAAATGGTTTAAAATGATATCTAAATAAGTACTAAATTGGCCGTAGCGTGGTAGGATAAAGAAAAAGGTTATAGCCCTATTGTACAATGTATAATATATACATATTGAGGTCAATTGTGGGTGCTTTTTAGTATATATGACTTTTTGCAGTCTTATACAAGCAGAAGTTCCGTCTGTTCATAGCTTGATCTTTGGTTATTTATACCTTAATCATGAGTCTTTTTGTAGTTTAGTCATGGGACTTTTTTAAGTTAATTTGTGGGTCTATTTATGGTTAAATCGAATGCCAAATTCAATCATAATTCTCTTCATAATCTGACTGAATTTTAATTGACGTCATGTTTCTGCATAAAATTTGTACTTTTACTAAGAAACAATAAGTTTGAGCCATTTCAAAAGCAATTGAAAAAAAATCTGTTGATTTCATAAAAATGAGTTAATAAATAACTTGACTTTACTGGTATCATTAATTTTAGCTTAATAGAAATATTCATAATTAAAAATTCCTTAAACAAAAGTAAAATATTACAAGCGAAACTGCTAGTTTTTCTTACATGTTAATCGTTTTCTATTTAAAGGCAATTTTTTTTTAAGTCAACATTACCAGTAATCATTATAACAACCTGTCATATTTAAAATAATTTAAATACTACTGCAATAATAAATTGCAAATATAAGCCCTATAAAGAGGCAAATAATATTACTAGATCTACATATACTCGTATACAAATAAGGAAAACTTTAAACGAAGCTAGAAGCTAGAAAAAACAGCCCTTAAATCATAAAATACCCAAGCACCAGAAAAAATATTAAAGCAAAAAATTTCAAAGAAATAAAATACTAACTTGTCTGGAAGTGGTAGGAAACAAAATAAAATAAGCCAACATAAAAGGACTAAAACTACTTATTTGCCATAATACAATACAACACAACATGTTAAATGCCAACATTTTTATAAGGAAAAGTCAGTTTTAGACATTTGCATGACTAACGAAATAAATAGCTGTTGTGCTGGCTTTTTTGGGCTGTTGGAGTCTTGTTGAGGCCCAAATAATGAATGTCACCAGTAAAATTCATTTTGTTTCTACTAATACCCAATGTTTATAATGTCCCTTATTTCATTTTCTCTTGTTTCTGTTTTGTTTTTTCATGCTATATCATGTCGTTAGTAGCTGCAGTTTGTCATGATGGTGACGATGATGATGTTGATCATCATCCTGATGGCCACTAAATGCCAACAATCATTGTAAGCAATACCAACCACAAAATTCATTTCTAAATATGATATTTAGTTTTTTTGTTTTCTATTTGTTTTATTTTTCTGCCTTTAACAGCTAAAACAACTACTAGAACATGACATCTCTCTTGTCTGAAGTGTGTATTGTTATTATTGTAGTTGGTTGCATGATGTGAACGTGTTTGATGTCGCTGTTTTGTGCACAGTATGAAAGCTGCAGCAGAACATCATTTTGTGTGTTTGGTAATAGAAATTCAAATATTACAAAAACTAATGAAAATCATAACAACCAGCTGCAAATTATGTCCTATTTTTTGTTTGTTGCTCACACTCTCTATGACTCCTTTGTATATGCTATAGTTTTGTACTATAGTTTTTTTCTTTCCGCCAAATCATTTATATGTAGATTTTCTATGCCTGAGTTTTATAGCTTCATGTCGGTAGAGTGAGTGTGTATGTGTGTGTTAATGTTTGATAGCGGAATTTATAATTGTACCCTACACTTTATGTAATGTATATACTTGACATGGTCGTATTTACAGTATAGCCTGAAGACCATTTAATGTAGATTCAATCGTGGGAATTATTATAGTTCAATCGTGGGTATTATTACATTTCCATCGTGGGAAATATACTTTAATCGTGAGTAATATTATACTTTAATCGTATTTATTTTTATAATTAAATCGTTAGAAGTATACACTTAAACCGTGGGTATTATTATACTCCCATCGCGAGTAATATGGGTACTTAGGTAGCTCAATCTTATTTATTATTAGTCTTAAATCGTGGGTACTTAAGTAGTTCAATCGTGGGCACTTAAGTAGTTCAATTGTGGGTACTTAAGTAGTTCAATAGTGGGTGCTATCGTAGTTTAATGGTGGTTACTTAAGTAGTTTAATCGTGGGTACTTAAGTAGTTTTCTTGTGGTTACCTAAGTACTTCAATCGTGCGTTCTTAAGTAGTTCAATCGTGGGTACTTAAGTAGTTTAATCGTAGGTACTTAAGTAGTTCAATCGTGGGTACTCAAGTAGTTTAATCGTAGGTAATTAAATAGTTCAATCGTGGGTACTTAAGTTCTTCGATCGTGGTTACTTAAGTAGGTTAATCATGGGTAATTAAGAACTTTAATCGTGGCTACTTAAGTACTTAAATCGTGAGTTCTTTAGAACTTCAATCGTGGGTACCTTGTAATTCAATCGTGGGTACTTAAATAAATCAATCTTAGGGACTTAGTTGTTCAATCGTGGGTACTAAAGTAGTTCAATCGTGTGTACTTAGTAGTTCAATCGTGGGTACTTAGTAGTTCAATCGTGGGTACCTAGTACTTAGTAGTTCAATCGTGGGTACCTAGTAGTTCAGTCGTGGCTACTTAGTAGTTCAATCGTGGGTACCTAGTAATTCAGTGGTGGGTACTTAGTAGTTCAATCGTGGGTACTTAGTAGTTCAATCGTGGGTACCTAGTATTTCAGTCGTGGGTACTTAGTAGTTCAATCGTGTGTACCTAGTAATTCAGTCGTGAGTACTTAGTAGTTCAATCGTGGGTACGTAGTAGTTTAATCGTGGGTACTTAAGTAGTTCAATAGTGGCTACTTAAGAAGTTCAATCGTGGATACTTAAATAGTTCAATCGTGAATATTTAAGTAGTTTAATCATGGGTACTTAAGTAGTTAAATCGCTGGTACTTAAGTAGTTCAATCGTGGGTACTTAAGTAGCTCAATCGTGGGTACTTAAGTAGCTCAATCGTGGGTACTTAAGTAGCACAATCGTGTGTAAATAAGTACTCCAAACGTGGGAATTTATGTAGTTTAATCATGGGTAATTAAGTACTTCAATAGTGGGTAATTAAGTACTTCAATCGTGGGTACTTAAGTAGTTCAATCGTGGGTACTTAAGTAGTCAATCGTTGGTACTTATGTACTTCAATCGTCGGTACTCAAGTAGTTCAATCGTGGGTACTTAAGTAGCTCAATCGTGGGTACTTAAGTAGCTCAATCGTGGGTAAATAAGTACTCCAAACGTGGGAACTTATGTAGTTTAATCGTGGGTAATTAAGTTCTTCAATAGTGGGTAATTAAGTACTTCAATCGTGGGTACTTAAGTAGTTCAATCGTGGGTACTTAAGTAGTCAATCGTTGGTACTTATGTACTTCAATCGTCAGTACTCAAGTAGTTTAATCGTGGGTACTTAGTAGTTCAATCGTGAGTACTTAGTAATTCAATCGTGGGTACTTAGTAGTTCAATCGTGGGTACTTAGTAGTTCAATCGTGAGTACTTAGTAGTTCAATCGTGGGTACTTAGTAGTTCAATCGTGGGTACTTAGTAGTTCAATCGTGAGTACTTAGTAGTTCAATCGTGGGTACTTAGTAGTTCAATACTTTAGTAATGGGTACTTTTTATGGCTGAATAATGGAAACTTGGATAGTTCTATCGGTTACTTTAGTATGGGTACTTTTTATGGTTGAATCGTGAAAATTTGGTTAGTTCAATCGTGGGTACTTAAGTAGTTCAATAGTGGGTACATAGTAGTTTAATACTTTAGTAATGGGTACTTTTTATGGTTGAATCGTGGAAACTTGGGTAGTTCAATCGTGTGTGCTTAGTATTTTAATTGTTAGCATTCTTATACTTTAGTCATGGGTATTTCAATCGTGTATATTTTTCAACATTTAATAGTTGACTTTTGATAGTTCAATAGTTTGTATTCTTAAACTTTAATCGTGAACATGTTTTATAGTACATTGTTCAATCGTAAGACTTTTCCGGGTTCAATTGGTATTTATTTCGTATTTCAATGAATATTTTAGGGAGTCATTTGGTCTACCTTTCATAGTTAAGTAGTCCCCACTAGCGGTACTTCAATTTAGCTTTACTTTAGATTTCTGTTGTTTTTATGGAATTTCTAATATTTATGCTGCTATTGGCGTTTTTATTTGGGTTGTATGTGTGCACAGAGTGCAACGCTGATGACTGTCTGTCTAGCTGGTAGTTTTCACACATACACGTAGGGGTGTACACATTGTAATGTGTTTATATTCGTATGGCAGTCATTATATAGTTATGATAATGGCAAAAACAAACAACAACACATAAATGCACCATAGTTTAGTATACTACAGATTATTTCATTTTAGCTTTTTTTAAAAGTTTTTTTTGTCTTTCGTTTTAATTTTTTCTTCCCTTATCCCATTGTGTTGTTGATTACTTCGACTATCCCGAACTATAACAGCCAAAACTACAATATTACTAAATTAAAATTCATGCAATAAGGTGTATGCTTAAGCTTTTTTTGCTCATCTATTTCTGTGTTAACGGTTTATGCCCAGCAATTGCTTTGTTGCTTTTGCTGCGGTTATTATGGAATTTTTCTAAAATACATTCACTGGAAAATACAATAAAGGTTTTTTATATGCAGCAAGTTCCTAAGTTAGACTGTTTAGCTTTTTTGGGTATTTGGTTGTTAATAACCAATATTAGAAAATACCATTAAACGAGCTGTGGTGCATTTTGCCTCATCTTTACAAAATTTTGTTGAACAAAGTTAAATTTGCATTAACATTTCGGGAACTATCGCTATTAAAGAAAACTAAAAATTTTTTAAGCTTACCCCCTAATTTATAAACGAAAACTAATGATATGACAAGCTTACAAAAAAAATTCCAAAGTCTTGTTCATTGTATAACCAAGATCACTAAATTCAATGTGAGTACTATAGTCTACCCTATTGTCTGACCATAGTTCCATTATATTCTAGTGATGTTTTTCATACTATTTTCTATAAAAGTAATAAACTCAAATGCAGTCAAGGACATTTTTCATATAATTCCTTTTTGTTTAAATATTTTTCTCTATTAAATTTAAATTACTTTTATGATAAACTATTTACATAAAATCCAGCCATTAATAATAATTTTAAATATTTGACAAATATAATATTTTTCTTTTTAGGTCATAATAAACAAAATATTTAACTCGGGAAAAAAATTTCACTTTTATCCTTCAACAAAATTTAATATTATACATACATTGACATCAGCATATTTTAGTGTAGGTATGTATGTATGTATATGAATATATGTTTGTATATATAGTAAATATTTAAAGGAGCAGCAGTCAAAAAATTCAAATCTAGGACAAAAAGGCAAATAAATCATTTGCGCTTTTTTCGGTTGGTTTTAATCAAAAATCTGGGTCTTTTAACTTTAACATCTACGGAGTGTTGAAATTTATTTTGTATATACTTATACATACATAGATCTATCTATCTACTAAATATGAATTCAAATTTAATACAACTACTAAAATATATTTATTTACATATAAAGCTTTTGAATGTTTTTATTTTAGTATTTGTTTAAAAAGTCTAAAGCAGCTATAACGCAAAAATTATGCAAACCAAAAACTTTTAATCATATGAATAAACTTTTCTGTCTGTCTGTCTGTCTGCGTGTCTGTCGGTCTGTCGGTCTGTCGGTCTGTCTGTCTGTCTGTCTGTCTGTCTGTCTGTCTGTCTGTCTGTCTGTCTGTCTGTCTGTCTGTCTGTCTGTCTGTCTGTCTGTCCGTCTGTCTGTCTGTCTGTCTGTCTGTCTGTCTGTCTGTCTGTCTGTCTGTCTGTCTGTCTGTCTGTCTGTCTGCCTGTCTGTCTGTCTGTCTGTCTGTCTGTCTGTCTGTCTGTCTGTCTGTCTGTCTGTCTGTCTGTCTGTCTGTCTGTCTGTCTGTCTGTCTGTCTGTCTGTCTGTCTGTCTGTCTGTCTGTCTGTCTGTCCGTCTGTCTGTCCGTCTGTCTGTCCATCTGTCTGTCTGTCTGTCTGTCTGTCTGTCTGTCTGTCTGTCTGTCTGTCTGTCTGTCTGTCTGTCTGTCTGTCCGTCTGTCTGTCTGTCTGCCTATCTGTCTGTCTGTCTGTTGAAATCACGATAACGCCTAAACGAAAGGAGCTAGCTCACTGAAACTTTGTAAAAATATTTTTCATCTCTGAGAAAATTTTGTTATTGAAATTGGGCAAAATCGGTTAACAGTTGACCACAGCTCCCGTATAACCTCGCCTACGCTAATTGCTTATTTACTAATAAATAAACAAACTATAATAGCTATGATGATAAAATTCGGTACATAGAAGTTTTGAATAAGCAGCATATAAAATTTCATCAAAATCGGTTCATATTTAGTCATATCTTCCATACAAAAAACTTACGGAAACAGACAAAATTTCACCTAAAATACACTTAAATGCCAATAAATTTAAAACTATAACAGATATAACCACTAAATTTAGCACTAGGAGGTCTTATGTCAATGCCAAAGAGTGTGCAAAATTTTGTCATAATTGGTCACCATTTGACCATAGCTCCCATATAAAAAAACTTACGGAAACACAAAAATATAAAAAGAAAAGGGGGTTATGTCCATCTGTCCGTCAGATAAAAGCGAGATAGCACCTTAACGAAAAGAGCTAGAGGAACAAAATTTAACAAAAGGAAATCTTATATGAATGCCAGCCAGTGTGCAAAATTTTGTTACAATCGGTTACTATTTGATCATAGCTCCCATATAAAAAACTTACGGAAACACAAAAATACAAAAAGAAAATCCGTCAGAGAAAAGCGCGATAGCTTCTTAACTATAAAAGCTAGAGAGACAAAATTTAGCAAAAGTATTTTCGATATGTCAAAGAAATTGTGTGCTGAAAATGGGTAAAATCGGTTTACATTTAGTTAGAGCTCCCATATAACCCTGTCCTAGGAATCACATTTATGCTGATAAATTGAATAAAATTGTAAAATGTATGACTACTAAATTTACTACAAAGAAGTTGTATGCAACTTTCAGTCAGTATGTCAAATTTTATAGAAATCGGTCTATTTTTGACCATAGCTTTCATATAAAAACCGCTCCCGGTAAACACTAAAATACCACAAATGCCAGTTAAAAGCTATTAAATTATAGACTATGTCAGCTATGGCCACTAAATTTTGCACAAATAAACTTTATATAAATACCAGCCAGCATATAAAATTTTGTAACAATCGGTCAACATTTGGCTATAGTTCTTATATATATATAACATCCCCTTTTTATATCTACAATCAAAAAGATTTGGAGGTACATTCAGTATATTAAGATTGCATCTACGAAACTAGATAGCTATCAATCAATGTTAGGTCCACACTTTATACACGGTAGATGCATTAGGAACTCCTTACAAAATATATGAACCTGCCGTGTTGCTATCAACATGGTTATGGCACAACGAAACAGCTTATTAATGTAAAACTATATTCGGTTATGGAACAGCATTTTGTCCAAGGTAAATACTAGGGAAACCATTTAGATACTTTAAAAATATATCCAAATATATTACCAACAATATCACATTTGGTCAACATTTTGAATTAGCTGCACTCTCGTACAACTTGATGGTGGGTATACAAGATTCAGCACAGCCGATTATAACACTCTTACTTGTTATATCTACAATCAAAAAAATTTGGAGGTATATTCAGTATATAAATTAGATAGCTATCAATCAATGTTAAGTCCAGACTTTTTAACGGTGGATGCATTTGGAACTTCTAACAAAATATATGGACCTGCCGTTTTACTATCAACATGTTTAGCCTAACTATTAGCCACAACGAAAAGTATTTAGCAGCTTTTTAATGTAGTGTGACTATACCCGGTTGTGAGACCAAATTATGTACAAAGTAAATACCAGGAAACCCACTAAGATACTTTTAAACATTGGAGTGTAAAACTACTGCAACCGAAGTTAGTCCAAACAGTACCTGGTTGACCGAGCCTTGCTCGGAGCTTTATGATAAGCATTTTTAGGCAAATTTTAATTTTTTTTATATATTTTATTTTATAAAGTAATAAAATAAATTTAGAGGAAATACATTGTACAAATATTTAGTTAATTTTGAATTATTTTATTTATTTTGTCCGATCAACACATAGTTTGCATAGTTTACAGTTTAACTCATTTTTAAAATTTTGGAAATTGGTCATACCAACAGAAACCTCCGTCGACTCATGCGCAACAACTTTGCTAAAGATTATAGTCTGATCAAATGCACAGTTTACGATTTAATTTATTTTGAGTAGTTTTCAGTGGCGCCACCTGAAGTTGTTCATACCAACTAAGAAACCTTCGTCTGCTTATGCGTAACAACTTTGCTTATGATCAAATGCATAGATTACGAGTTAATTCACTTTGAGTAATTTTCAGTGGCGCCACCTATCGGACTTTGGTCATTCCCATTAATAAACCTTCGTCGGCTTATCCGCAACAACTTTGTTAAAGATTATAGCATGATTAAATGTACAGCTTACGATTAAATTGATTTTGAGTAATTTTCAGTAGCGCCACCTGTCAGAAATTATTTACAATAAATAAAAAGTCTTCGCCGGCTCATGCGCTACAACTTTGCTAAAGTTCATAGCATGATCAAGTGTACAGTTTACAATTTAATTAATTTTTAGTAATTTTTAGTGGCGCCACCTAACGGAAATTAGTATTACCAACTTAAAAAACTGGCTTATCCGCAACATCTTCGCTAAAGAGCATAACATGATCAAATTCACAGTTTACTATTCTATAAAGAACATACATACAAACATTCATTTGCTTAAAAGTTATAACATTACTCATTTTTTCCCCTTTTTATCCCATACTTTCAAAAAGCTCCGTATGCATATTTGGTACTTCTTTAGTGCCAATTGAATTCGGTAGATTTTATTAAAACGCAGTTAACATAATTCTTATTCGTATTACTTTTTGAGATGTTAAGTTATCGTGTTATCCCTTTTTTACCCATTTTGGCCCCAAAATCAAAAAAGTACCAAATACGTGTTCAATATTTCTTTCACATCTATTGACTGCAGTGCAAAGTTCCTTTCTATATTCTTTGGTTTAAAAAATAAGAGTGGGTTAAAAAAGTACCAAAAAACAATTTTCACCCTTTTTTACCCCTATCGAACATAGTTTTAAAAAAGTACCAATATTATTTAAAATATTTTATCGTTTATTTTAAAGTTTTAGAATTTTAAATTAAAGTTCACTTTTCCTAGGTTCGCCTGTTATTCTGTTTGATGTATAATATTATAAAAACACATTTGAAAATTTTCCTAATAGTTATTGCTGTTGTATAGCCAAACATAATTCATATCTCATGTTAAATGGTCGTTCTCATGTTGAAAGTTCTTTAAAGTCTTTTTGGGTTTTTTTCTCCCAATTTCTCTATTTTAATTTGCTATTTTATATTTTTATATACTAAAGTTGTTCATACACATATACATACGTACATATGTTATACTTGTGATAAATTTTTCTTTTATAGACTAAAAAGTATTATATTAGTTTAGCTATGCATATACTGTGGTTATGGTGCTAAAAACATATTAGCAGCAGTCCCGTTCTAAATACTGAGTAATAAATTTTCATTTAGATTTTTCCATGCTGATACTCTATTTACGTTTAGTTTTACACACACATATTTATTTATTAGGAAATCTAATATAAAACAAGTAAGAAAGTACTATAGTCGGTCAAGCGAGACTATACGATACCCTTCACCACTAAGGTCAAAGATGCTTTTTTTCCTGTATAACTAATTGCTAAATTTTGCCTTCATACAAAAATTTTCTCAAAACTTATATATTTAAGCTGTTTCCGTCTTATATGAAAGCTAGGGTCAAATGTGGACCGATTATCTCGAAAGTTGGCAAATTGATTACAGTTTTCACAAAAATTATGTATGCAAAACATAAACTCAAAATTTGTATTATCTTCAGATTTACGAGCGTTTTACTGATTTTTGCCTCATTTAGTGCGTTTTGACAGAAGAGTTTGTTAAGGAGCTATGTTCAAATCTGGACCGATTTCAACGAAATTTGGTACAGTAATTTTGGTTTACATAAGCAGTACATTTTTTATATTTCATAAAAAAAAGATTGATGTTTGTGGCCAAAATATCAATTCCGGGAAGTGGAAGTACAAAAAATAATGGACCGATTTTGACGAATTTCAATAAAAATAGTCCCACTATCAAAAAAATTGTCTGTGCCAAATTTCATCAAATTATCTTTAGAATAACATCCTGTAGTTTGATTACATGGTTTACATGGAAGTCCAGCCAGACGGACTGACAACGCTAAATCGACTCAGAATGTGATTCTAAGTCTATTGGTATACTAAAGACAAATATCGGTATATTTAGACAAATATTTCTTTGCGTTACATACATCAGCACAAACTTATAATACCCTTTCCTTCTATGGTGGTGAAGGGTATACACATTTTTATATAAATTTGTGTGTGTGTAAGGAAGTTTAGGTGGTTATTGATATTGGTATAAAAATTAAGATATTGATTTACCCTACATGACTAAATTGTATGAATGTAAACTTATCAGTTTTTAGCTAAGCCAATTTAAAGGCTCATGCTAAGTGTAAGGTTTAGTCGAGTGTCAGGTCCACCTTTTAGTCATTATCTTTACTAATACAAAGACAAATCTTTATACAGATAATACTCTAGTTTGTGGTTTCGTCGTAAAGTATTAGCTTTGTTCATTTACTAGGCCATATGGGTTATTTAGTGAAAGGTCGTGATAAAATTACTTTTATCTAAAAATTTTGATAAAATTCTTTTTGATTTCTGAAAGAAAAATTTTGAAAAAATTTTTTTAGAAAAATTAAAAAAAAAAATTCTTAAAGAAAAATTTTAATGCAATTTATCTTAAAGCAAAAGTTTATGAAATTTTTTTAATGTTGGTAACATTTTTCTTATAGAAAAATTTTGATGAAATTTTTCTTATAGAAAAATTTTAAAGAAATTTTTCTTTTTTTGAAGAAATTTTTCTTATAGAAAAATTTTGATGAAATTTTGCTTATATAAAAATTTTGATGAAATTTTTCTTATAGAAAAATTTTAAAGAAATTTTTCTTTCTTTGATGAAATTTTTCTTATAGAAAAATTTTGATGAAATTTTTCTTATAGAAAAATTTTGATGAAATTTTTCTTACAGAAAAATTTTGATGAAATTTTTCTTATAGAAAAATTTTGATGATATTTCTTTTTAGAAAAATTTTGATGAAATTTTTCTTATAGAAAACTTTTGATGAAATTTTATTAAAAAAAAAATATATTTGTCAGAAAAATATATATTTTTCTTATAGAAATATTTTTATAAAATTTTTCTTATAGAAAAATTTCAATGAAATTTTTTAATAAAATGTTTCTTATATAAACATTTTGACGAATTTTCTTTAGAAACATTTTGATGAAATTTTTCTTATAGACAAATTTTATGAAATTTTTTATGAAAAAATATTGCTAAAATTGTTCTTAAAAAAACATCCTAATTAAATTTTTCTTAAAGAAATATTTTGATGAAATTTTCTTTTCGAAAAATTTTGATTAAATTCTTTCTGATTTCTCATAGAAAAATGAAAAAGTTCTTAAAGAAAAATTTTAATAAGATTTTTCTTAAAACAAAAGTTGATGAAATTTGTCTTATAGAAAAATGTAGATAAAATTTTTCTTATAGAAAAATTTCGATGAATTCTTTTAATAAAAGTTTTTTATGGAAATTTTTTTAATGCCATTTTTCACATAGAAACAGTTTAATTATTTTTTTTTTAGAAAAATTTTAATGAAATTTTTCTTATAGAAAAACTTTGATAAAATTTTGCTTATAGAAAAATTTTGATGAAATTTTTCTTATAGAAAAATTTTGATGAAATTTTTCTTATAGAAAAATTT
Source organism: Stomorhina lunata (assembly GCA_933228675.1). Taxonomy (NCBI): domain Eukaryota; kingdom Metazoa; phylum Arthropoda; class Insecta; order Diptera; family Rhiniidae; genus Stomorhina; species Stomorhina lunata. Next base: position 137,082,968 of record OW121741.1, on the reverse strand, counting down.
TGATGAAATTTTTCTTATGGAAAAATTTTGATGAAATTTTCTTATAGAAAAATTTTGATAAAATTTTTCTAATAGAAAAATTTTGATGAAATTTTTCATATAGAAAAATTTTGATGAAATTTTTCTTATAGAACAATTTTGATGAAATTTTTCTTATAACAAAATTTTGATGAAATTTTTCTTATAGAAAAATTTTGATGAAATTTTTCTTATAGAAAAATTTTGATGAAATTTTTCTTATAGAAAAATTTTGATGAAATTTTTCTTATAGAAAAATTTTGATGAAATTTTTCTTATAGAAAAATTTTGATGAAATTTTTCTTATAGAAAAATTTTGATGAAATTTTTCTTATAGAAAAATTTTGATAAAATTTTTCTTATAGAAAATTTTTTTTATAGAAAAATTTTGATGAAATTTTTCTTATAGAAAAATTTTGATGAAATTTTTCTTATAGAAAAATTTTGATGAAATTTTTCTTATAGAAAAATTTTGATGAAATTTTTCTTATAGAAAAATTTTGATGAAATTTTTCTTATAGAAAAATTTTGATGAAATTTTTCTTATAGAAAAATTTTGATGAAAATTTTCTTATAAAAAAATTTTGATGAAATTTTTCTTATAAAAAAATTTTGATGAAATTTTTCTTATAAAAAAATTTTGATGAAATTTTTCTTATAACAAAATTTTGATGAAATTTTTCTTATAGAAAAATTTTGATGAAATTTTTCTTATAGAAAAATTTTGATGAAATTTTTCTTATAGAAAAATTTTGATGAAATTTTTCTTATAGAAAATTTTTTTTATAGAAAAATTTTGATGAAATTTTTCTTATAGAAAAATTTTGATGAAATTTTTCTTATAGAAAAATTTTGATGAAATTTTTCTTATAGAAAAATTTTGATGAAATTTTTCTTATAGAAAAATTTTGATGAAATTTTTCTTATAGAAAAATGTTGATGAAATTTTTCTTATAGAAAAATTTTGATGAAATTTTTCTTACAGAAAAATTTTGATAAAATTTTTCTTATAGAAAAATTTTAATGAAATGTTTCTTATAGAAAAATTTTGATAAAATTTTTCTTATAGAAAATTTTTGATGAAATTTTTTTTATAGAAAAATTTTAATGAAATCTTTCTTATATATTTCTTATTTTTCTATAAGACAAATTATGATGAAATTTTTCTTATAGAAAAATTTTGATGAAATTATTCTTAAAGAAAAATGTTGATGAAATTTTTCTTAGAGACAAATTTTGATGAATTTTTTTTATAAAAATTTTGTTAAAATTTTTCTTAGAGACAAATTTTGATGAAGTTATTTTATAGACAAATTTGGAATAAATTTTTGTTATAGAAAAATTTTGATAAAATTTTTCTTTTAGATAGATTTTGATGAAATTTTTCTTAAAGACAAATTTTGATAAAATAGTTTTATTTATATAAGATTTGACCACAGTCCATTGACATAGTCTGGTCTATTATTAAGCCATAATCGGGTCATAGTTAATAGTTTTACATAAAGCCAAATAAGAAAAGAAAGAAAGTGTAAAACATTGCCCCTTTTTATGCATTTCTATTTAAACTATTTATCTTACTTTTTAGCAAACTTTTATATTATGTGGTATAAATCTCCCCTTACTAATCTCTAACTAATGAGTCATATTTGTATTGTTTAAATTTTCAATGATAATAATTTTTTCAAATGCCTTTTTAATTACCAGAATTGCAATATTAATATCTATAAATTCTGTGCTAATTAAAACTAAAACTATTGAAAATTGTTGGCAATTAAAAAATCGTTTTGCAATGATCGTAATTACTAACAATTGCCGAGATTTATGATGAATTTCCTCTTGATTATTTATTACAAAAACATTTATATTTCACTTTATAAACGTAAAATAAACATTTATCATTTTCCCTTTTTTTTGCAACAATTTTCATTTTAGATTTTCATAACAACAATTTGTGAATAAAAAGGAAGGGAAGGGCCTAGTTAACCAGTCGCCCATGTGAACAAGCTAAGCAACGATTCAAATGAAAATCTAATAAAAACTCCAATAAAGCGTATCCTGGGCGATGATTAGAATTAGTGGATATAAACCATAATAGAGAATCAGGGAGTTAAGGGTTTTTGTTAGAAAAACCTAAAGCATATACTGAAACCAAACGAATAAAAAAAGAAAAACAACCCAGGAATCAATGTTGTAACAGTGAATTGTTCATGCTTGGAAAGCTGTCAAAACAATAGGCCGGATTCAGTACTACAGCTTTTACATATAAACAATTTATTCGTGTACGTATACAAATGTGGATTATGCACTTACACACACAAAAGCAATCTACTCAGATATACAACAATAGCCTGATATGCCATGGCCCGAAACAAACTTATCAAAATAATAAAAACCAATACAAAAGCAACTGCTATATCACCAACAGTAGCAGCAGCAACATTTGCACTTACAACAGCATCGACGACGACAACAGCAGCAACAATTACACAAACATCTATGAATGCAAATGCTTTGGAGCATCACCAGCAACAGAATCAAGTAGATTACCCGCAAACACGTTTACATCAAAATTGCAACAATTTCCATCAATTCCATCACCAGCATCAGAATCATCTTTATCACCACCACCCTTATCATTGTCCCTCAACTCATCAAGACTCAGAAGAACAAGAATGTCTTTTAGGAAATTGTTATCATCAAAATTTAGTAGAAACTCCTGCCGAGTATTGTTTGCATGGCGATAATACCGCCCAGAGTATAACACTCACTTTCAAAGTGAGAAGAAAATCAAAACATTATCCCAATACACCTTGGTCTTGTCTCAACTTACCTCTGTTTGATACGCTGAATAGATTTCGCAGCATACCTCTGATACAGTTACTATGGCTGCTGTGCTGTCTTAGCAATATGTTTCACAAATCCATGGCCGAGTGTCCCAGTGTTTGTGAATGCAAGTGGAAGAGTGGCAAAGAGTCTGTTTTGTGCCTTAACGCTAATTTAACACATATCCCAGCGCCCCTGGATGCTGGTACCCAAGCTTTGGATCTGACCGGAAATGAAATAGCCACCATACCGGATGACACATTTGCGGAAGTGAATTTATTGAACTTGCAAAAGGTTTACTTGGCCAAATGTCGCCTAAGGCTGATAGAGCGTTTTGCATTTCGAGGTCTTATCAATCTTGTGGAGTTGGATCTAAGCTTTAATGCTTTGGCTCATATACCAACGGATGCTTTGGAAAGTGTTACCGAGCTAAGAGAATTGAAAATGAATGGTAATCCTATTATTGTAGTGGGCAATGATGCCTTTAAGCAAATGCAACATCTGGTGAGACTGGAGATGAGTGACTGCCGCCTAGAAAAAGTAGAGGTTAAGGCTTTTGCAGGTTTGGAAGTTAGTTTAGAATATCTGAAGTTAGATGGCAATAAGTTGTCGGAAGTAAGATCGGGTACCATAACGTCCCTAACAAACTTACATGGCATTACTTTGTCTCGAAATCAATGGAATTGTTCCTGTGCTTTAAGGCCTTTGAGATCTTGGATGTTGAGAGAGAATATACCCTGTGGCATACCGCCGGTATGTCAAAATCCCCCCAGACTAGCTGGTAAGTCATGGGATAAAATAGATCTGGATGATTTTGCCTGTGTACCACAGATCATAGCCACTGATACCACAGCCCATGGGGTAGAGGGACGTAACATTACCATGAGCTGCTATGTAGAAGGAGTACCCGAGCCCTCGGTTAAATGGATGGTTAAAAATCGTGTTATAGCCAATCTGACAGCCACTAATGGTGATAGCCCCTCTACCAGTCCCCGTACAGCAGCAGCCATTCAAGGCCGTAAAACCTATGTAGTCAATATGTTACGCAATGCCTCGAATCTTACCATATTAACTGCAGATATGCAGGATGCTGGCATCTATACATGTGCAGCTGAAAATAAAGCCGGCAAAGTGGAAGCTTCTGTTACATTGGCGGTATCCAGACGACCCCCAGAGGCTCCCTTAGGCTTCAAAGTTATACTCTTGTGTATATTTATTGCTCTACTATTTGTGGCCGGCTCATCTTTTGCTGCCATATGTTTTTGTTCGTTGCGTCGCAAAAGGAAAATGCGTTTGTGGAACACTATGCCGCAGGGTCGTACAGAAAGTTATGAAAAAATTGAAATGACTTCACGTATGGCGGGTGGTGGTATTGGTGGCAGTGCTAACAATGCGTGTGCAGCCAACAACAAACCGGATTTAGGTGGTAAAACTGGTATGCAGGAAACGAGTAAAAATGGCAATACACAGGGACAAATATTCCATGACAATGAGAATGGCTATTTGTGCTCAGCCACTACTCCACTAAATTGCGGCTCCGAAGATGGTGGTGATACGGGTGGGGCCATAGTCAATCCCAGTGGTGGTGGTAGTGCCAAACGTAATGGTGATTATCGTAATATACCCACGCATTGTGACGATGATGATAACGATCATTTGCAGCAGCAGCATCAAGTTTTTGGCGGTGGCCTGGGACACAATACCTATCAACGTAGTCTATTGTTAGCCTCAACCACATCACATAATGGCACCCATACAACTACAACAACAGCCTTAACGACGCCGAGATGGAAGACAGGTTCAGCATTTCAATCGTCAACACCTCAGGATACGGCAGTGCATTTATTGGAGGCTGGTGTTGGTACACAATCAAGTGGCTTAAAAGATGACACAGATTTGCATATACCACGTCTTATTGATATTGGGTAGGTATGATTTACTTAGTTTTGTATATGTAGATTTTTTGAAACTTTTTTCTTAATACCTTTCACAATTAACCTCTGTCTTACGACACCCCCTACACCCCTTACAACCCCTAAATCCTGTTGCTTATTAAGGGACAAAAATCCATATCTAGCAAATTGTTTTTCACAGTGGTATCGAATAATTTTGTGTTTCTTTTTTTTTCTTCTTGGTATTTGTCAATAAACAAATTTAAAATTCATTTGGGATTATAGTTGCCTTTGGTTAATTTATTGTTATTTTTGTAACTGGGACAATAACTATCCTCGAGGCTATTTGAAATGGTCTGCAATTTTTTTAATAAGCCATATGGATATTGTTGCTAAGTTCAAGTAATTTATGTGGGCTGCTGTTGTGAACTTTAACTTGTGAACTCAGACAATACATATTTATAGCTTAGAGCTTTCAGCTGGTATGTACATTGTATATTAACCAGTGGTATTAATTATTAAAGTTCAAAGGTTAACAATATAAGAACCATTTAATCCGGGATAGTTACTCTTCATTTTTCTACATTAAGGTTACTCTTCGCCGAATCGACGAAATTTTTTTTTTAATAATTCTAAAGGAAAAAATTTTAAAGCTAAAATTAAACAAAATATTTTTTAAAAGGTTTATCAAAAATTTTGGGGCATCAAACATTTAATTAACAAGCTTTACTGAAGTGTATTGCCCTAAAATGCCAATTTATTTCAATTATTTATTATTGTACTAAATAGATTTTTGATAAAACCAAAAAACGTTTCGATGGTTGGTTAGGCCATCTCATCAGGAGGATTATCCCTAACTCTAGACGGAGCGAAAACCACGCAGAAAGTAGAAAATTTTTTTTATCAAAAATTTTTCTGTAGAATATTTTTTTATCAAAAACTTTTCTATAGAAAATTTTTTTATCAAAAATTTTTCTAAGAAAATTTTTTTATCAAAAATTTTTTTATTGAAAATTTTTTTATCAAAAATTTTTCTATAGAAAATGTTTTTATCAAAAATTTTTCTATAGAATATTTTTTTATCACAAATTTTTTTATAGAAAATGTTTTTATCAAAAATTTTTCTATAGAATATTTTTTTATGACAAATTTTTTTATAGAAAATTTTTTTATTACAAATTTTTCTATAGAAAATTTTTTTTATCAAAATTTTTTCTTAAGAAAATTTTGTTATCAAAAATTTTTGTATAGAAAATGTTTTTTCAAAAAATAACAAATTAGTCGGGATGTAAATATTATTCAAAAAGAAGTGTATTTGCATTTGATCCCAAACCTGTTACATTTATTTATTAATGTAACAGATCAATTTATTGATAAAAAGCCAAAAAATGTTTGCGGAGAAACCAAATTCCTCGACGCGTTTCGATGGTTGGTTAAGCCATCTCTTCAGGAGGATTATCCCCAATTTAGACAGATCGAAAACCTCGCATTATTACTAAATTTACAAACATAACTATTAAGAATTATGTTCATAAACCAAAAGTAAAAGCGTAGATTATCGACTGAACAAAAACAAACATTTTTCAGTTTTCATCTACCTTCTTCACAGCATTCTGCATATAGTAGCCGACGGCTACAGCAAGAATGTGGGAAGTGAAGGTAGATGAAAACTGAAAAATGTTTGTTTTTGTTCAGTCGATAATCTACGCTTTTACTTTTGGTTTATGAACATAATTCTTAATAGTTATGTTTGTAAATTTAGTAATAATGCGAGGTTTTCGATCTGTCTAAATTGGGGATAATCCTCCTGAAGAGATGGCTTAACCAACCATCGAAACGCGTCGAGGAATTTGGTTTCTCCGCAAACATTTTTTGGCTTTTTATCAATAAATTGATCTGTTACATTAATAAATAAATGTAACAGGTTTGGGATCAAATGCAAATACACTTCTTTTTGGAAAATGTTTTTATCAAAAATTTTTCTATAGAAAATTTTTTTTATCAAAAATCTTTCTATAGAAAATTTTTTTATCACAAATTTTTCTATAGAAAATTTTTTTATCAAAAATTTTTCTATAGAAAATTGTTTTTATCAAAAATTTTTCTATAGAAAATTGTTTTTATCAAAAATTTTTCTATAGAAAATTGTTTTTATCAAAAATTTTTCTATAGAAAATTGTTTTTATCAAAAATTTTTCTATAGAAAATTGTTTTTATCAAAAAATTTTTCTATAGAAAATTTTTTTATCAAAAATTTTTCTATAGAAAATTTTTTTATCAAAAATTTTTCTATAGAAAATTTTTTTATCAAAAATTTTTCTATAGAAAATTTCTTTTCAAAAATTTTTCTATAGAAAATTTTTTTATCAAAAATTTTTCTATAGAAAATTTTTTTATCAAAAATTTTTCTGTAGAAAATATTTTTATCAAAAATTTTTCTATAGAAAATTTTTTTATCAAAAATTTTTCTATAGAAAATTTTTTTATCAAAATTTTTTCTATAGAAAATTTTTTTTATCAAAAATTTTTCTATAGAAAATTTTTTTTATTAAAATTTTTTCTATAGAAAATTATTTTATCAAAAATTTTTCTATAGAAAATTTTTTTATCAAAAATTTTTCTATAGAAAATTTTTTTATCAAAAAATTATTTTTATCAAAAAAAAATTTTCTATAGAAAAATTATTTTTTATCAAAAATTTTTCTATAGAAAATTTTTTTATCAACAATTTTTCTATGGAAAATTTTTTTATTAAAAATTTTTCTGATGGTCGTGGGTTCTAATTTTTCTGTAGAATTTTTTTTATCAAAAAATTTTCTATAGAAATTTTTTTTATCAAAAATTGTTACAGAAAAATATTTGTATCGATATTTTCCGAAGAAAACTTTTTTTATTAAAAATTTTTCTATAAAAAAATTTTTGAATCGAAAATATCTAAAAAAAAATATAAAAATCTAAAATTGTTTTATATTAGAATTTATTTCTGTTTTGAAAAGTATTCCCAAAATGTACAAAAATATTCCCAATGCTTACAAAAATAATAGTGGCGTGGCAACAATGTTCAAGATAATATTTCTTTGATCTCTCGAGCCATCTGTTTTGTTGCTATAAATTAAATTTTGATTTGTTTCCTCCCAATTTTGTTTTTGTCTTTTCTTTAACAAAGCGGCAAGAACCAACTCTATAAAAATCCAAATTCCAACTGAATAATTTTAATACTCATTTTCACGAGTTTTATTAATGATCGTGGTATTAACGAGAATAACATAAAATTTATCGGCTACTGGTTGTATGGGCTGCCTACTCCTGGTTAATAACTAACGTTTTTGAAAAAGGAGCGAAATTTGATCAAACATAAAAGCGGTATATGATAAAATGTAAATGAGCTTTGTCAATTGAACGAACAGTAACCATCCAGGGTTAAAGTTGAGTAACTCAGGGACTCATTAAGAGCAGAAGATGCTATAAGCGAATGTGGTTTACTTAACCGCAAAGATTTGTTGATTGCAAATATTCAACGATTTTAAGTCAAATATCTGACCATATTTTACTCCAAATGTATATATAAACATCTGACGTGTCCATGCGTACGACTCTCAAAGAAAACGCCAAAGATTAGAATCACAATATTACTAAGTTTATAAATATTTGAATATGAAATTAAAGTTATACTTTTTATCTTTTAATTAATGACTTTCGAAAGAAATCGTAGTAGAAAAGCATTAAAAAATTGGTAATTATTTTTATTCTTCAGATTTAGAAGTAAATATTAACTCTGTGCTAATTTTTTTGCAAATATTGAACCTACTCAATAACCTTTAGTTCTTAGTTGACTTAATGGATTACATATTTTTTCAATCCTCAAAATGTATTTAGTTAACCCTACAACAATCTTATTCATACCACTGTGCCTCCCACCCTCCCTCCAACTTCCCTTAGTTTTGTTTTATAGCACATATTGTTTTAGGTTCCTTTTTTTAAATTTGTTTTATTTTTCTTTTTTCACATTATTTTTTTGTTGTGTTTTTGTAGATTACTCGAAAAATCATGGTACTACTAATCACTATCACAATCACTAAATCCAAGGGGTATGTGTCAAGTCTGTCACACAGTTCTAACTAATCGAAAGAAAAAAAAAGCAAAGAAAAAAAACAAAAGAAAGAAAAACTGTTTGTTTTTTAAACATTAATTCTCCTTCTACGTTCATGTAGAGAATTAGACAAACTCACACACGCATTGAGAGAGTGTGTGTTTCGTAAGAAGATGAAAAAATAAAAGAATTTAACATAAAAGAAGAGTCGTATGTAAGTTGCCTTTTTGTTGTGTTTCTTCTTCATCTTCATCTACTGTTTTGATTTTTTCTTCCTCTTTCGTTAAACTTCTTCTTTTTTATATTGCTTTGCTAAATGTGTATGTATATGTTTTCACTGTATGTGTATGTGAATGTCTCTGTACAAAAGTGTGACTGTGTTTATGAATAACATCTGCCTATACTTGATGACTATATCCCAGCAGTTTCAAATTGAAGAACGGTCTCTGTCAAGGTGTTCAATAAAAGTATTCAAAGGGATGGATTTAAAAGTAAAGCAAACACTACCTTTTGGTAAACCCACTATAAAAGTTCAAATCATAATTTATATTAATTTTCTTATATCGGAGATCGTTACTTTAATTGAAACAACTGGGAATTTTCTTACTTAATACCTTAAAGAGTGTGTGTACGTTATTTTTGTTTTAAATATACTATATCCTGTGCATTCTTACAACAATAACATTCTTCTCAAATACTGTATATTATAAAAACTAACAACAATCTAATGTTGAGGCTTCAAGTCCAATTGGAAAAATGATAGAAAACAGCTCAAAAGTAGCCCTAGTATTTCTATACTAGCTCCAGTGTTTGGTGTATCCAATAAACAAAATCAAATAAATAACAAAGACAACAACATTTATTAAATTTTCTACAAAAATTGGAAAATTTTCCAAAAAATTATTGAAAATTACGAAAATTTAGCAAATTTATACAAAATCTAAAAATAGGTGAAATTTTAACTTTAGAAAAAATTTTATAAAATTTTCACTTAAGCAAATATCCTATCAAGTTTTACTAAAACAAAAATTAAAAAAAAATTTTAATAAAGCAAAAATTTAAAAAAATTTTTACTAAAGCAAAAATTTTAATTAAATAAAAAATTTTATAAAATTCTTACTAAACCAAAAATTTAAAAAAATTTTTACTAAAAGACAAATTTCAACAAATTTTTACTCAATCCAAAATTAAAAAAAAAAAATTACTAAAGCAAAAATTTCAAAAATTTTTACTAAAGCAAAAATTTTATAAAATTTCTAATAAAACAAAAACTTCATAAAATTTTTACGAAAGCAAAAATTTCATAAAACTTTTAGTAGAGCTAAAATTTCATCAAGTTTTGAAATTTTTTCAAATTTTACTTAGAGCAAAAATTTTAAAAATTTTTACTAAAAAAAATTGTCAAAATTTTTACCAAAGGAAGAATTATTTCAAATTTTTATTAAAGCAAAAATTTGTTCAAATTTTTACTAAAGAAAAAATTTCCTGACATTTTTACTTAAGTAAAAATTTATCGAAATTTTTACTAAATAAAAAATTTTACACAATTTTTACTCAAGCAAAAATTTCTTCAATTATTGAAATTTTTCAAATTTTACCTAAAGCAAAAATTTGTTAAAATTTTTACTTAACAAAAATTTTTTACTAAAGCAAAAATTTGTTCAAATTTTTACTAAAGAAAAATTTGTTCAAATTTTTACTAAAGCAAAAATTTGTTCAAGTTTTTACTAAAGCAAAAATTTGTTCAAATTTTTACTAAAGCAAAAATTTGGTCAAATTTTTACTAAAGCAAAAATTTGTTCAAATTTTTACTAAAGCAAAAATTTGTTCAAATTTTTACTAAAATAATAATTTCTTCAAATTTTTACTAGAACAAGTTGTTGTTTAAATTTTGCAAAAGCAAAATTTTGTTCAAATTTTTACTAGAGCAAAATTTTGTTCAAATTTTTACTAGAGCAAAAATTTGTTCAAATTTTTACTAGCAAAAATTTGATCAAATTTTTACTAGAGCAAAAATTTGTTTAAAGTTTTACTAAAGCAAAAGTTTGTTCAAATTTTTACTGAAGCAAAAATTTGTTCAAATTTTAACTCAAGCTTAAATTTGTTCAAATTTTGACTAAAGCAAACATTTGCTCAATTTTTACCAAAGCAAAAATTTGTTAAAATTTTTATAATACAAAAATTTTTTGAAATTTTTACTAAAGCAAAAACATTTTTTACAAATTTTTACTAAATGCAAAATTTGTTCAAATTTTTAATAAAGCAAAATTTTTTTCAAATTTTGACTAGAACAAAAATTTGTTCAAATTTTTACTAAAGCAAAATTTTCTTCAAATTTTTACTGAAGCAAAAATTTCTTCAAATTTTTACTAAAGCAAAAATTTGTTAAAATTTTTACTAAAACAAAACTTGTTAAAATTTTTAATAAAACAAAAATTTGTTAAAATTTTTACTAAAACAAAATTTGTTAAAATTTTTATAAAAGCAAACATTTTTTCAAATTTGTGCAAAAGCTACGAGTTCATAAAATTTTTTCAAATTTTTACTTAAGAAAAAATTTTTTTTAAATTTTTACTAAAGCAAAAATTTCTTAAAATTTTTACTAAAGCAAAAATTTATTCAAATTTTTTCTAAAGCAAAAATGTGTTCAAATTTTTACTAAAGTAAAATTTTTTCAAATTTTTACTAAAGCAAAAATTTGTTCAATTTTTTACTAAAACAAAAATTCTATAAAATTTGTTCAAAATTTTACTAAAGCAAAAATTTGTTGACATTTTTTCTAAATCAAAAATTTGTTAAAATTTTTACTTCAAAAATTTGTTCAAAATTTTACATTAACAAAAATTTTTTCAAATTTTTACTAAAGCAAAAATTTTTTCAAATTTATACTAAAGCAAAAATTTGTTAAAATTTTTTGTTTTGACCAAAACTTGGATATTTCCCATTGGGTGCTTTAATGTAAGTGTAAGCTTTTAAATAGGAGAGTGTTTGTGTAATAATGCATGTGATTCTTTTTTGTTTTAGTGTCTGATTGTTGTCAACTCTTAAACATCACTTGTAGCAACAACAGCATCAGCAACACTATGACACAATGTTGTTGTGCAACTAATACTAACAACACTATGTTTTAGGGCAACTCAAGCAACAACACTTCCAAACACCATAAATACTTGTTCTATAGTTTTTTGCCCTTGTTAAGATTATTATGGCTTATACTTGACACTTTTTTGTTTTTTTTTTATTTTTGTTATGTTTCAAGTATGTATATGGAATGTGTACAAGTGTTGCTTTACCTTCCGTTTCCGCTAGCCGCACCTCCTTCAAAGCCAAAGATTCACCAGAGTTTTGCTTCCACTTTCCACTTTTTTGCACCACCACCAACAATTCATAACGTTTTTAGACGCAACTATATTTCTAGAGATGATTCTTTAGTTCTAAGTAGGGCCTGTGCTCTAAGATAGCGAAGGATAAGGAGTAGGATATGAAAAGGAGGTTTACATATAGTAGAGAAAGAAGCATGAGCAAGTGTTTGTTACAATTATGAGAAAGGGTTAAATTTAAAACTTAAAGCTGAATCAACATCATCCATCCACTGCTAGTGCTAATGATGTGCAAAATACTAGAATAAGTTTGTTTTCGTGTTTCCATGCTTAGACTCTGCTCCTTCATAATTCAAGGGTTTTTTTTTAATTTTTCTTGCTGTTGTATGTTAATAAAAATAATATATATAAAGAGTGGCATCTTTCAAGGATTTCTAGATTCATTTCCTTTTTTGTCAACTAGACACAATGATGAGCTTTTTGAACAATGTATCCTTAGCTACTTAGCGACTAAGTTTTTACCACTAAGAAAATTCATTTATAGCGAAGATTTAAAACATTTTCCCAGTCTTTTAATTTTTTCATGTTTTTCATCTCTGTTCCATTTGTGATAGATGCTTAAGCTTATCTATCATAAGTTTTCAAATTTTAGTTTCTTCAAAAAAAAAATTATTTTTGGTTATGTCCTTTGTCTTCCGTTAGTTTTGCGCATTCATTTCCATTTTACATCTTTTGTGTTTTTAGCAGCTTCCGCCAGCGTGTTCTTTGCCAAAACAATTCATTTTAAAGGATTTTCTTAATGTTTCTGGGTATCTTTTTTTGTTTTTCGTTGGTTGTATGAATAAATAGATGAATGTGAGCCATTGTTTGTGGCTGGTGGAGTTGTGTAGTAGAAATGGAGAAACTTTGCTAATTTCTTTAATCCATTTAATTTATGTGCTCTAGTTTAGTTTTATGTAAGTATATATGTATGTAGTTATAAATGAATGTATGTCAGATAATGCTTTGCCATCATTATGTTTAAGTTTTCTTATTTATTTTGAAGATTTTTGCTGGGAATGAAGAGATAATTCGAGTACGAGTTGATAATTTGACACTGTAATGCTCCATAAATTCGAAGATAAATAGATACTACAAATATGCGTAATTTTTGGTATAAAAGAAAAATTTTAAAGGAAACTTAAGTTCATTTTTCAGCTAGAAGCTAAGGCAAAGATTTTGTAGATATTTTAGAATTTATATCCGAAGGTCATGGATTCAAAATTTTTATAATAGTAAAAATTAGAACAAATTTTTTCTTTAGTCAAAAATTAAACAAATTTTTGCTTTAGTCAAAATTTAAACAAATTTTTGCTTAAGTAAAAATTTGAAAAAATGTTTGCTTTAGTAAAAATTTGAGCAAATTTTTGCTTTAATAAAAATTTGAACAAATTTTTGCTTTAGTAAAAATATTAACACATTTTTATTTAGTAAAAACTTTCTCAAATTTTTGTTTAGTAAAAATTTTAAAAATTTTTGTTTAGTCAAAATTTTAAAAATTTTTGCTTTAGTTAAATTTTGAACAAATTTAAGCTTTAGTCAAAATTTGAACAAATTTTTGCTTTAGTAAAAATTTGAACAAATTTTAGCTTTAGAAAAATTTTAACAAATTTTTGCTTCAGAAAAAATTTGAACAATTTTTTGAATTAATAAAAATTTGAACAAATTTTTGTTTTAGTAAAAATTTGAACAAATTTAGTAAAAAATTTGAACAAATTTTTGCTTTAGTAAAACTTTGAACAAATTTTTGCTTTAGTAAAAATTTGAACAAATTTTTGCTTTAGTAAAAATTTGAACAAATTTTTGCTTTAGTAAAAATTTTTAACAAATTTTTGCTTTAGTAAAACTTTGAACAAATTTTTGCTTTAGTAAAAATTTGAACAAATTTTTGCTTTAGTAAAAATTTGAACAAATTTTTGCTTTAGTAAAAATTTTTAACAAATTTTTGCTTTAGTAAAAATTTGAACAAATTTTTGCTTAAGTAAAAATTTGAACAAATTTTTGCTTTAGTAAAAATTTTTAACAAATTTTTGCTTTAGTAAAAATTTGAACAAATTTTTGCTTTAGTAAAAATTTGAACAAATTTTTGCTTTAGCAAAAATTTTTAAGAAATTTTTGCTTTAGTAAAAATTTGAACAAATTTTTGCTTTAGTAAAAATTTTAACAAATTTTTGCTTAAGTAAAAATTTGAAAAAATTTTTGCTTTAGATAAACTTTGAACAAAGTTTTGCTTTAGTAAAAATTTGAACAAATTTTTGCTTTAGTAAAAATTTGAACAAATTTTGCTTTAGTAAAAATTCTAACAAATTTTTGCTTTAGTAAAATTTTTTAACAAATTTTTGCTTTAGTAAAAATTTGAACAAATTTTTGCTTTAGTAAAAATTTGAAAAAATTTTGCTTGAGTAAAAATTTGAATAAAATTTGCTTTAGTAAAAATTTGAACAAATTTTTGCTTTTGTAAAAATTTAAACAAATTTTTGCTTTAGTAAAAATTTTAATAAATTTTTACTTTAGTAAAAATGTGAACAAATTTTTAATTTTGTAAAAATTTTCACAAATTTTTGGTTTAGTTAAAATTTTAAAAATGTTTGCTTTGTTCAAAATTTGAACAAATATTGGCTTTAATAAAAATTTGAACAAATTTTGGCTTTAGTAAAAATTTGAACAAAATTGTTCAAAATTTTTTCTCTACTAACATTTTAGTTAGATGTTTTTTTTATTAATTTTGAGTTATTGTTAAAAGAAATTTGAATGTTTTCAGAAACGAGTATCATTTGGTTGGTACTTTTCCCTTTTAACTAAACATAGGTTGTCATGCTTCACCAATGCCGGAACGTGTGATGATACTACAACTTTCAAAGATCATGCTTTAGACATATTTGACACAAAGCTTAATAGAAAGTCTCATGGCATCTGTTGTACAAAAGCTTTTTATTTTATTTTGTTTGCTTTAACTCATCTTTGAGCAATACCATGATTTTTTTGCACTTATCTTAGATATTTAATGTCTGCATGTAACTCCTTTCTCTAGCATTTAACTCAACCTAAACATAAAGATATCTTTGTTCCCCTATAATTTTCAGATCAACACCCGACTCTGCATCAGCCTCTATATCCAGTAAAGTTGATGCGGCCTCACGACAAAGTAACAACTACAATCATGTTGCCAACTGGGTCACGACCTCTATAGCAACAACGAAGATAACATCGCCCCATAGCAATCTGAATAACAATCACCAAACTATAGACTACTACAGCCCTAAAGAGGAAATAAACTCTTCGCTGTACAGTGGCAAGGATGCCTCGGACAATGATCTTTTTGATAGCAACTATCCAGATCTATTGGATATAGCTAAATATGCGGTAGCTCAGGCTAGCAGTACAAATCAAACTAATGGAGCTCTGTGTACTTTGCCAAGGAAGTTGAAAAATACTGGCAAATACTTCAAGAATTCCTCGGATAGTCAGTCGCCTTTGCTGGCAGATAATTCGAGTAAGTATGGCAGCAGTACTTTAGGGGATGCAAGTTATCTAAATGATATAGCTTTGGGTAGAAGATTCTCGGCAGAGTCCTCATACTCCAGTTATGGCAGTACGGTCACCTATACCAAGGGTCAAAGATCAAATAGTTTTTTGAATCTTGTTCATAGTTCCAGTAAGAATACCTTAGCTACTGCCAATAATAGCAGCAAAGTAACTATGACGAATAGTTCTTCTGCAAGACGTAATCCTTCGTTACCCTCTTCCCCCGTGCATGAGTATCAACAGCACCAGCGATCATTTAGTTCTGCAGCAACACCGCTCCTAGATTTTAGTTCCCTCACCAATAGATCTACCGTTACAACTGGTTCGGCTGTAACACCTAGTGGTATGAGTACTTCAATGCATTGCGGTGGCACTAGTACTACCACGCCCGTCACAGCCTACGATTATCATGCTGCCCAGCTAGAACGTTTTCTCGAAGAGTATCGCAATCTGCAAGATCAATTGTGTAAGATGAAAGAGACCTGTGAGACTATACGCAAAAAAGAAGTACCCCTTCGCGTGGGTATGGGCCATTCGGCTCATGCCGCTGATCCTGTGATGTATAATGCTGCTTTGGCTGCGGCCAGCAGTCCAACTAGTAATCCAAAAATGACTTTAAAAACCAAGACAACACTACCGGGACAACCACCAGATCCGCCGCCGTATTGGCTGCATCGCAACGCAATGCTTAAGCGTCTAAATGAACCACAAAATGATATTTTCAAAAGCTAATGAACCTGTGTACAGTTGCAAATACTACAATTAAGTCAATTTAATTTACGATCTCAAAAAAGTTGTTGGTTTTAGATAAGTAAAAGGAAACATAAATAATATAATAATAATGATAGTGTAAAGATATTTAAGATTATTAGAAACAAAAAAAAATATAACTTTTCGCTAAATGTTTTTATCGAGGGAGGGTGGGGGAAGTGTGATTGGTATAAATAGAAGTAATTTCTTTTCATTTCTTTACACGCAGAGAAAATACATAGTTGGATATGATTCTGTCAATCATTTAAATGTTCCTTACAAACACTTTTTATTGTTGCTGCAACCATAAGTAAGATTATACGTCATAATCGAAGTTTTGTCACCACAACCATATGTAAGTTTGACGCGATAAAATTCATAACAAAATTCTTGACATGTTTTCCGTAACAAGATATTTGATTCCAAATATAAAATCAAAATAATAATTTTTAATCATAAAAATACGAACAGAGTTTTTTTAAGGAAATTTGTATATTGCAATTTCAAAAAAATATAAATTTCGAAAATTTTCGGCAAAAAAAAAATTAAAATGTATTAAAAAAATAATAAGTAATGATTAGATTTTGAAAATTCTTTATAATAAGACCAATTTTAAAAGATTTTTATTAATATCAATATTCGATGTTGTTTATAACAGTTGGGCTGAAATTCATAGGATGACGTAGAAAAAAATATTTTAAAATAAGATTTAATTCTATATTTTTATGATACGGTCATATAATTCTTCGACATAATTTTAAAGTACAATTCATAGTCTTTTGCCTTCAAAAATATACATCAGCTTTCCGGATACCTCCTCGTCCGTGCATATTTTTTTACCTAGTCTTTGTTGAGATTTGGATAATAATATAAGTCGTACACAATTCGATGTCCAATTTTTAAAAAATGTCCATAGTTTTCATTAATTTGTAATACATTGTCTTGATATTTAATATTTCCTTCATTAAGTCTATGAAAGATGTGAGATCATGAAATTGTGTCCAGATGATTCAAGTCAAATATATCGAAAATTTTAGATATGGAAAACTTTTCTATACGAAATTTTCTATGTCAAAAATTTTTTACACTGAAAACTTTTTCATCAAATAATTTTCTATATTAGAAAATTTTCTAAATAGAAAAATTAGCTTAAACAATTTTTCTATATAATAATTTTCTATATCGAAAAATAGTCCATATCAAAACTTTTCTTTATCACAAAATTTCCTACATTGAAAAAATTTCTTTCGAAATATTTCTTATCGAAGAAATTTCTATAGTATTTTTTTTATCTCAAAAATTTCTTTTTAAATATTTTCGATATAAAAAAAAATACTTTAAAAATTTTTTCTTTATCAAAAAAAGGTTTTATAAAAATATTTTCTTGAACAAAAAAATGCATAGAAAAATTTTTTTGATGGAAGAAATTTCTATATTGAAAAAATTTTTATAAAAATATTTTCGTTATCAAAAAATTTTCTACAGGAATATAATTTGTATCGAAAAATTTCTATCAAAATATTTTCCTTTTTAAAAAAATTTCTATCGAAATATTTTTTCATCGAAAAAAATTCTATCGAAATATTTTCTTCATCATAAAAAAAATATTAAAAATATTTTTTAAATCTAAAAATCTTCAATAGAAATATTTTCTTGATAGAAAAGATTTTTAAGAAAATATTTTCTTTATCGAAAAAATTTCTACAGTTTTATTTTTTTATCAAAAAAATTTCTACAAGAATATTCTATTTACCTAAAAAGTTTCTATAGAAATATTTTCTTTATCGGAAAATCTTCTTTAGAAATATTTTCTTATTGAAAAATTTCTATAAAAATATTTTTTGCAAAAAAACATGTCTCTGGAAATATTTTCTCTATCAAAAAAATTTCGAAAGAAATATTTTCTGTATGAGAAAAATATCTTTAGAAATTTCTTTATCAAAAAATTTTCCGCAATGAAAAAATTTGAATAGAAATATTTTTTTTTATAGAAAATTTTTTTTTAGATATATTTTCTTTATCAAAAAAGTGTCTATAAAAATATTTGTTTAACGAAAAAATTTCAAAAGAAATATTTTCTTTATCGAAAAAATGTTTATAAAAATTTATCAAAAATTTTCTTTATCACAAAATTTTCTAAAATTTCTATAGAAATGTTTTTTTTTATCTCAAACATGTCTTTGGAAATATTTCCTTTATCAAAAAATTTGTATAAAAATATTATTTATCAAAAAAATGTCTATGGAAATATTTTCTCTATCGAAAAAATTTCGAAAGAAATATTTTCTATATTGGAAAATATCGATAGAAATAATTTGTTGTCAAAAAATTTCCCTCACTGAAAAAATTTGAATAGAAATACTTTCTTTATAGAAAAAAAGTTTATTAAAATTATTTTCTTTATCAAAAAAAAAATGTATAAAATTTCTAAAGAAATATTTTCTTTATCGAAAAAATTTTTATAGAAATATTTTTTTTTTTTTTTTAAAAAATGTTTATAGAAATATTATCTTGATTGATAAAAATTTCTATAGAAATATTTTTCTGATATAAAAAATTTCCGTAGAAACATTTTCTTGAAACATTTTTTTTTTGATCGAAAAAATTTCTATCGAAAATTTTTTTTAATCGAAAAAATACTAAAATATGTTTTTTTTAATGTGTAGTTCTAACGTTTCAAAAAGAAAAGTTTTCTATTACATTTTTCTTTAATATTTTATCAAAACTTTTTCTTAAGCGAATTTTTTTATCAAAAATTTTTTTATAGAAAATTTTTTATATCAAAAATTTTTCTTTAGAAAATTTTTTTATCAAAAATTTTTCTATAGAAAATTTTTTTATCAAAATTTTTTCTATAGATAATTTTTTATTAAAAATTTTTCTATAGAATTTTTTTTATCAAAAAATTTTCTATTGAAACTATTTTTTATCAAAAATTTTTCTATAGAAATTTTTTTGATCAAAATTTTTTTTTTCTAAAATTTTTCTTTTAAAAATTTTCTTACCAAAAATTTTTTTATTGAAAATATTCTTTATCAAAAATTTTTCTATTGAAAATATCTTTTTATTATAAATTTCTATTTAAAAAATTTTTTTTTATCAAAAATTTTCCTTTAGAAAATTTTTTATTAAAAATTTTTCTATAGAATTTTTTTATCAAAAATTTTTGTAAAGAAAATTTTTTTATCAAAAATTTTTGTATAGAAAATTTTTTTATCAAAAATTTTTCTATAGAATTTTTTTTTTGTCTAAAATTTTTCTATTGAAAATATTTTTTTATCAAAAATTTTTCTATTGAAAATATTTTTTTATCATAAATTTCTATTTAAAAAAAATTTTTATCAAAAATTTTTCATTAGAAAATTTTTCATTTAATATTTTTCTATAGAATTTTTTTTTCAAAAACTTTTGTATAGAAAATTTTTTTATCAAAAATTTTTTTTATCTAAAATTTTTCTATTAAAAATTTTTCTATTGAAAATATTTTTTTATCAAAAATTTTTCTATAGAAAATGTTTTTTTCAAAAATTTTTTTATAGAAAGTTTGAAAATTTTTTTTATCAAAAATTTTTCTATTGAAAATATTTTTTTATCATAAATTTCTATTTAAAAAAATTTTTTATCAAAAATTTTTCATTCGAAAATTTTTCATTAAATATTTTTCTATAGAATTTTTTTTTTTTCAAAAATTTTTGTATAGAAAATTTTTTTATAAAAAATTTTTTTTATCTAAAATTTTTCTATTAAAAATTTTTCTATTGAAAATATTTTTTTATCAAAAATTTTTCTATAGAAAATGTTTTTTTCAAAAATTTTTCTATAGAAAGTTTGAAAATTTTTTAATAGAAAAATATTTTTATTAAAAAATTTTCTATAAAATACAATTTTTATCGAAAAATTTTCCAAAGAAAAATATTGTTATTAAAAATTTTTATATAAAAACATTTTTAGATCGAAAATATCTAAAAAATATAAAAATCTAAAATTATTAAATATTAGAAGTTATTTCTATATTTACAAAAATATACCAATATTTGCAAAATTAATATTGTCGTGACAACAATTTTTGAGATTATCATTCTTTGTTCTCTCGAACCATGTATTTTGTTGCTATAAATTGGATTTTGATTTGTTTATTGCCTATTTGGTCTTTATCTTTTCTTTAACAAAGCGGCACCTACCAACTCTGTTAACATCCAAATTCCAAGTGAATGATTTGAATACTCATTTTTACGAGCTTTATTAATGATCGTGTTATTTACGAAAATTACAAAAATTCTTCGGCTTCTGGTGGTATGGGCGTCTGCTCATCAGCCTAAGCACTTGGCGTGCAATCAGACGGTGTCCAGTGTCATGAAGGACACATCTCTGTGGAATAAAGACTTGTTGAATTTTAGATTCTATTTTGCAGTAAAAGCTTGCTTGAGGCAAGAGTAATGACAACAAATTTTCGTTCATCAGGAATTTGTAAGGTAGTCTCAGCCTTCGTGCGATATTAAGCTGTAGAAGTTTTTGTCAAAATTTTTTAAAACACTCCCTCACAACAAAGTTAAAATTAATATTAAAAGAATTAAAATATAGTTATATTTTTTCATAAACTCTTAGTTCCTTTATCCAAAGAAGAAAAGCAAATTATACTTAAATAATTAAAAATTAAATCTAAAAGAAAACTAAATTAAAAGAAAAAAAAAAACTAAACAAAACAGAAAACCTTTTGTTTCTTGAAATGAAAGAAAAAAGATAAATGATGATATTTTGTATTGAAAAGATAAAAAAAGGAGGAAGGAGAATTAAGAGAAAACTCGCATTTATACAGCTAAGCTTCAAGTCATATAAAAACACAAAACAACTACACATACATATACTCATAAACATATACATATACATATAGACTAACAACATATCAAAATTGAATACATACCAACAAATACTCTTACATATATCAACATTTACAAACATAAAAGGAAAAACATAGATACAAACATATGAAATTACTTTAAAAGTATAACGAACAAAATATACAAAAATACCAAAAACATAATCATACAAATAACATTTAACCAAAATATCAAAAATTAAAATCTTAAAAGATGAAAAACGAATAGAAAATGTATTATAGTAACAAGAAAAATTTAAGAAACTTTTCTCTTTGTCATTAAATAAATAGCAAACAAATATTGATAGAAACAAATAAAAAATATTACTAAAAAAATTTCTTCTCTCTTTTTCAAAAAAAAAAAAATAAAATAAATGAATATTTAAGCTAAATTTTAAGCTTTAAGGTCTATTGTCTATATATTTATATGTAAATGTATATTTAACTTTATTCAACAAATTTAACAAAAAAATTTTGATTTCTATTTTATTTCCTTTTCCTTTTAGTTAATTCTATATATTTGCTAAATAAAAAACCATCAAAAAAATACAATACAAATATAAAAACAAATAAATAAAAAAAGTGAATATTTTGTATGTTATATTTAGTTTTAATATGTCGTCATATAATTTTGTATTGTTTATTATTGTTTATATACCCAAACCTAAAAATACACAAACACAGACATATAAG
Source organism: Stomorhina lunata (assembly GCA_933228675.1). Taxonomy (NCBI): domain Eukaryota; kingdom Metazoa; phylum Arthropoda; class Insecta; order Diptera; family Rhiniidae; genus Stomorhina; species Stomorhina lunata. The sequence goes on along the minus strand of OW121741.1, from coordinate 137,060,942 downwards.
ATTATACAAACAACTACAAATATAGAAATCATTTATTAAAAATTGAAAATAAAACCGAAACTTGAATGTAAAATATCAAAATTTGATTTACTAAAAAAAAACCAACATTGTATATTTAAATAAATATTTAAATAATTGTAATTATATGTTTTCTTGTTTATTTTTCTAATTTTAACTATTTCTCAAACTCTTATGTCTTACAAAAACATATTTAAAACTACTCATACGCAAACATTTACATTTACTTATACAGACTAATATTTTTACAAACAAAAAAAATACATCAAATTATGCCCAGCAGTTCCAAATTAAAATAATGAAATAGTTTTTATTGTAATATTTTTTTAAATAATTAACAATCTCCTTCGCAAAATGTTTCTATTTAAAATGTTTCTATGTGAAGTTTTGTTTAAAGCGAATAGTTTTCAACAAAGCAAATCCCATGTCGTTAGTGTCCAGATGATTTAACTCAAGCCAAATTTATGGATAATCATCTATGGGGGCATCATACAACTAAAGCCAAATAAATTTTCTATATTGAAAAATTTGTTTAATATAACAAATTTTCCTTTAAATAAAATTGTTTATATCAAAAAATTTTCCAAATCAAAAAAACCTTCCATGGAAGTATTCTCTTTATCAACAATTCTTTTACGAAAGCAATTGCTATGCTTAAATTTTCTAAGGTTCTCTAAATCCACAAAAAAAAATATCGGAAAATTTTCTATAGAAAAGTTTTAAAAGAAAAGTTTTCTATAGGATAATTTGAAAAGAAAAGTTTTCTATATCTATTTTCTATTTTAAAAATTCTCTAATGAAAAAACTCCTATATCAAAAACTTTTTTAAATCAAAAAATTTTCTATCTTAAAGTTTTTATTTTAAAGTTCTCCAAATCTAAAGAAAATATTATATATTAAAAAATTTTGTATACACAAATCTTATAACTCGAAAAATTTTCTATAGGAATATTTTCAGAAGAAACGTTTTCTATATCTATACAAAATCTTCTATCTTAAAAATTGTCTAATGAAAAAAACTCTATATTAAAAAAATTTTTTACATCAAAAAATTTTCTACATAAAAGTTTTTATAGAAATATTTTCTTTATCGAACAATTTTCTATCAAAAATTTTCTATAAACAATTTTCTATAAAATTTTTGTGTATGGAAAAATCTTCTAAAGAAGAATTTTCTATGTCAAAAAATTTTCTACATCGAAAAAAGAAAATCTTAAAAAGTATTCCCTTTATCGAAAAATTTTATATGGTAAAAGCTCCAATAAAATTTTCTATATAGAAATTTTATATACAATACTTTTCTATATCAAAAATTGCGTAAAGAAAAATTTTCCATAAAATAACGAAAGATTTTCTATAACAAAATTTTCTATACAAAAATATTCTATATCATAAAATTTTTTGAAGTTTCAGTAATTTTTTTATAAAAAACATTTAGAAAATTGTCTTCTATATAAAATTATTCAATATTGACAAATTTCCCAAATCAAAAATAATTTCAACTCAAAAATTTCGTACATAAAACTTTTCTATAAAACTATTTTCTATAGCAACATTTCCTATAGAAACAATTGCTATATAAACATTTTCTACAGAAACATTTTTTACAGAAACATTTTCTATAGAAGCATTTTCTATACAAACATTTTCTATACAAAGATTTTCTATAAAAATATTTTCTATAGAAATATTTTCTATGGAAACATTTTCTATAGACAAATTTACTATAGAAACATTTTCTATAGGAAAATTTTCTAAAGAGAACTTTTTTATAAAAACATTTCTATAGAAAAATTTTCTATAGAAAAATTGTCTATAGAAACATTTTTTATAGAAAAATTTTTTATAGAAACATTTTCTATAGAAACATTTTCTATAGAAACAATTTCATAAGAAATTTTGCCATAGAAACATTTCATTTTATATAAGAACATTTTCTATAGAAAAATTTTTTATAGATAAATTTTCTATAGAGAAATTTTCTATAGAGAAATTTTCTGTAGATAAATTTTCTATAGAAACATTTTCAGATAAACATTTTCTAAAGAAATATTTTCTATAAAAACATTTTCTGTAGACAAATTTTCTATAGAAACATTTTCTATAGAAAAATTTTCTAAAGACAAATTTTCTATAGAAAAATTTTCTATAGAAAAATTTCTATAGAAAAATTTTCTATAGAAAAATTTTCTATAGAAAAATTTTCTATAGAAAAATTTTCTATAGAAAAATTTTCTATAGAAAAATTTTCTATAGAAAAATTTTCTATAGAAAAATTTTCTATAGAAAATTTTTCTATAGAAAATTTTTCTATAGAAAAATTTTCTATAGAAATATTTTCTATGGAAACATTTTCTATAGACAAATTTACTATAGAAACATTTTCTATAGGAAAATTTTCTAAAGAGAACTTTTTTATAAAAACATTTCTATAGAAAAATTTTCTATAGAAAAATTGTCTATAGAAACATTTTTTATAGAAAAATTTTTTAAAGAAACATTTTCTATAGAAACATTTTCTATAGAAACAATTTCATAAGAAATTTTGCTATAGAAACATTTCATTTTATATAAGAACATTTTCTATAGAAAAATTTTTTATAGATAAATTTTCTATAGAGAAATTTTCTATAGAGAAATTTTCTGTAGATAAATTTTCTATAGAAACATTTTCAGATAAACATTTTCTAAAGAAATATTTTCTATAAAAACATTTTCTGTAGACAAATTTTCTATAGAAACATTTTCTATAGAAAAATTTTCTAAAGACAAATTTTCTATAGAAAAATTTTCTATAGAAAAATTTCTATAGAAAAATTTTCTATAGAAAAATTTTCTATAGAAAAATTTTCTATAGAAAAATTTTCTATAGAAAAATTTTCTATAGAAAAATTTTCTATAGAAAAATTTTCTATAGAAAAATTTTCTATAGAAAAATTTTCTATAGAAAAATTTTCTATAGAAAAATTTTCTATAGAAAAATTTTCTATAGAAAAATTTTCTATAGAAAAATTTTCTATAGAAAAATTTTCTATAGAAAAATTTTCTAAAAAAAATTTGTCTATAGAAACTTTTGCTATAGAAAATTTGTTTATAGAAACATTTCGATAGAAACATTTTCAAAAGAAACATTTGGTATAGAAACATTTTTCTATAAAGCATTTGACTATAGAAAATTTTTTTATAAAAAATTGTCTATAGAAACATTTTCTGCAGAAAAATTTTTTATGGAAAAATTTTCAATTGAAAAATTTTCCATAAAAAAATTTTCTATAAAAAATTTTTTTATAAAAAAATTTTAAATAGAAAAATTTTCTATAGAAAAATTTTCATAGGAAAATTTTCTATGGAAACATTTTCTAAAGAAAAATATTCTCTAGAAAGATTTTCTACAGAAAAATTTTCTATAGTAAAATATTCCATAGACATTTCTTTAGAAAAATTTCGTATAGAAACATTTTTTATACAAAAACTTTCTATATAAATATTTTCTATAGGCAAAGTTTCTATTGAAGAATTTTCTATAGAAAAATTTTCGTTAAAAAAAATTTTCTATAGAAAAATTTTCTACACAAAAATTTTCTATAGAAAAATTTTCTATACAAAAATTTTCTATACAAAAATTTTCTATACAAAAATTTTCTATACAAAAATATTCTATACAAAAATTTTCTTCACAGAAATTTTCTATAGAAGAAAATACATTTTCTATAGGAAAAACATTTTCTATAGAAAAAACATTTTCTATAGAAAAAACGTTTTCTATAGAAAAAACATTTTCTATAGAAAAAACATTTTCTATAGAAAAAACATTTTCTATAGAAAAAACATTTTCTATAGAAAAAACATTTTCTTTAGAAAAAACATTTTCTATAGAAAAAACATTTTCTATAGAAAAAACATTTTCTATAGAAAAATCATTTTCTATAGAAAATACATTTTCTATAGAAAAAACATTTTCTATAGGAAAACACATTACCTATAGAAAAAAGGATTTTCTTTAGAAACATTTTCTATAGAAACATTTTCTATAGAAACATTTTTTATAGAAACATTTTCTATAGAGTTATTTCCTATAGAAATGTTTTCTATACAAATACTTTCTATGTACACATTTTAAAAAGTCACAACTTCCATAGAAACATTTTCTATAGAAAAATTTTGTAAGTAATTTTATATTGAAAAACTTTATAAAGGAATATTTTCGTTATCTAAAAATCGAAAAGTTTTCTGTATCCAAAAATTTTTGTTTAAATAAAGAAGCTTTTTCTATCGAGAAGTTTTCTAGATATTAATTACTACCGTGAAACCTGTTCTAACGGACTCTTTCCATAATTAGACAAACTTTGTTGAAAGTGATAAAAATACTAGAGCTTTTCTTTTTGAAGTGGACACTCAAAGCGACTGTTCGGTTATTAGAGTTTTTACTGTATACCTTAAACATATTCATGTCGAAAGAAAAGAATTTTGTTTTCAAATTTCTTTTAAAACTGTTGGGTTCTAATCAAACATCTACATATTCTTTAATTTTTAATTTAATTTTATCTTTTCAAATTAAGTTTCGTTTTATTTTCATATCCTTTTTGTAGCTGTATAGTCTTATTACCTTATTTCTAGTTTGAATTTAGTACTTATACAAATAAAAAACCTAAAAAATTAAATCCTTAAGAAAACCCCCTTTACTACTTAATAATTAAATTTAAACTTATTAATTGTATTAAATGAACAATGATGATGATATTTCTCAACTACAATTGAAAATGTATTTGTATTTATATTTAGGGATATTAAATATTTAAGAAAATATTGTAAACAACAAGAAAAAAATCAATAAACAATATTAAAAAAAAATACGAATTCAATTATTGAATCTAAATAATGAAATGAAATTTAACAAAAAAAATCTATATTAAAAAAACAATTGAATTGAAATAAAAATTAGTTAAAAAAATATATGAAAATGTGTTGTTATTTTAATAGTATTTGGGAGGAAATAACAAAGGATATGGGAAGTAAGTAAGTAGTGTTTTCGATCTGTAAAGCAGGAATAAATGTCAAAGTGTTGAACATTCTATAATCTCCTATCCAAATTAAAACCATGAAACCATAAATAATTTTACACTGAATCTTCTTTTAGTAGCTTTAATATATACCAACACTCATTCTCATTAATCCTTCAAACAACTCATTATAAATTACCTGAATTCTTAAAATTTCCTTTAAATACCTGCATTACACTTCACTTTCAATTTGAATTCATTGTTGCATAAACCAAACACTATGAATGAACATAAAACTTGCAACCATCACAGCAACATGATGAAGCCTTAGATAGGGAACAAAAAAAAAATGGAAAACTCTTTGACACACAAACACTACTACAATGCAAACACCAGCCAGCCTTAGACACATTACCATTACCCAGGATCTAACAAAGAAAGCAATTGAAAGTTTTAAATAGACTAAAAATGTTTTGTGTGAGTTTAAGTACGTGCAATTGTCGTTGGAGTTAAAGCAAAAGAAGTGTTATTGCCATTTTAACATGTTATTGCATCTTATGGTGTGAGATGTTTATACATTTAAAATCATTCTAGAATGGTCTTGTGCTCCATAAGTATGAAGCCGTTGACAATATGGTTAGATTAAGTTTTTAAATAGAAGAAAAGTGTTGCTAAAGTGAACAAAAGGCTAAGAATGAATGTCATTTTGTAGCATTTGTTGATGGTGGGAAAATCAAATACACTTATTGAAATTGCAGAATGAAAAGCCTTAGCCATACAATGCCATTAAATATGTTGATGAAGACAAAATGTAGAAAGCTACAAAAGGAAAATTAACAAAAATGTGAACAGAAAAAGACAGGTTTCTTTTGTTTAAATTTAAAGGGTATAATTCAATCGAAATTTGGATGAAAATAGTTGATAAAATTTTCTTACAAAAAATATTTTGATGAAATTTTTTTAATAGACAAATTTTAATGAAATTTTTGTTATAAAAAAAATTTAATGAAATTATTCTTTAAAACAAACTTTCACCATTATAGAAAAATTTAAATAAAATTTTTCTTAGAGAAAAATTTTGATGAATTTTTTTGTTTTAAATTTTGATGTCATTTTTCCTAAAGAAAAATTTAAATTAAATTTTTCTTAATGAAAAATTTAAAAGAAATTTTTCTTATAGAAAAATTTTAATGATTTTTTTATTCTACAAAATATTTGATTTTTTTTTTTTTTTTTTCTAAAATTAATAAATGATGAAATTTTTCTTAACAAAAAAATTTTTATAAAATTTTTTCTTATAGAAAAATTTTAATGAAATTTTTTTTATTAAAAAAATGTTGACAAAATTTTTCTTATAGAAAAATTTTAATGAAATTTTTTCTTATAGAAAAATTTTGATGAAATTTTTCTTTTAGAAAAATATTAATGAAATTTTTCTTATAAAAAAATGTTGACAAAATTTTTCTCATAGAAAAGTGTTAATGAAGTTTTTCTTATAGAAAAATTTTAATGAAATTTTTCTTATAGAAAAATTTTAATGAAATTTTTCTTACAGAAAAATTTTTATGAAATTTTTCTTATAGAAAAATTTAAATGAAATTTTTCATATAGAATAATTTTAATGAAATTGTTCTTATAAAAAAATTTTAATGAAATTTTTTTTATAGAAAAATTTTAATGAAATTTTTCTTATAGAAAAATTTTAATGAAATTTTTCTTTTAGAAACATTTTAATTAAATTTTTCTTATAGAAAAATTTTAATTAAATTTTTCTTATAGAAAAATTTTAATGAAATTTTTTTTGCAGAAAAATTTTGATGAAATTTTTCTTAAAGAAAAACTTTAATGAAATTTTATTTATAGAAAAATTTTAATGAAATTTTTCTTATAGAAAAATTTTAATGAAATTTTTCTTATAAAAAAATTTTAATGAAATTTTTCTTATAGAAAAATTTTAATGAAATTTTTCTTTTAGAAAAATTTTAATTAAATTTTTCTTATAGAAAAATTTTAATGAAATTTTTTTTGTAGAAAAATTTTGATGAAATTTTTCTTAAAGAAAAACTTCAATGAAATTTTGTTTATAGAAAAATTTTAATGAAATTTTTCTTATAGAAAAATGTTAATGAAATTTTTCTTATAACGAAATGTTAATGAAATTTTTCTTTTAAAAAAATGTTAATGAAATTTTTCTTACAGAAAAATTTTAATGAAATTTTTCTTATAGAAAAATTTTAAAGAAATTTTTTTTATAGAAAAATTTAAATGAAATTTTTCTTTTAGAAAAATTTTAATTAAATTTTTCTTATAGAAAAATTTTAATGAAATTTTTTTTGTAGAAAAATTTTGATGAAATTTTTCTTAAAGAAAAACTGTAATGAAATTTTGTTTATAGAAAAATTTTAATGAAATTTTTCTTATAGAAAAATTTTAATGAAATTTTTCTTATAACGAAATGTTAATGAAATTTTTCTTTTAAAAAAATGTTAATGAAATTTTTCTTATAGAAAAATTTTAATGAAATTTTTCTTATAGAAAAATTTTAATGAAATTTTTCTTATAGAAAAATTTTAATGAAATTTTTCTTATAGAAAAATTGTAATAAAATTTTTCTTATAGAAAAATTTTAATGAAATTTTTCTTATAGAAAAATTTTAATGAAATTTTTCTTATAGAAAAATTTTAATGCAATTTTCTTATAAAAAAATTTTAATGAAATTTTTCTTATAGAAAAATTGATGAAAATGAAATTTTTCTTATAAAAAAATTTTAATGAAATTTTTCTTATAGAAAAATTTTAATGAAATTTTTTTATAGAAAAATTTTAATGAAATTTTTTCTTATAGAAAAATTTTGATGAAATTTTTCTTTTAGAAAAATTTTAATGAAATTTTTCTTATAAAAAAATGTTAACGAAGTTTTTCTTATAGAAAAATTTTAATGAAATTTTTCTTATAGAAAAATTTTAATGAAATTTTTCTTATAGAATAATTATAATGAAATTGTTCTTATACAAAAATTTTAATGAAATTTTTATTATAGAAAAATTTTAAAGAAATTTTTCTTATAGAAAAATTTTAATGAAATTTTTCTTATAAAAAAATTTTAATGGAATTTTTCTTATAGAAAAATTTTAGTGAAATTTTTCTTTTAGAAAAATTTTAATGAAATTTTTCTTATAGAAAAATTTTAATGAAATTTTTCTTATAGAAAAATTTTCATGAAATTTTTCCTATAGAAAAATTTTAATGAAATTCTTCTTATAGAAAAATTTTAATGAAATTCTTCTTATAGAAAAATTTTAATGAAATTTTTCTTATAGAAAAATTTTAATGAAATTTTTCTTATAGAAAAATTTTAATGAAATTTTTCTTATAGAAAAATTTTAATAAAATTTTTCTTATAGAAAAATTTTAATAAAATTTTTCTTATAGAAAAATGTTAATGAAATTTTTCTTATAGAAAAATTTTAATGAAATTTTTCTTAAAGAAAAATTTAAATAAAATTTTTCTTAAAGAAAAATTTAAATAAAATTTTTCTTAAAGAAAAATTTAAATAAAATTTTTCTTAAAGAAAAATTTAAATAAAATTTTTCTTAAAGAAAAATTTAAATAAAATTTTTCTTAAAGAAAAATTTAAATAAAATATTTCTTAGAGAACAATTTTAATGAAATTTTTCTTATAGAACAATTTTAGTGAAATTTTTTTTATGGAAACATTTTATTGAATTTTTTTTTATAAAAAAATTTTGATTAAATTTTTCTTTTGAGAAATTTTGATACAATTTTTTCTATAGAAAAATCTTGATGAAACGTTATCCCAAACCTAACGTACCTTTTCCAACAAAGGGTATATAAAGCAAAATATACTTTAGAAATGAACATGTTTGTTATACCTATACACATGCATATGAACAAGAAATGAAAAAGGATAAACTTTATTTGAAAATAACAATAATGACAATGATGCTGATTATTCTTTCTTGATGTTGCAAAATAATGCTACAATTCCAATAAAAATTATAGTGGAGAAAAAAACATACTCGTACATATAAAAAAAACTAATGTTTATGTGGAAACCTTTTAACTAAACTATGATTTACATGTAATTCATTTGTACTGTTACACATTTTCTCTACTATTCGTAGTTATTTATTTATGATAAGTAAAAGTAAAATATTTATAATGTCAGTTGGCTGAATAAGCGACGCATTATAAATGTTGGTTAGATGACGACGAGGATGAGGATAATAATAAATGGTTTGTTGGATGGTTGACTGGTTGGTTGATTTCGAAACTAGAACGTGTTTGCTGAGCACAAAAAAAAATAATAATAAGAAAAAACGTATGTATATCGATTTTCCGCTTTAGGTTAGTGGGAATAACAAATCAAACATGTACTTCACTACTGTTCAAAGTATTTATATACATTGTAATATATACATACATACATATATAGTATAGAAAAATAGGCCAATAACACACAACAACTGTTAGTGTAGTGAGGAGAAAGGAGCTCAACATTGTGAAACACTAGAATAAGGACGTGCATTGAATAAATTGTTGCCATTAATGCAACATTTACATTTAGCGCAGAGAAAACACAACCAGAATAAAAACAATGACTTAAATGCCATCGACATCGATGCCGAAAACGAAACGTGTCATTTTCCCTTCGCTCTTGCTCTTTGTAACTAAACTCGTAAATATTGTATCATTTTGTAGTACTTTTTGCTACACTATGAATCTATGAATATAATATAAATATTTTTTGATATTTTTTTTTTTTTGCAAATGCTAAAACTTAAACAGAAAATAATAAAAATTATTTTTTGTTAAATGTTCAACCTCAAACATTTAAAACATGCAACAGCTGTTCAATTTATTTATTCATATAGAAACATTTTACACATACCAAATACATACATATGTGGAAAACACATTTATACACTAATTTATTATGGTACAAATAGTAAAAGCATTTGCAAAATAATTAACATCAATTGAAAAGTACTTTGTAATAGTTAAGAAAAAATATAATATTTTCGGAAATTTCCCTACCAAAATAAAATTTACTTTAAAAAAAAAATTTTAGGAAAATTCCCTATAAAAATAGTAAATTTTGGGAAAGTTTCCTATAAAAATAGTAAATTTTGGGAAAGTTTCCTATAAAAATAATAAATTTTGGGAAAATTTCCTATAAAAATAGTAAATTTTGGGAAAATTTCCTATAAAAATAGTAAATTTTGGGAAAATTTCCTATAAAAATAGTAAATTTTGGGAAAATTTCCTATAAAAATAGTAAATTTTGGGAAAATTTCCTATAAAAATAGTAAATTTTGGGAAAATTTCCCATAAAAATAGTAAATTTTGGGAAAATTTCCTATAAAATAGTAAATTTTGGGAAAATTTCCTATAAAAATAGTAAATTTTCGGAAAATTTCCTATAAAAATAGTAAATTTTCGGAAAATTTTCTATAAAAATAGTAAATTTTCAGAAAATTTCCTATCAAAATAGTAAATTTTCTGAAAATTTCCTAAATAAATAGTAAATTTTCGGAAAATTTCCTATAAAGATACTAAATTTTCGAAAAATTTCCTATAAAAATAGTAAATTTTCGCAAAATTTTCTATAAAAATAGTAAATTTTCGCAAAAATTTCCTATAAAAATAGTATTTTCGAAAAAATTTCCTATAAAAATAGTATATTTTAGCAAAAATTTCCTATAAAAATAGTAAATTTTCAGAAAATTTCCTATAAAAATAGTAAATTTTCAGAAAATTTCCTATAAAAATAGTAAATTTTCAGAAAATTTCCTATAAAAATAGTAAATTTTCAGAAAATTTCCTATAAAAATAGTAAATTTTCAGAAAATTTCCACTAAAAATAGTAAATTTTCGGAAAATTTCCTATAAAGATAGTAAATTTTCGCAAAAATTATTATAAAAATAGTAAATTTTTCCATAAAAATTGTAAATTTTTGGAAAATTTACTTTAAAAATAGTAAATTTTTTGAAAAATTCCTAGAAAAACATTAAGTTTTCGAAACATTTCCTATATTGTTCTTGTAACAAATTCTCAATTTTGCCACCTACATTAAACGGTTTATAATGGTTAGACATTGATAAATGTTGTTCGCATTCAGGCTTAAAAAACCGCATTAAAGTTGTGAAAAAATAACATAAAAATAAATGAAAAGTGACAATAATAATATTAAATAATAAAATATATTTAGTGTAAATTGTTCGATGTTCGGTATAACCTGCATTGACGAATTTTGAAATTCCCCAACTTAAAAAAAAATTCATACTAAAAATGTTTATAAAAATTTTTAATTAAAGATTTTGATAAAACATTTTGATGAAATTTTGATAGAAAAATTTTGATGAAATTTTTCTTATAGAAAAAATTTTGATGAAATTTTTCTTATAGAAAAAATTTTGATGAAATTTTTCTTATAGAAAAAATTTTGATAAAATCTTGATGAAAATTTTTCTTATAGAAAAATTTTATAAAATTTTTGTTTTAGAAAAATTTTGATGAAATTATACAAACATTTTGGTGAAATTTTTCTCATAAAAAAATATTGGTGAAATTTTTCTTATAGAAAAATTTTGATGAAATTTTTCTTATAGAAAAATTTTGATGAAATTTTTCTTATAGAAAAATTTTGATGAAATTTTTCTTATAGAAAAATTTTGATGAAATTTTTATTATTGAAAAATTTTGATGAAATTTTTCTTATAGAAAAATTTTGATGAAATTTTTCTTATAGAAAAATTTTGATGAAATTTTTCTTATAGAAAAATTTTGATGAAATTTTTCTTATAGAAAAATTTTGATGAAATTTTTCTTATAGAAAAATTTTGATGAAATTTTTCTTATAGAAAAATTTTGATGAAATTTTTCTTATAGAAAAATTTTGATGAAATTTTTCTTATAGAAAAATTTTGATGAAATTTTTCTTATAGAAAAATTTTGATGAAATTTTTCTTATAGAAAAATTTTGATGAAATTTTTCTTATAGAAAAATTTTGATGAAATTTTTCTTATAGAAAAATTTTGATGAAATTTTTCTTATAGAAAAATTTTGATGAAATTTTTCTTATAGAAAAATTTTGATGAAATTTTTCTTATAGAAAAATTTTGATGAAATTTTTCTTATAGAAAAATTTTGATGAAATTTTTCTTATAGAAAAATTTTGATGAAATTTTTCTTATAGAAAAATTTTGATGAAATTTTTCTTATAGAAAAATTTTGATGAAATTTTTCTTATAGAAAAATTTTGATGAAATTTTTCTTATAGAAAAATTTTGATGAAATTTTTCTTATAGAAAAATTTTGATGAAATTTTTCTTATAGAAAAATTTTGATGAAATTTTTCTTATAGAAAAATTTTGATGAAATTTTTCTTATAGAAAAATATTGATGAAATTTTTCTTATAGAAAAATTTTGATGAAATTTTTCTTATAGAAAAATTTTGATGAAATTTTTCTTATAGAAAAATTTTGATAAAATTTTTCTTATAGAAAAATTTTGATGAAATTTTTCTTATAGAAAAATTTTGATGAAATTTTTCTTATAGAAAAATGTTGATGAAATTTTTCTTATAGAAAAATTTTGATGAAATTTTTCTTATAGAAAAATTTTGATGAAATTTTTCTTATAGAAAAATTTTGATGAAATTTTTCTTATAGAAAAATTTTGATGAAATTTTTCTTATAGAAAAATTTTGATGAAATTTTTCTTATAGAAAAATTTTGATGAAATTTTTCTTATAGAAAAATTTTGATGAAATTTTTCTTATAGAAAAATTTTGATGAAATTTTTCTTATAGAAAAATTTTGATGAAATTTTTCTTATAGAAAAATTTTGATGAAATTTTTCTTATAGAAAAATTTTGATGAAATTTTTCTTATAGAAAAATTTTGATGAAATTTTTCTTATAGAAAAATTTTGATGAAATTTTTCTTATAGAAAAATTTTGATGAAATTTTTCTTATAGAAAAATTTTGATGAAATTTTTCTTATAGAAAAATTTTGATGAAATTTTTCTTATAGAAA